>CP125842.1:46805818-47208318 GCA_030408175.1 Trifolium repens | reverse complement strand
CTTTACTTCTTAGTGTTCATGTGCAGGCTGAGATTCTAGATAGGTGGCAGCCTGACCCTGTTACAGGTTACTCTGTCCGTGACGCTTAATCGGATTTTGAATTCCCAGGATTTGGTTACTATGGGGGCAGTCGAGGATCTTTTTGTAGCCCAAACAGGTTCCCATAAAGGTTTCTATCTTTGTGTGGTGTCTCTTGCTTGATCGGCTGCCTCAAAAAACCAACTTAGTCGCTCGCGACATTATTTCATCAGATGATCACTTTTGCGTGTCCGGGTGTGGTGGCGTCAAATCGGCTCAGCACTTATTCCTCTCCTGGAGTACCTTTGGTTCTCAAATCGGCTCAGTTTACTTATTCAGTCGGTGGATTTCGATCGAGGCGGTCATTTGTGTATGAGTTGTGTGGAATGAAAGAAACCTTAGATTATTCAGACATTCAACAAATTCAGTGTATCAGCTGTTCGACAAAGTCAAACTGTTCTCACACCGGTGGCTGAAGGCGACAAATATTACTTTAGTCTCAAATTATCACTGTTGGTGGTCGAGTCCATTGCTCTGTTTGGGTCTCGACTAATTGTTGTATTATCTTGATTTTTGTGGATACTCTTGTAAACTTTTATAGTCTCCCTCGGTACACATTGTGCTGAGGTGACTAATATATATATCATTTTTGCTTTTTTTAAAAAAAAATGTTATTTTATAATATTAATTTAAATATTTTTGGGTAAAAATACTATGTCTTGTCTAGTCAACAAAAATGACTTCAAAATTAAATTTTGAGTGAAAATTTCTAAAAAAGTGAAATTAGGAAGTGAAACCACTCGGGACACTCGGGAATCCTCTTTTCCAAAATAGTCTATAAATAGAATTTTATAATTATTATATATATCATTTTACAATCATACTCCAATTTGTATTTATATTATAAGTTATAGTGGAAGTATTTAAAATCTTATTATAAAAGTTCTATTCTGGATAAAATACAAAACTATTTTACATACTTTTATTTTAAAATAATAACTCTTGTTATCATATATGAAGCACCGACACCTCTATGGTTAGGCGTGTCGCGGTGTCCGACACTCGTATGACACTCGTACGACACGCGTCGAATAGGTGTCCAAAAAAATCATTTTTTTCTTTTACTTCGACACTCCTTAGATCGGTGTCTGACACTTATAAGACACTCGGACAACGCGTGTCTGTTAAGTGCTCAAAATAATTATTATTTTTCTTTGTTTCTACTCTCCTTAGACATATTTACCAATATTAAAGATGCGTCGAAACAATAATATTGATCAATGAGAGATTAAAGAGATTACATTTTGATTACATTATTTTTAATTTTTCGATAGTAAATGGATGAATAAATGTCAAATGTATTATGTATATTCTCTTAAAAGTTTTTTTAATGAAAAACATGCTCAACTTAGAGCATCTCCAATGATGATACCACATCATACATTACTAATATGTGGTTCCTACAATTCCATGTAATATTTATGCAACGCGTACCTTTTTTCCTCTAGTAGTGATACCACCTTGAGTATCATACATTATTAACAAGTAGTCCCTTCTATATTTATTTTTTTAACTTTTTCTAAATAAAATTAAATATTTATTTACTTTAATAAATTCGTAGATAAATAAATTAATAATTAAATAGAATGAAAAATACAAGACAATATAAAAAATGGTGAAAAATACATAAATATAACGGGAAATATAATAAGGATGATTTTGGAAGTTTTACCGATAGGAGATTGATTTTGGAACAAATTCATATAAGCATGAATATTATTATTGTACATATTAGGATCCATTTGATAGAAAACAAATAAAATATGACTTGAGAACAAAATAAATAGAAATTGTGTAATATAGAAAAATATGAAATATGATTAAATGTTCGTAAAAAAGAAAATCAAATGACCATTTAATGATTAAACAAAAAAAAAGGTAACATTAAATTGATGATACGGTACCTTATTTAAGGTACTGGTATCATCAATTTTGATATCCTCTATGCCACGTCATGGAACTCCAATGATAAAAATAATAAGGTACCGTATCATTAGCCTATGAAACTCTCTTAGATACCCTTATTGGAGAAATACTTCCATAGTCTCCCCCTTAGCACTTAATCTTTAAGCTCAACCAACCAAAATTGGACATATCATTTAATTAGAAATACATGAAATTTATATGAATATATATAAATGGAAGGATTTCATTCAAATTAAATGTGATTGGTATCCATAAATGCAGTTTTATTTTATAGGTTTAAATTAATGTGCATGTACACTTTTTTTTTTATTTATAAAATCATGTACACATGTTTTTTCACCACAAAACTTCAAATTTTCATATTCAAATTAAATTACTATTATTATTTTAAATTCAATTAATTCAAATAAATAATTATTTTTGAATTTAAATTACTATTGTTATTTTATATTGAATTAATTTTTAAATTAAAATTAATATATTATTTTCATGCAAAACCTTTTTTCAAAAGAAAAAAATTTGATAAACTTTAAATAATTTACATATATAAATTATCAATATAATAAAATATTATAAGAAATCTGAAAATAAATTTTAAAAAGTAATTGTATTAAAAGAAATAACATGAACATGAAATACTTATTCCATAGGCAACAAAAAGAGGGAATATTATATGAATATATTAGGTGCTAATAAATGTCAATGATTTTCTACAAAAAAAAAAAGAGTCAATGATTTGTATTTATGGATATCAATCACATTTAATTTGAATGAAATAATTCCTTTTATATATTCATATACTCCCTCGCTAGAAAATGATAGGGATCGAGATAACTAAAATAAAAAACAACCGGTAAGAAAATGAAAAGAAAAGCAAAAGTTTTTTTGTTTTTGTTTTTATAAAGCTAAAAATTTATTGAAGAAAAGAAGTAAGAACAAAAACCGGGGGAGATAAACCTAACCCAGAAAAGGAAAATAAAAATAAGAGTTCCTAGTTTTCTACCCCTTGAACAGGTATTATGTAGCTAAACATCCTTTGTATGCTTTTTTCCCCAGCCTTATAGTATATAGACACAGATGCACACTAGCCTCCCTTGTCATTCAAATACAGCTTTACAGCCCCTTGGAAACAGATATATTTCTGTAACATCTGGAACTTGGCATTTAAATCTACGGAACAGGCACATTGAATTGTCATGTTAATTAATACTTTTGAACTGCGCATAATGTATTCTGCAAATTGAAGCTCACACTTATTGCCTCTATAATTCTTAAACAAGCAAGTTTTGAGCTGAGATGAAAGGCATTCGGGAACAATCTTTGGGTCCTCCCAATTGAACTCGTCCTCCTCATGATCATTCCTATGCATTGCTGGAAACAAAATTGCTGTGTATATTTTCCATCCTTAAGTTAAGTTCTAGGGTTTGAATTCTTCTTTGCATTGCTGCAATAGTAAGTTGGATGATATCGTTGGTGTTGGTTCCAAAAGGACTACATACGATGCGGAATGTTCGTATTGGGAGTGTGTTTTGACGTGATTGCATGACTGAGTATACAATACGGCATAGATCGAATGATTTTTTATAGGCAGTTTTTGATAAGTGGTGGTAGAAATCAAAATCGAGAGTGAAGACTGAGAGCCATAATGGTTTCCATCTCTTTGAGAGTATGCTTGTGGCAACTGAATTTTTTGTCGGGAGAAAGGATAGAATGTGACATAGAATTGAGTCTGGAAGGGAACTAATCCTGCTCTTGTCTTCTTTTTTTCTTGTTGGAGTTGGAATCGATAATCGCTGCTTCTTCGAGGACTTAATCGATGATGATGATGATCGCAGCTTCATGGATTCAGCTTACAAGTTTCAGATTCGATCTCTGCAAACCCTAATCAATCCCCTTTTGATTTTTTTGTTATCTTTCTTTCTGTTTGGTTTGCCTTTAAATAAGGACAAACAAACGGGCTACTAATTCTCAAACAAATCTCCACTAAATCTTTGGGGATATATATATATATATATATATATATATATATATATATATATATATATATATATATATATATATATATATATATATATATATAGTTTTTTTTTTCTACTCACACCTCAAAAAAATTCTACTTCCGCCGTCGTGTCGACCTGCCGTCGTAACTACATTAAAGACCGACGCCCCATTCAGATGAAATGGTGGTTTGTTGGAAAATGGGGGATGAGGAGGAGGAGGAACACCCCATTCTCATTCTCTCAGTTTCATAGAAGCTTACGTTCAGATGCAGCTTTGGAAGCCATAGCTAAAGCTTCAGAACATAAAGTTCCTAACATAGTTCTCTACAATTATCCTTCATTTTCTGGAGCATTTTCTGCTCTCTTTGCTCATATCTTCCACACTCGTCACAATCTCCCTTCCCTTACATTACCTTTCTCTTCCGTTCCCTCCCTCGCTTTCAGGTTCTTCATTCTTCAACTCACTATTTATTTTTTTTTAAATGGGGTGCTATAAATCTTAATTTATGCGATTAAAACTTGATTTTGGGCTTGAAAAATTTAGATTGATGAAATGGGTCATTGGAAAGTTTCTGTTTTTAAATTATCTTTTCAGAAACTTACATATCTGTTACTACAATATAGGGTTGAAGATTTGTGCATTGAAGGCCTTCAGACATGCTATCTGCTTGACTTTATTCCTCCAAAGGAATTCCTTTTCAAACTTTCCCATCAATCAAATTGCAAGTAGGTTTAATACTTATGTCTTCCTACTTTATTGTCAAATTTTCATTTTCTCAGCTGCACTTTGTGTTAAATATTATGAAGCATGGATAGAAACCAAACACGACAAGAACACCGATAATAATATGAGAAAATGCTATAATTCAATGTAATCATATGCATCCGTGTCGTGTCGTCGGTGACACCAACTTGTGTCCAGACGCTAGGGCACATCTAATTCGAGGAGCGTTTGTGCTTCATAAGTTACAGATGTATTTTGTTTTTTTTATTCATTTCTCATGTGCTTTTGATTGTTTATTATTAATGTGAGTATTTTTATCTATTTAGGATTATTGGATTTGATCATCGGAAATCAGTACTTAGCCATATTCCTTCTACAAATGAGTGTCTTGAGAATATTATGATTAATGTTAACCATGAGAAGAGTAGCTCTAGGGCTGTTTATGAATACTTTACCAACAAGCACAAGGATATTAAAACTTCTGATGTGAGTAACAATTTACATTCTTCTATGCGCTTTAGTTCTTCAACATCTTGTTCAAAAATGACTGAGATAGAAGGATGTCTAAATTCCATTTAGGATATGGTTTCATGTTTGTTGGATCCAAAAGACAAAGACCGCGTCGAGCTTATTCTTAAGTATATTGAGGACGGAGATCTTCGCCGGTGGAGCTTGCCTGACATTAAGCCCTTTAACATTGGACTGAGTGAATGGCGGTCAAGGTTTAGCTGCATTTCTAACCCATACATGTTTAAGCAGGTATGATCATTTCTTGTCTGTTTTGGTATTTTCTTATTATCGTTGTTGCTAAATGAAAATTTGGACATGTATTTAAGTTCATATGAAAACAATGGATTAAGTAATAAATTTGTGTTTCTATATGATTGCTTTTTCTCAAAAGAATGTAATTTACTTAAGCCAAGTCAAATAGTTTAATCAGGGAAACTGAAGAAATTCTTTAGTTTAAAATGATTGTGGTTTAGCTACTTTAGAACTGTTCATCCTGAGATTGAAGGCATGTCTCACAAACTTTGGTTCTTGATCTATCATCTTTGTTTCCTGCTTGGGAAGAGAGTAAACAATTTCATAAGTTGATTGGTTATTTGAAATGAGCACGACTATTACAAATTCAGAACCTTTCTATTACGCTGTCATAAAGTAGTACAGTGACATTTCAGACTATAGCAACCTTCTATTTTGTTGCTTCCTTGCTTTTATTTGCCATACTGTAACATTCCAAAAAGCAAAAACATTTGTATTCATTACCCTTGAATGATGTAAATTATTGTCAATTTATCTCTGGTGTCCGCTAAATATTTCCTATCCTTTAAAAAATCTGTATTGCAGTTGTTGGAATTGAGCGTTGAAGGCTTAATTGCTAAAGGAAAGTCATCTATTTCAGCTCGTCGGAATGCTGCAAGTAAATTGCTGGAAAAGGTTTTCAGGGTTCGGCTGGGCAGAGGATTTTATGGAGAGTGCCTGGTAATGTTTGAAGAGCTCAACGTGGGAAAATATATCTTTTTTGCTACTTGTAATAAATTTTGATTTAAGAAAAGTAAAGAAGAAACCATCCCCAAAAGAATATGCAGTCAAACTTTCACTACAAGTCCGTGATGTTTTAACCAAATACTAATAAATAATATTCGAATTTGTACCATGAACTTTCTCTGCTGCGTGCTGCATTTTTTAGTACTTAATGCATAACTAATGACTGCCAGTTTGATCCAATTTTATTACCATGGTTACTGTGCAGGGAGTTCGGGCAGACGGGAACTCTAACTTAAGTGATGAAATTGGCATGCTTCTTAGTTTAAAAAGTGCTGCCATTGGTCTGAGGTGAGGTAATTTATTTCGAAGATTTATTATATTGTTAGAAGAGTGGTTTTTTTAGGTTGTCTGGCAGTAATATATGTTTAATTAAAATTTGAATATACCAGTAGCTCGACCAAAACTTTTCATGAGTACGGTGATTGGATAATCATTCATTACATGCAATTTTTTGCCATAAGAACTAAGATGGCAATTTGCAATGACAGAAAACTAGAAAAGTCAAATTTGGTCCACCAATACATAATTTATGACTAAGAGATCCATAATTCAGCATATGCTTCCTTATTATATTTGCATGAGCTGTTTTTCTTTCAATAAACAAATGGCAAATTCTTCTCATAACTAGACCCATGAAATTAAAATAACCTAAAATAGTTCCTCCCGAGTTTCGGAGTCTCTGAAACATGCAATGCTTTTGATTGTCTCCTACACTGGAGTTCTCTTTTCCATTAAAAAGTATGCAGCCATTTGGTACTAATCGCTTGTCAGCATTTTGGCTTGAAATTCAGCAGCCAAAATGCATTTGGATCTTTATTATTGCTTGTTAATTTCAATTATTTGTTGATTCTTCCTCTGATTGTAACTGTTGGAGGTACAATTATGTCCATGTATTCTCATTATGTTCTTAGGGTTTAAATGAAGAATCTAAATGTTTTCCTGGCAACTTCTTATATGCATGATTGATTACCTGCCAATTCTTAATTTGATCAAAGAATTGTCAAATTCTATAATCTGATCCGCCAGGCGTTTTCATCAATGACAGGCCCATAGGAGCCGTGATATACATGCAGCGGAATAGTCTCAAAATGTGCTTGCGCAGCTCTGACAGTACTACTGATACTTCTGAAGTTGCTAAGGTGTGTGCTGCTTGGTTCTACATTTTTTTTTTGTGGTTGACCTATTTATTACTTTTTTAACACTTCGATACACATTAATGAGTTTTCTGCACTTCCTACTTGAAGGCATATGGCGGAGGAGGTTCTGCAAGTTCAAGCTCCTTCATAATAAGGATGGATGAGTATAACCAATGGATATCAAATGATATCATTTGATAAATTTATCACTTCCTTTATGAATTGAAATCATCAGTGTCAATATGGCTTGTGACACTTGAGGTGATATATCATTTTGTCGCAAAAAAAGGGATACATTGAGGCAGAGACAGAGGATGTGGTGACTGTAGAACACTTGCATTCCTCATCTGATAAGGAGAATGACGGTCGTGTTATCATAGTGTGTCCATAGACTGTCCTGATAATTGCTGCTGCGCATGATAAGAGTTGAGAAGGTAGAGCATGAGCAAGAAGAACAAAGTATTTATCTTGGGAGTAAACAAGCTAATCTTGAGAAGACTGATTTCAAGGACAAAGATATCGCAAATATATGAAAAGGAAATAATATCCGTGTGGCGTCTATTTTCTGTTGAGTTTTGAGGCTCTAATACCCCTGCTGTAATTGTTTTTCTACAGTCAGTTATTGTGAACTTCACAACTTTTAGTAAAAATATTTAAAGAATTTGTTCGAGTTACTTCTATCCGTATTATCTCCACTTCTTTTACTTTGCATCCTTAATTCATGTCTACTTATTTTCGGTTTCAAAGGGGGATGTTTCGCCAGCTCGAAAACCAAGAGGTCAAAATTGAAATTTTACCCCTACATTGGTCAGTGATTGATTTAATGTTCTCACCAATACAAATTCGCTTAACGAGTTTGATCATATATTACTAAAGCCTTTGTAAACCAAATAAAAACATAACATATCACTATTTCCAGATAAAATATAGTTTATCATAATTACAAAATGAATTGTAAGCACTAGTTCACGAAGTTTTGCAATTTAAATAATAAATAAATAAATAAACCATAAAAAGAAGCAATGTCATCAAAAGACAGGGCAACCATCAACCACTATACCCTTGGCTGTTGGGCAAGTAGCCAAAGGACAATGCTCACCAGCAGTCCCCCACCAATTGAGACTTACATTTTCCAATCCTAATGCAAAATAAAGCAGTACAGCCATAAAAGCCACCCCGGCATCAAGTGCTGCTGATAAAACATAGTTATATCTTTGCCACCATTTCTTTCTGTAACGAAAGATAAAGAAGTTGAAAATGGTTCCGACTACAATCCAAGCATTGAAGTTCATGGCTGATGCAGGTGGCATCATTCCAGTTGCTCCCAGGAGTACCGGAAGATTTATCAATGGGATCCATGACTGTTTTGGGAATGCCTTGTGCAATAGCCAAACTAGTATTGGCCCTATGGCACCTCCAAGGAAAAACCAGTTCATCGCCGAGTAGTCTCCAAGAGAACCAAAGATCCTCGTAGGTCCTACTAGACCCCAAATAACTGATGCATCGAAGAAAACACGGTCGCTAGGACATGTCCACGGACTGCCTTCAGGGAGAAGATCTTTATTACATATGTTGTTGACAGATTCTAGCAACCACCATGCTACACCAATGTTGATTGTTCCGGCAAGCACTGTCCCGATGAACTAAACATTTTTAAGCACAAGGAGTACATTAGATATCATGGAAGAAATGTAATGGTAGTAAAACCTTTCAGCCACAACAATAACAGCTGAATAAATATACCTGCACCAAGAACATTGACCTAGGAGGGATTTTCATGTAGTGTCCAAGTTTGAAATCGCTGAGGAACGAAACTGCCTGAGCCATGCTTATGTAACCGTAAGTTTTGAAGCATACATTTGCAATTGGTCTTCCAGGGTAAATGAGACCAAAGATATACTCAGTGATGATATTCAACCCCGGCGTCTGTATACAAAGCATTAGATTATTTAGTTTAAATCAAATTGTTTCATTTTATTCAAAAGTTTGAAGATATATTAACCTGGTTTGTGGTAGCAGTTATGATGCTAATTGGAAGAGTAAATAAAAAAGCCAATGCTGAAGCAAAGACAAGTCCCCACCAAGGCATCTGAATCTGATCATTTAGAAAAATGCACATCATGAAAGAAGCAACAAGTGTTACTCCTAGCAACAAATAAAACCACCAAGAAGGTATGTCTTTATAATTTTTCATCAGTTTTGTATGGATATCTTCTTTGCCCTTTGTCGAAGCACGATACCGCTCCATAATCTCCCTAATAACATGACATAATAAACAATTAAACATATCATTAATACATAAATAAAATAGTTTGACTTTGAGTAATGAGTCTAGAGCTAACAATATACCTTCCATAGAAGCAAACAACATGTGTAATAGTGGAAGCTATGGTGGCGAATCCAAATCCATAACTAAGCGCGAAAAACATACTCATATTAATTCGACCTTGTTGTTGATACTTAGCAAGATCAATCTCAAATGTGTCATTAACAATAGCAGATATGTTATATTGTTGGCCTTGTGATGTGAACAAATCAGATGAGAAAATAGGAAACTTATTTGCACCATACACATTGAATCCCCAATATGCTATAGGAATCGCAGCATAGACAACGATTGTATAGCCAACAAAGACATTGGCAATGGCAAAGAAAGGCGACATAAGAGGACTGGAAAGGAATGAAGCAACAGCAGACCAATCAAGTGTAAGGGCACCAAGTCCTAAACCATTCATGCCTGAACCTATTTGTTGAGCTGTTACTGACTTGGAGAATACCCAACATACCCAAGATATGCTTGTAAGTGTTGTGAATAAGTATCCTGGGACTATATACCATGTAAAACTGCATATTAATGCTATGAAGAAAAACTTTGCTCTTGAAAATTTGTGTTGATCATCATCTTTCTCGTGTAAAGTTCTGCATACATATAAAAAGTTTTGGTAACAATTGGTAGGAAAATGTAGCCTTGATAAGCTCAATAATATATATACACAAACTTAGTCAACACAATAAAATCAATTAATTTATTTGAGAATATTAATTTTAGATAAAGTTTATTGACAATTTATCAACTTTTGTTTTAAAAGTGGTCGAACATGAGATTTAAAAAAAAAATTGATGAATATGAGGCATTTTTATTAAGTTATTTTTTTAAATATTTTTAGAGATCCAAAGGAATTGTGTCTTACCCTTGGGCCGGCTCTGACAGACTTTATCAATAACTAATTATAATATAGTTGGTCATTTTTAAGGATATTAAAATGTTTAAAAAGGAGTAAACTGGAAAATTATATATGTCTTTGATTTTGTAAAACACTCTTAAACAAGTCTTCGATTTTATGAATAGTTTAAAAATATTCCTAACCATGTCATATTTTATTAGTCTTGTATAATGCGTTTGGTTTGAGGAAAAAAAACGAATGAAAGAAGGAAGAAATACACACAAACCATTGAATCGAATAAATTTAAATTAACTTTAGAAACCAAATTGATAGTTATTTGTTAAAATATTGGAATTAATTTGATATTTTATAGGAACTTTTTTTAAAATATTGATAATTTCATGACCTATTTAAGAGTACAATATACAAAATCAGTGACTATTTTAGTGACCATTAAAGTAAAAATGTAATTATAGTGTCTAGAAGTCCTAGCTCAACTGGCAAATGCCGAAATTGCTAGGCTGGACGTCATGACCCGCGTTCGAACCTGGGAGTGGGACCTTACAGTTGTGTGTGAGTTTAATTTCAGTGGATTACCACTTCTTCTAAGACAAAAAAAAAATGTAATTATAGTTGACTCAAACAAATACTCATATTATACTCCAAAATCAAAACAGTGGAAAAATTTCAACGAATATGTTCACTAACACTAGTATCACATTACTATATGAACAATATACTAAAACCAAAGCACATGCAAATTAATCTACAAAAAGAATACTATAGAAAATTGAAAGCATATGTATGTGAATATTAATTTACCTGAACAGAGAGACTTGGACAAGGGTGCTAGGCCACCACATATGAGCAGGTTCAACAACATACTTCCTAAGCAAACCAGCCCATCCATATCCCAAAACCTGTGTCGTAATAATCAAAAGCCATGCAGCAAAAAATGATATACTCCTTCCATAAAATGCCTTAATTATATTCACAATACCAACAGCATAAGGTGAACCAGATCCAAAAGCAGACCCTGCATTAGCAAATATAGTAATAAGAACATGCTCCTTCATGTTAAACGGTCCTGGATTAACCGAAAACCGTTTTGCCCCAAACCCCGGTATCTTGAAAGTCTTTGAAGGTAACACGGCTGCCATGAGACGGCCGAGTGGAAGTGTGGCTATTTGCACCGTGATTTGAGATATGACGAGTGGCTCTGATCGATAGGCGAAAAATTGGTTGAGAAAGGAAAGGAGACAACATGAGAGAAGACCGAGAAACCACATACGGAATGTCCATACCGGAAGTGTTGAGTCGTCGGTGCTGTTTACCGTTAACCGGACTTCCTCAATTGGTGACTCTTCATCTTCTTCTTCCTTAACACGTCCTGTTTCAGTGTCTCTGTTGTTCTCCATATTGAGTCTGTACTCTCTCTACTACTGTGCTTAAAATTTTTTATGCAACAGCTTCCAAATTTATACTCAATGTTAACAACTTTTTCTTTGATTGGCATAAACATCTCAACAAGAACATGCCTATCATTTTGATTTTATGTAGCATACATTTCTCAACAAACTATACATGTAAATTTTATTATTCCAACCAAAACTTTTTTCTTAATTTATAATTTTATCGATCTTAATATGTTTTTTTTTCAATAAATTTAATTATTTAATCTTAATTTGAATTTTTTATGAATGATAATTTGAATTTAAAATAACATTTATATTTCATTTTGTTTTTATTTTATTTTAATTATTTTCTATTTTTTAAAACTTATTTTTTATTTGGCAATATCTACTAAACATTTTATTTATGCCTCTTAAATATCACAACAAATTATATCTATACTAATACTAATATATAAAGGGGATACAAATTTTTGGATGGCTTTTTCATTATTCCTATTTTACCCTTAACAAATAACTTCCACATTAAAATAGATTTTCAGTTTTTTTATAGTAAAAAAAAAATATTTTTTTTCTTCTTAATAACTAGCCACAACAAAAAAAGAAGGTTACGTAGTTATCAATTAACTAAGTCCAATTAAAAAAAAGATTAAATAATTATTTATATTTGCACAATAGATAATATCGATCACAAAAAAAAAATATCGATCACAGAAACGGGCGGCTAGTACACATAAATTGTTCTAATATATCAAACCAATCATTTTTTTTATTTTTTTTTTACAAATTATATTATTTTCATAGAAGCTAAAGAAATATGTTAAACAAAATAGGCACAAAAAATGCTTAAAAAAGTACAAACATAGCTATATGAATGAAGAACAAAAGTTAATCCGCCATAATCTTTATACAAACTTTTGGATTGGACGACTAATAATGTAAATTGAAACAAGTATAAATATGAGCTATATGAATAAAAGAACGAAAATTAATCCGCCACAATTCCTATATAAACCTTTGGAATGGACAACCAATAATGTAAATTGAAACAAAATTATTTTTCTCTTTGTCTTCAACCACCACCGCAAGTGTATTTTGATATTATAGACCAATGTATCAACCAAAAATACTCTTTTGTTTTTTTATGACACAAGAAAAATACTCTTTTGTTAATAACACAATTATTATGTTCTTTCAAAAGAAACTATAACATTTAAGTAGCGAATGATATTTACAAAAATTATTCATTTTACAATGTCATTTATTTAAGTAAAGTAACAAAAGAGTAAAATGATCATTTCGTAGGACGTGCGAGTAACCTATAGGTGGCAAAAGTAATTTTCTTATAGATTTATAGGGAATAGTTAGGAATATAACTATTTTAGGTCGTTAAATAAGTTTATGGCTCTTATGAAAGAAAAAAAATTCGTCCTTAAAAAACTACTAAATTTTGTTGTTGCTCCATATAAAAAAAGTAGTATGGTTTTGTCTATATAAAAAAAGGCTTAATTGCAGTTTTGATACCCCTATTTTTAAAAAATTTGGATTTTGATACCCCTATTTCTAAATCAGCAATTTTGATACCCCTATTTTGTCAAATTTTGAAATTGCACATATCTTTATTCTCTTTTGATGATGTGGCATTTTTTAATATTATGTGGCATTTATTTATTTAAAAAATCATTGCCACGTCAGATTATATTAAAATATATATTAAATTTTAAAAATCCGAAAAATAAAATAGAAAACAAAATAAAGTACAACAAAAATGTTTTAAAAAATACTAATAAAGTATACAAAAGTTGTAAAAAGATAATAAAAAAATTAGAAAAATGGAAATAAAATAGAAAAAAAAAAGCCAAATAAAGTATCATAAAATTGTTTAAAAAATCTGGAAAAAAACAAATGCCACGTAAAAAAATTGTTTAGAAATCCTTTTCACGTATATACCCTTCAATCTATTCTTTTGTTTTTTAATTTTTTTATTTATTGATAGATTATAATAACAATAATTACTAATATAATTCTCTATATATAAAAAACAATTATTAGTATAATAATATTAACTTTATTTGACATGGCAATAATTTTTTAAATTAACAAATGTCACATAATATTAAAAAGCTTCATATCATCAAAAGAGAATAAAAATGAGTGGAATTTCAAAATTTGATAAAATAGGGGTACCAAAATTTCTGATTTAGAAATAGGGGTACTTTTTTTTTGAATAAGGCTAATTTATTGAAAATGAAAAAAGCACAAGAAGTACTTAGGGAATACAAGCCACTGCAGCAAAAGAAGCAGGCAAAAACAGAAGGCTAAGCAAACCAACCAAAAGCTAAACAGAGGCTAAAAAACCAGAAAAACAAGCAGTAAACAGGCAGCAGCCCGCGCGCCTAACTCCCCAAAACAACACCAGCAGCAGAAAATCACCCAACAGGCTCCCACAAACAGCAGGCCGCACATCGTTACCGCCGGAGACACAAACCCGGATCCCAACACCACTCATAAAAAAGACAAATAGAAATTTTTCTCCTACTCAAACCCCACCGCCATGACAGCGCCTTTATATCATCCACCACTTTAAGAACATCTATAGCCCCATTAGCAAACGATACATCATTTCTTGATCGCCAAATCGACCACACCGTTGCGTGCCATATCAAAGCAAAGCCTTTCCCCATCTTTTTCGTTGGTGCAGCCGCAGTAAAATAATCAAATAAAATAAATAAATCCGGAGGCAACACAAGAATTACCCCAAGCCAACAAAAGATTGCATTCCACACCTTTGAAGCAAAGTCACAAAAGATGAAGAGATGACACGCATCCTCCTCACTCCCAACACAGGGAACACAATTCAGACCACCCACCTCATTTAATACACCTCGGATTGAAAGATTTACCTTAGTCGGGATTCGGTTACGAAGGAGTTTCCACGAAAAAGCTAACACTTTTGACGGCGCCGGGCTCTTCCACATATTAGAGAACACTCCCAACTCAAACTCCGAGAACACCACCACCGGAGGGAGCACCGAACCAAGCGCAAAATAGACGGAGTGAACCGAAAAAACTCCCCCTTCTCCCGGTAACCAACTCCACTCATCCTCCACCACCGAGAGCACCAACGGGGGAAGAACCTCTCTCAACCCAACAATTAGCTCTTCCTCCCACACAAACAACCGTCTCCTCCACACCAACACCCAACGCCACTCACCCTCGATAGATATCCGCACATCACAAATTCTAGCCTCTTTTTGAGACGAGATAGAGAAAAGGCGAGGATACAAATCACAAAGAGGAGTGTTTCCCTACCAACAATCCTTCCAAAACAATGTCGAGGCACCCGTCCCAACCTTCCTAACAATATTTTGAGAAAACCAACTCGCCCCATTCACTACATCAATACCACACACGTCTTTCCACCAACACGAAACTCGATTGGAAAGTTGATACCCACTCCAACTCACCTTGTGACGGACAATCGAACCGTATTTCGCTTCCAACACATCCTTCCAAACCGCATTATCCTTTTGAAGTATCTTCCATCTCCATTTAATCACGAGACTTGAGTTCACTTTTCCAACATCCCTCACTCCTAACCCACCTTGACCCCTAGGCAAGCAAACATCCTTCCACTTCACCCAACTAACTTTCTTTCCACCTTTTATCCCTCCCCAAAGAAACTCCCTTTGGATACGGACAATTTTCTTAATCACCCCATTCCGCATTTTCAAGTAGGATAAATAGAAAATAGGAATCGAGTTGAGAACCGAATTAATCAACATAATTCTACCACCGAGACTAACATATCTATTACCCCAAGAACGGAGCCTCGACCTCAATCTCTCCACCACCGGTTCCCACGTAGAACCCCGCCTCGGATTCGCCCCCACCGGAAGGCCAAGGTAATAGAACGGAAAGGAACCTCTTTTACAATTAAGGAAGTTACAAGCCCATTCCATAAAACCAAGAGGCACATTCAAACCCATCAAGCAACTCTTCCAAAAATTAACCTTAAGCCCCGATGCAAGCTCAAACCCCCGGAGAATAGCTTTCAAAGTCCAAATGTTGTCAACCGTCGCCTCCCCAATACAAAGAGTATCATCCGCATATTGGAGGTGCGAAATTTGAAGACCACCCGACCCCACCTTGAACCCTTTGAAGTGATTTTTCTCCACCGCGCTACGCATTAAACCCGCAAAGCCTTCCGCCACCAACAAGAATAGGAAGGGCGCAAGCGGATCCCCTTGCTTAAGCCCTCTTTGAATATTAATCTCCGAGGCAGGACTCCCATTAACAAGAACCGAAAGGTTCCCGGCAAACACACACGCCCTAATCCACCCGATCCATTTACCACCAAACCCAAACCTTCGAAGCATGTACTCTAAAAAACCCCAATCAACGGAGTCATAAGCCTTCTCAAAATCAACTTTGAGGATCAAGCACTCCTTCCCGACTTTCTTTGCAAGGTCCACCACCTCATTTACCACCACCACACCATCCACAAGGCCCCTTCCCTTGATAAAAGCCGATTGGGTAGACGCTACAATCGGGTTCATAACCTTCGCTAATCTTGCCGCCAAGACCTTAGCTATCAACTTGTAAATACACCCCAAAAGGGATATAGGCCTAAAATCACCTAACTTCGTAGGACACGACACCTTTGGAATGAGACTTATAAAATAAGACAATAACCCATGAGGGAGACTTTCGGTGCCGTGAAATTAATCAAACATAATTCTCACTTGCCCCTTCAACATATTCCAAAACGTCTTAATAAAAGCAAAATTAAATCCGTCGGGACCGGGACTTTTGTTACCATCACTTGTCTTCACCACCTCCTCAATTTCAAACAACGAAAACGGATCCTCCAACATCTTCTTATCATCCTCTGAAATCATAGGGAAAGGGACCCCATCCAACTTTGGCCTTTCCCAACAATTCGAGGCAAAATGATTTTTGAAATAGTTCACCACCTCTAAAATAATCTCCGAGGAAGAGTCAACCAAACGGTCCCCAACATTCAAACAAACAATAGCATTCCTCCTTTGTCTACTCTTCACACACCCATGAAAATACTTAGTGTTAGCATCTCCCTCCTTCAACCACCAATCACGAGACCTTTGAAATAAGAGGACTTCCTTACTTTTAAGGATTTTCCAAAGCTCATTAAAGAATTTCCTCCTACCCTCCACCTCCTCAAAAGACAACCCTCCATGCTCCCCTTTGACATCAAGAGATTTAATGTCCTGAATTAACCCTCTTATCTTCTCCTCCACCTTACCAAACTCCTTCCTACTCCACTCCCTAATCACCTGCTTCAAGGCACGCAATTTTTCTTTAAGAACATAGCCCATCCACCCCGTGATATCGTTTACACCCCACCAATCCTCCACCACTTTATAGAACTCCTTATGAAGAAGCCAATGGTTGCAAAATCTAAAAGGCTCCGGGCCCGACACAAGGTTACAACTCATCAATAATAACGGGCAATGGTCCGAAACATCCCGGGGGAGAACCCTAAGGATTTGATCCCCCCAAAGGGAAATCCACCCATCCGAGATCAACACTCTATCCAACCGACTCATCGAAGTGCCATTTGGATGAACCCAAGTGAAGAGGCCACCCACTAATTGAAGATCTTCTAACTCCAATCCCACCAAGAAAGAATCAAACTCCCTCATCTCCACTAACCCCGGAGAAGAACCGACACTAGCAACACCTCTACGCTCCGCCCTACTTCTCACCGCATTAAAATCACCAACAACACACCACACCTTATCACCAAAACCTCCCTTCGACATACTAAGAGCCTCCCACAAACACCGTTTCGCGTTTAAATCACATTTAGAGTAGACATTCACCACAAAGCAACGGGAATTCAAAACCCCCCAATCAAGGCAAACCCCAACAAATCCTTCCCCAATAAAGGTAAAAATAAGGGCAACATTTACCTTTCGCCAAATAGACAGAATTCCCCCGCTATTCCCCACAGCCGGCTGATACACCCAATCGCAATCCTCCCCACCCCACAAGCTATACACCACGGCATCGGACACCACCTCCATTTTTGTTTCTTGGATAGCCATAAAATCTACATTATTATGGCGAATAAGATCTCTGATAAGCCTCCTCTTCACCCTACTCCCCAAGCCTCTAATATTATCTTGCTCCACTTCAACATTCTGCCTTCTTTCTGAAACTTCCAACTGTACCAACTTACTGTGAATTTCAGGTTCATTATTGTTAAAAGTAAAACCAACCTCATGTTGAATCCCCAATAAAATCGTTGCTTCTTCTTCATTTGTGGAACCATTGACAACACCTCCCCCTGCCAACGGAGCTGAATCAGGAACGAATTCCCCCTCATCATCAATCAAATCATCAATTCCGGACCTTGGCACCGGCAAAACAACACTCGGCACCGGCAACACAACTTGGAGATCAATCCCAGGGATATCTTCCCCCAACGGAGCTGGCTGAGAAAGAGGTTAAGATGAACTCGCCGCTTTCGCCGACCCACCCGCTTTACGACGTTTCCCTGAAGCCTCCATCGCCAACGCTAGTTTCTGGAAAGTGGGAGTTCCTGGAGGTGGAACAGGAGGGCGTGAATGGTTTTGTTTCTTCTTCACATGTTTTTTCTTTTTTGTTTTCAACTCCACATCAATGACTGAGTCTTGGGAAGACGACTCTGAAACATCAGAGTAAACAGTCCCACCAATGACCCCACCATTCACTCTACCCTCTTCCAACTCAACATTATAGGGTTCCAACGGACAAGTCTCAACTTGGGCCAAAATAACAGATTGGGCCTCCACTAAGTGGTTAACATTCAAGTTGGGGTCCACTTCCACTTGGTAATCCTCATCCACCAGAGGCTTCAAGGTCAAAGCACTAGGCCCAACATTCAGCCCAATACTCCCAGTCTCCACGTGAAGAGCACCTGCCTCCAAAACCGACCCACTAGTCTCTCTTTCCACGTGTTCAAACCCTCCCTGCAAGGAATTTGAAATCGCCTCTCTCTCCTCCACACTAGACACGTCGCCATCCTTCTCAGGTGACAAAGAGCCTCCTGACCCCACCCCATCTGCTATACCTCGTATCCCCAATGTCTCTACGTTATCAACAACCATTGGGGCATGTGAACTCTTTCCATTCTCAGCTTCTATTTGTCCCCCCTTTGCTTGATCCACTTACACATTTTCTAAAACTATCACCTCCACAGGAGATTGCGTAAGACACACAGCAACCTCCTCCTCACTTCTCACACCTGTACCCGCCGTTGACTCTTCTTCCTCCACACCTTTACTGTTATCACTCTTTTCTAAGTCTAAAATCTACTAAAATCCAATTTTTTTAAAAATAGGGGTACCAAAACTGCCATTAAGCCAAAAAATTGCGCACAATGTTTTAATTTTGTCCATATAAAAATTTGCGTTTTTTGTACAAAATAAAAATAAAAATTGCGTTTCGTATAATATGCATATTTTATTTTCTCACATTTTTCTGGAAGGCATCCGTTGTGCAGATGAATTGACGATCACGAACAATTTATTACATCACTACCTCTATTTGTTAGAGATGAATTTTTACGTGATAGATTTGGTCTCATTAATTACCATTGCATTTAGCTTATTTCGTTTCCTTTGTTTTGTATTTCTTCCTTTCTTTGTTTTTTTCTTCCTAAGGATAATGTTTGGCCCTCCCTTTTTATAGTTTTTCCCATTTTTATATCTTATTTATATTTTATGAGCACTTGGCAGAGAATTAGCGAGCACAAAATATGCCAACATAGTTGGAATGTCTTATGCTTTCTTTGATGTCATTATGCTCTTAGTTTACCAAAAAAATGTGTATTTTTAAATGATTATTTTAGAAACATATTAGAATATCAAAAAAATATTATATATCAAAAAAATATTCTTTAAAAAAACTAAAAATTTGATTTATAAGTCTAAAATATTGTAACTTTAGTTTTTGAAATTTTAAAATTCATTATTAATTTTTCTTCATTTTGAAAAATTCTAAAGTTTTGTAGAGAAACATTTTTTTTTGTTATCATGATATATATTGATATCAGTACGAAGTTTCCACTGCTGGCGATGACTAATGGACCAAAACCCTTAGTGCTTGAACCAATTTGTTTGTAGAGAAATATTCTATACATGTTTAAAAAGTTAAAAAATTATAGATGATTAAAGTAATTTTTTAAATTTAAAGCTTTTTTTTTATAATAAAACTTGAAACATGACTAAAAATGTGTACATATATAAATTTTATGAGTCGTAAACAAGTCACCTTTTTCATAACATAAAATAATACTTGATATTGTCAAAAAAAAAAAAAAGAAGCAATATTTGATACAGGAATATTTATTTGGTGAATATATTTGATAATTTTTTAAAATTAAAATTTATTTAACTCTTATTATTTGGTTTGGTCCAAACTAAAGCTAGAAATTCTCATGATTTTTAGCACACACTGCAATTTTCTGTTAGAAAAAACTTAAAGAAAAAGTTAAAAAATATACGTATGTGAATGCCTTCTTCAACACGAATACATATTCTTATGAATACATCCACCACCACATATTATTGTAATAACATTTCGTCACTACCAAAACCCTAAAACCCTAATTTATATCCCAAAAAACCCTCTTTCTCATTCTCCATCTCTCTCTCTTCTCCTATTTACCATGGCCGCCTTGCTCCGCCGTGCTCTCCAACGCCGCGATGTTGCCTCTTCTACTGTATCTGCCTTCCGATCGGTACATGCTTTATTTCTATTTCCAATTTCACTCTTTCTTCTCTTTTTACATGTTTGTTGAGTTAGCGAATCAATCTGTGATTTATGTGTTGAACAAAAGTTCTCTACTTTTCACATGTTTGGTTTTTAAGATCTGAGATTGAAAAAAGAAAAAAAGTAGTTTTCTACAGATTGAGATGAGTTTCTTTGTTCTGTGATTATGGTACTTTTTGCAACTTGAATAAATTCCATGAATTTATGCATATTGAAGAATTAACTCGCTTACAATATTTGGATTTTGGTTTTTTTTTGAGATTTTAGTATTTTACTGCTTATTTATGTGCCACTGCCACGCACTTTTTTGTGTTGCTGATTATTAGGTCATGTAGTTTTGCTGGATTATTTGTGCAATTTGCTTTACTATTACCCATGTTCAATTACAGGATGTTTTGACAATTTTAGAATTGATTCTCCATTTGTGGGTAGTAGCTATATGAATAATAAGTGTTGATATCATGGAATCATTCATAGAATAGAATAGTTGTTGTTAGACTTGCTTTGGTCTTATATGTGGTGAACATTATTCAGAAGATAATTTTCTTTTTTCTCTTGTGTGGTTGTGCAGTTGACAGGCAACACCAAGACCTCATACGCAGCTCACAAATGGGGAAGTTTGGCTCGACCTTTCAGGTGCCTTGTTTTGTTGTTGTTCTGTACAATATGGTAGTTCCAATTTTTCATCAAATTTGCTAATTGTAAAATTGCTTCTGTACTACAGTTCTAGGCCTGCTGGTAATGATGTTATTGGAATTGATTTGGGTACTACCAATTCATGTGTTTCTGTTATGGAGGGAAAGGTAAGACTCTAGTTCTGTTGATTATTTCCGGACATGTTTTTCGGTGCATGGGTTTTTCCTGGACTAATATTTATGCCCTTCTCAGAATGCCAAAGTTATTGAGAACTCTGAAGGAGCTCGTACAACACCATCAGTGGTTGCCTACAGCCAGAAAGGAGAGCTTCTGGTTGGTACACCTGCCAAGCGTCAGAGTGTGACGAACCCAACAAATACTCTTTTTGGCACCAAACGTTTGATTGGTAGGCGGTTCGATGATCCACAAACACAGAAGGAGATGAAAATGGTACCATACAATATTGTTAAGGCGCCCAATGGAGACGCGTGGGTTGAAGTCAATGGACAGAAGTATTCGCCTAGCCAAATTGGTGCTTTTGTTCTCACCAAGATGAAGGAAACTGCTGAGGCATACCTCGGAAAGACTATTTCTAAAGCTGTAGTTACTGTTCCAGCTTACTTCAATGATGCTCAGAGGCAAGCAACAAAAGATGCTGGCAGAATTGCCGGCCTTGATGTCCAGAGAATTATTAATGAGCCCACTGCAGCTGCACTTTCATATGGGATGAACAGCAAGGAGGGTCTAATTGCAGTTTTTGATCTCGGAGGTGGAACATTTGATGTGTCCATTTTAGAAATTTCTAATGGTGTTTTTGAGGTATGAACACTTGTTCCTTCTTTGCTTCCATCTTTCTTAGCATAGTGTTAGGAATCATAATGGAAATGATCGATGATAACATTTTTTCAGGTGAAAGCAACAAATGGTGACACTTTCTTGGGAGGAGAAGATTTTGATAATGCATTGTTGGACTTTCTAGTGAGCGAATTCAAAAGAACTGAGAGTATTGACCTTGCAAAGGATAAGCTTGCCTTGCAGAGGCTTCGAGAAGCTGCGGAGAAAGCGAAAATTGAACTTTCTTCAACTTCACAAACTGAAATAAATCTTCCTTTCATCACTGCTGATGCATCTGGTGCAAAGCATTTGAACATCACGTTGACTAGATCCAAGTTCGAGGCTTTGGTAAATAACCTGATTGAAAGGACAAAGGCACCATGTAAGAGCTGCTTGAAGGATGCTAACATATCCATCAAGGATGTTGATGAGGTTCTTCTTGTCGGAGGGATGACCCGTGTGCCAAAAGTCCAGCAGGTTGTTTCAGATATCTTTGGAAAGAGTCCTAGCAAAGGAGTAAATCCTGACGAGGCTGTTGCCATGGGAGCAGCTATTCAGGGTGGTATCCTTCGCGGAGATGTTAAAGAGCTACTGCTTCTAGATGTCACTCCTCTATCTCTCGGTATTGAGACTCTGGGTGGTATCTTTACAAGATTGATCACCCGCAACACAACAATTCCTACCAAAAAGAGTCAGGTAATTAATTGCACTTACTCAAGACGTTGTTTTCTGCTTGCCAGCTTCTGAGGAAGTGAATTTAGTCTTTCAAAACTGATGTAACATTGAAATAACACAATTATTTGCTTAATTAAATCCCCCGCCCAACAAAAACGAAGGTATCTTACGCACATTCCAAGGGTAAAGGAGAAAACCAGTGCAAATAACTTAATTTCTCTTTTTGTTTTAGCCAGTTTTATCATATCAGATGTTTATCCCATTCAGATTTGTTTACTGTAACAAGTATGTTCTAAATTTGACATTATTGTTTCAGGTGTTTTCGACAGCAGCTGACAATCAGACTCAAGTGGGTATCAAGGTGCTTCAAGGTGAGCGAGAAATGGCTGCAGACAACAAAAGTCTTGGAGAATTTGACCTTGTTGGCATTCCTCCTGCCCCAAGAGGCTTACCTCAGATTGAAGTCACCTTTGACATAGATGCCAATGGTATTGTTACTGTCTCTGCTAAAGACAAGTCCACAGGAAAAGAGCAACAGATCACCATTCGCTCATCAGGAGGACTCTCAGATGATGAGATTGACAAGATGGTTAGAGAAGCAGAGTTGCACGCTCAGAAGGATCAGGAACGAAAAGCTCTCATTGATATTCGAAATAGTGCTGATACATCAATCTATAGTATTGAAAAGAGCTTGGGAGAATATAGAGAAAAGATTCCTAGTGAAGTGGCAAAAGAGATTGAAGATGCTGTTTCAGATTTGAGAACGGCGATGGCAGGTGACAGTGCGGATGAGATTAAAGCAAAGCTTGATGCCGCGAACAAAGCTGTGTCCAAGATTGGACAACATATGTCAGGTGGTTCAGGCGGTTCAGGCGGTGGTTCTTCCGATGGAGGTTCTCAGAGTGGTGGTGGTGAACAGGCACCCGAAGCAGAGTATGAGGAGGTCAAGAAGTGAGACAACTTAGGCGCGACTTTGTAGCATTTTTTCTTATTAAACATCACACAATTAATTGCTTTAAACTGCTTTAAGCTTACATGGTTGCCATTTTTGTATGTAATGTTTAAAGCCATTGTTACTACTTATTTTGTAGTACTTTTGGAATACTGAACACGGCTTTGAATAACCTCATCGAAATTTATTCATAGTTTTCAGCCATTGATTGGTGGTTAATATTTTATTCACAAGTTATCTACCATTGATTTGCGGTTAATATTATTCGGGTTTAATTTGTATATATTAACAGCAAATCATAATCAATCAAATGAATGACTTCATATGTACAAGTATCTCACTTGATGTTGAGTATTTTTCATGTTGACGTGCTTCTCTCAGACACCATAAGTTCTGGTGTAGTGGCGCAGCTGGAGCTGTCATTAAGCTTAGGCATAATAATGGTAGTCATGACTTGTGATACATAAAGAAAATTGCATGTGTCGCTTTTTCAATTTAATCATAAATGTTCCTTTTGCATCATAGCCCTTTTTTGCCATAAAGGGACTCTAGGACATACTACATGGGTGTTGTAAAAAAGTGAGGGTTCTTAATCAAAGTAACTAGTTAAAAGGCTAAGTATAAGCTTAACCACCAAGAAACTGTTGGGAGTTGTATTATCATGGGATTGGGAAGGAAATAGTTGGTGATATCAAATATGGTTTGTGCATATGATCAGATTAATTTCTCATATAATCATGTGCTTAACATTGAGGGAATTTAAACATTTATGTGGACCATTCAAGTGTATTTCTTCAGATCATTTGAATATTGCCTAAGTCTTATTGAACCATATGGTTCATATCCTTGAAGCTCAATCCTTGAAAATTCTGATGGTGAAAGGTTTTAACTGATAGTGTTAGTGACACAGTCCTATTTGGCAAAATTGCTGCCAAATCCATTAAGCTCTAGCCATTACTTTTTTCTGTTGATACTTGAAACACATTCCTTCCTGAGTAATTGTTTCAAGATAGCTCATAGTTAACTTTATGCGGTTGATACTATTTTGGGAAAGAGTAAGAAAAATAAATGGTGCTTAAGAATCATCCTTCTGTTATGTTATCTCTGCTGCTTTATAGTCTTTGGCCTGGTTTGACAAATATTCTTATACATAAGCTGCACTGTATAAAGATTTGCTGTTATAGTTGATATACTAAAACAAAACAAATTTTCATTAATTCACACTCAAAGCAGTTTAAGAGATTTTATGGCACAGTTTGATTGTAATTCTGAACTTGATGAACATATTGTAGATGAAGTAAATAGATAGATTTGAAGTTCCTGTAATGCCTTCTTTTGTTTATGCATATTTAGGGGAGACAAGTTGGGGTCAGTGTTCTCCTTGTATATCACCTCAATTTGGTAGACAATTCCTGAATCCTCTTTCTCTATGGCTTATTTTTAAGTTATTGGTACTCATCTTGATTCTCTCTACTCACATTTCCATTGCTGATACAATTCATACAATCCATGAAATCATGTTTCCACTTCTAATAGCTCTATGACATCAAAGTTTTTTCATCCCATCAAAGATATTCATTCCAATTTGATTCACAGAACATCTAAGTTGTTTGGTTTGTGAGATTTGTACGAGATTGATTGATAATAGGCGGAACTATATGTTCGGTACCAAACTGATTGACCATTCGGTCATTAAAATGTCTCTGCCTTTCAGACTTGGTGCTCGGTATGACCGAGTATAAGGCCATTGGGGTAATATGATCCATGAAGGAGCCTTTTTCATTTCCTATATAAAGAGTGTGGTTTGCCCTGATATTGACTTTGGCTTCGAGTTGCAAAAGCCTCGTACCACCACCATCACAGTCGGTAGATCCACCATCATCAACCTCCCTCCCCAAAGAATGAATTATGTTTTCAACCTATAACACTATACACTTGGATGGCAATAATTGAATACAATTAGTAGTACATAGGAGATGTTAAGCACTCTTCTAGAATTCAACTAAGTTTAAATTACCTAAATATACGTTGACCCAAAAGAAGTCAATAGTTGCTTTGGAGCAAAACATAGCTTTGAGGCTTTTCAACAAACAACCATAAACCAAACATATATTGGGAGGTCTAGACCAAAACAGCTTTTGGTCAACAATAGACAAACTAATAATCATTAATATATTACAACATGTCAACATCATAGTTGTTGATTATCTTATAATCTCATAATATATATCAATGACTATAAATAGTTTTTGATTAAAACTGATTACTTTCCGATGATAATTAATAATTGAATTTTTTCGAAATGGATACTTTTGGGTTAAAGTGGTTAATGAGTTTCTCATAGAATGAATTGTTCGGGAGAATCCGAGTTCAATTCCAGGTAGGAACAATTATTGACCAGACTTTATTTATTTCGCGGCTGAATTTCGGATTACCGGGGCCCTTTCCCCGGGTGCTAGAGTGAATTCAAAGAGATGAAAAGTCAGGGTAGTGGGGAAACTGCACATTCCCAGCTTTTGCAGTTCAAACTTGTGTCCTTTAAAAGAAATTCATCAAAACATTCCAGGCAAGAATAGTAGACATTGTTTATATTTTATTATTATCACGTTTTTCTCTGCGTGTGCGTGTATATACAAGATAACAAATTAACAATAGTAAAAAGCGTGTGGGTCATGTGGTTTTCAAGGACAAGTTTATCCAGTGAGCAGAAAAACTGTTCCCATGAAATACATCCACAAACAAAAACCAAATTTGAAGCTGAGTGCTACATGTTGCAATGATTTTGATCAAACTAGAAACCAAAAGAAAGATGAGTGATTATCACTTGACAAATTTGGAGAAGTTGGTATTGTGTTACAGCAGTTTTCCTTTCAACTGCATTATTAGTGCTTATTTACTAGTTGAATCAAAGGCTTTTGCTCAACCTGGCATAAATTTGTGAGCAGCTAAATAGTACTTTATGGTGAATGCATCAAGATGATCAAGTGATGATCAACTCTTGAATGATTAATCAGTGTTGAAAGAAATTTGACATCAGCATGGATTGAGCATTAGATTATAATTTATGACGGATTTAATTTCTTCAGCTTTTATCTTGCTAGTATGCCTTAAAGTTTATCCGGCACCGATTTTCTGTAAGCGTTCCTTTATGACTACTCAAAGCATCAGCGGTAGTATTAAGCATGTAGTTGTAAATTGTAATTGGGACAGGATCAATTGACACCGGTGTCAAATTAAAACTTTGACACCAAATCTGAACCCTTAATTTTCTTTAATCTAACGATTACTATTTATTCTCTTAATTCACACGTGAGCACCCTTACAGAATCCTTGCACCCCTTTCTTCATCTTTTCGCATTTCATCAAATATGACTATCGCTCTTAATTCTGGGGAAAATCAATTTGTTTGCTTTTCTGTTACATCTTTATTAAGGGATCTACATCTCCCATCTACTGTTGTGGCCATTATACTTATTTGGATTAAAAAACAATCAATTTACAAAACGATTGGTGAAAAACCTAGCAAAAGATTACTAAATTGATTTTGTATATTACACTACGGTCACATAATCGACAAAAGTATAGTATATGAGGATGAATAAATATCCATGGTGGAAGCATCTTGGAACTTAAAAGAAGACTCTAGGGTGAGTAACAATGAGATAGAAATGGAGAAAACCGCACATTGGTACAAGAGTTCTGTTATATGAAAAATAATTACATAAGATCAAAGCATACATTGCTTTATTGGAGGTTAATTTTCATTTGAAAGAAGAACATGTCAATGGCATATGAAATCGGTGCTGTCATCATGAACAAATAAACACCGACAAAAATCTTGAAGACAAATGGTATGTAGAGGATGTGCGGTTATGTGACATTTTCTATCAATAAATCTCTGCCTTTTAATTAATCAAAATTAAGGGTTCAGATTTGGTGTCAAAGTTTTAGTTTGACACCGGTGTCAAATGATCCTATCCCATTGTAATTACTAGTACTAACTACAATCTTGTGCAGTTTACTATTCTTTGCAACAAAAGTGACCTCTCATTTTTTTTAGGTAGATTTAGTTTACTCATTTCACGTGCTTATTTAAAAGCTTTGAGTTAAACACACTAGATATACCAGACATTTTCATTTTGTAAATGATCCTTTATTTCTCAGTTCATGTGCAAATTAAGTTTTGCTTTTGATGCATGTATGTATATTTATCTTTTCACACGATTTTTTCAGAGTAACACACATATGCCAAATCACTTTTTCATTTGGCAAATGATCCTTCCACGAGGAACCTTTTTTTTTTTCTTTCTTTTTCCCTTTCACTTATCTTTGGTTGAACAAGTTCATGCATCCTCCTATAGTACATACAAAATGGAAAAGGTAGATTTCATCAAATTAATGATCCCAACAGATGAATTTCATCAAAAAAAATCCCAGGAGGGTGATTCATCTACTTACTGTAATGTGTACAAGGTAATCACATAAAACCACTAAATTCTATTGATTCTCTTCCTAAGCTTTCTTAAGCATCTATCCTACTAGAGAAATTGTCACCACATATTACTTACTACTACTGCTACTACTCTTTGGGTTATAAGAAAAGATTTTATACACCAATGTCACAAAATGCAAATCCTGAAGCAGGTGCTCTTAGTCCAACTATCCATCCAATTAGCCATTATCACACTGAAACCAACACAAACAATGTCCACTATCCCTGTAAACAAAAATTGAAGACAATCATCATAAATTTGGTCGGCTACATTATCTATAAAACATTAAAGCCATAGCAGCTAAACAGACACTAAATGTATCAATCAATTAATCAAATTGACATACCTAGCCCACAAACTAAAGCACTACAACAATGAAGCAAACATGTCTTGACCCGCTAACAGGCATATGTCTAGGCAACTGTTAGTTCCAAAAGCCCTGCCCTGCTACAAGTGACCATTGTCCGCTTCAGAATCACTCCCTGACGAACTCCCAGAATCCGAATCTGAAACAGGATCAAAATTGAGCTTAATTCCCAAGATAATTACAAGTGCAAACTACAAAACATTCAGTAGGAAGAGGTTATACCACTTGATGACGAGGAATCACTACCAGAACTGCTGGAGCTACCGGAACTACTACTGGCATGGCCACCAGTAGTGCCACCCATATCTTTGTCTTTCTCAATCTCAACAGGGGGGAAATTGTTCACCGGCATATCATCGCCAATGTCAACATCCTCGTCCACAGTTTCTATCTTCTTCTGCTTCTTCACCTCAGCTGGTGCAGCTGCTTCAACTTTCTCAACATCAGGCAATTCCTGTCAAAGTAGACAACAAATTAGAATGTGATAAAACACATTCAACGATGCTATACATTAAACAGAAACATTATTCAACAGAAGAAAAAATGGACAATAAGGTTTTTACCCCATTGCCTTTGTTTGAAGGCACATCATTATTATTATTATCCATTAGCGCCTGCCGCTTAATCTTGCTCACCATCTTTTTCCAATTAGTCACCAAACGATCAAGTTCCCAGAGAGTTTCTGTGTCAACAGCTTCCATATCAAGCTCAATTTCATCCCCATCCTGCTCCAAATGTCCATTCCTCTTCCTTATGATCTGCACAACCTGCTCCATTTTCTCTGGTGGTAAAATCTGCAGCCCAAGTCCCAACTTATGCTTTTCCTCAACGTTCATTTCCCTCTTATTTGGGTCCCTTGCCTTTGGCTTGGGCTGCTTCAAGGATTTCACCGGTGGTGCCCGCATTGGCGAAGGTGTGCGAACTGGTGACTGCGCCAATGGGGGGTTTGAAGTGCTTGGCTGGTTAGAAGTACTAGCAGGCTCAGGCAGTGGCTCTGGCCGTTTAACCGGTGGAGGGATTGGAATATCTTTCTTCTTGACTTTCTCCTTCTCCGCCGGCACTCTCTCCCTCTCCCTCTCCCTCTCCGGTTCAACATGGTTCCATGAGCTGGCCTGCAATTCATCATCAAAGCCACGTTCATCAAATTTCTCATGTATTGGCCGATAAAGCTCCTCAAACTTGTTAAGAAACTGCATCGCCGCAGTGTTAACTTCATGACCGACGGGATTGTAGGTCAATGCATTGTTGAACGTTAACCGCACATCTGAAGCAAAATCCGATGGGGTAGCATAAGCATTCTTGTTGAGTTTATCCCTCACAGTACCCAGATCCATAGGATGCTTAATTATATCATAGTAATCGTGAAGATTCAACGATTCTACATCTACAGGAGAGGCAAAGATCCAAGAAATTTTGTTTTTCATCAGCCTATTCAAAATCTGACTACAAGACTTGAGTGCGTCCCCAATCTCCGACTGCGATCTCTTGATTTCTCTCGAGGCCGGAAAGGGTCGTTTGTTGCCGGAGACCTTCTTGCTGGTTGATTTCTTGGGGGGACCACCACCGTTATGGCTTGGCTTGGGTTTTAAATCGCTTGATTCAATTCGAATCTTGAGCTGACGAATTTGTTCAAGCTCAGAAACAAGACGGTTTTTAAGCTCGTTGAGCTCCGTCTTCGTGTACGAGGCGATGTTAAAGGTTACAAATTGTGAATAATTAGCGACAAAATCATTGGATCGCCGATGGATAGAGGAAACATCATCTGAAGGAGATTGAGTTCTCTTATTGTTACCAAATTTAGGGTTAGGGTTAGCGTAAGGAACTTTACCCATGAATCCTGCTCCACCGCCTCTGTGCTGCGGCCAATTTGGTTCGTTACGGTTCTCTAAGACGGCGGATGCCATATAATCGCGAAATCAAGGCCGTCCGGTTAGACTCCGGCGCATCTCCGACATGAAATTCTTAATGCGGGTTGTAAAGGACATGAATAGAATGAACACGTAAGATCACGCGCAGTTATGACCTCTACGCGCCGATTGGAAACCTCACGCGCCTCCGTCGGAGACAATACTTTCTGGATCTAGAGAGAAAAAAAAAAAAGATAGCGTGTAGGGTTTGGAATTTGGATTACCCTAATCTGAGTGAGAAATGAAAGGGGCATGAGCCACTTCTTAAAGGCGATGAGATCTGCCCGAGGATTTTTTGATCAATTACTTCTACCCTTCATTCGTTCTAATCTGTTCATCCAACGGGTATAGACTTGCCCGTTAAACTGACCGAGAGATCTGGCATAAACGGTTGAGATTGTGATTTTGTTCCACGTGCGTCGCTTATTGCCGTTGATCAAGAGGTGGTGGCGCTGGAAGTTCTCGTCGATTTTGGGCTTGGGTAAATATATTTTGGAAAGTGAATTTGAAAATGATGGATGATATCGACCCGATCCGACCCGGTATATCAACGTGGAGTTACGCACACTGGACATTGGACCAATTCCTCCTCAACTCTCTGAATTTTTTGGCGTTTGTATTTGTATCGTAGCTTATTTTTTAAGTTTATGCCAAATAATTTATTATAAGAATAAGTTTATGAAAAATAGCATATAAAATACAATTTTTATTAATGAAAAAATTATAAAAAAATATTTGTATAATTTATTTTCATAAGTACAAAAATAAAACCAATTTAAATGGAGTAATTATTTATTTATTTGATTTAAACAAATTTAATCTATTACTTCCTCCGTTTCTTTTTAATTGTCTTTTATTATCATATTTAGCGTTTCTATTTAATTGTCTTTTTATATTTTACGGGTATGATTTGTCAATTGTACCCTTTGTTATTGCTCTTATCTTTTTCCATAAAACCTATTAGTGCTATATATTTGGAAAACTAAATCTTTTTTTTAAATTTTTTTTTGTTGGTACATAACATATTAAATTTTGTTTTTTTTTTGTATATCTATACTAATATATAAAGGGGATATAAATTTTTGGGATGACTTTTTTGTTATTCCAATTTTACCCTTAAAAAATAACTTCCACATAAAAATAGATTTTTCAGTTTTTTTTAGTAATTAATTTTTTTTCTCTTCTTAATGACTAAGCACAACTTCCACATAAAAGTAGGTTTTCAGTTTTTTTATAGTAACAAAAAAAAAAATTTTTTTTTTCTTCTTAATAACTAACCACAACAAAAAAAGGAGGTTACGTAGTTATCAATTAACAAAGTCCAATAAAAAAGATGATTAAATAGTTATTTATATTTGCACAATACAGAATATCGATCACCCACGAAAAAAAAAAATATCGATTACACAAACGGGCACGGAACGTGCCCGTTTGGCGGCTAGTAATATATTAAATTTATTGGAAAGAGAAAATGTGGGCAAAAAAATATGAATTTATTGGGGATTAAAACGAGGGTATAAAAAGAAGATAACGTGCAAAAATACACTTCCTTAATTTGATGTTATCATTCTAAAAAGACAATTAAAAAGAAACGGAGGGAGTACTATATATAAAGAGGATACAAATTTTTGGAATGGCTTTTTCATTATTCATATTTTACCCTTAAAAAATAACTTCCACATAAAAATAGATTTTCAGTTTTTTTAGTAAATAATATTTTTTTTCTTCTTAATAACTAAGCACAACTTCCACATAAAAATAGATTTTCAGTTTTTTTAGTAAATAATATTTTTTTTCTTCTTAATAACTAAGCACAACTTCCACATAAAAGTAGGTTTTCAGTTTTTTTATAGTAAAAGAAAAAAAATTCTTCTTAATAACTAGCCACAACAAAAAAGAATGTTACGTAGTTATCAATTAACTAAGTCCAATAAAAAATGAGATTAAGTAGTTATTTATATTTGCACAATAGAAAATATCGATCACAAAAAAATATCGATCACACAAACGGGCACGGAAGGCGGCTAATTGCTTATAAAAATTTTAAAAAAGTTTCTAACATGATCGAAGTTCATAATCTTCTCTTATTTTTATTTTATTTGGAGGCGGTTTTCTTTTAGTCTAAAGGCTAAATAAATAGAGAATTCTAAATTTAAACTTCAATTTTATATTAGTGACTAGGGTTGGGAATAAGTCAGACCGACCTACAAGGGCCTAAGGCCTAGCCTATATAGGCTCAGCCCAGGCCGGCCTATTTATTTAAATAGAGCAGGCTAAGACTTTGCTATAAGTCTATTTAGCTAAAAAGGTCAGACTTCAAACCATGAAAAAAACCTTTTAAGCCTACTAGGCCGGCCTATTTAAGTAAATTTGAATAATATTTTTACATTTATTATTATTATATATTAAAATTTGTACTTTGAATAAATTATAAATCTATTAAATTTTTCAGTAGTTTAAGTTTATTAATCTACATTAATTTTTTACATATATAAATGTATTATTATAAACTAAAATTGAAATACGATGTCATATATAGTCAAACTCTCTAAAATATCATGTTAAATATCAAAGGAAATTTAATATCATTGATTTATTAGTTCATTAGTATATTTAAAAAATAGATATAATTATTTATTTAAATATATTCATGTGAAATAGGCTTTTAAACAGGCTAATAGGTCATGTCAGACTTTCAAAAGGCCAGACTCAGTCCTAAAAAATAAGCCTATGACAGGCCACAAGCCAGGCTTAGGCCTTCAATTTTTTGGCTGACCAGACTCAGGCTTGGCAAAGCCTAGCTCGGCCTAGCCTATTCTCAACCCTAATTAGTGTGATGTCCCTAATTCCTATCAATTTAGTTTTCAAATTAAGGCTCAAACTGATAAAATCAATTAAAATGTCTCTAAATTATTCTCTTATGCAACTATTTAAATTGTAAACTATATATTAGAATTAACTAAAATTAACAAAACAAAAAAAATTACTAAAATTTCTTAAATTTTACAATGGTCTAACCTTATAAAAAAACAACTATTTAGTTTCTAAACTATTGAAATCGACTAAAATGTTCATAAATTATTAATTTATCCAACCATTTATTCTTTCAATCAGCACTCGTATTAAGTTAACTAATAATAGTCCCTAAACTATTAAAAATATATTAATTAGTTTGTAAATTATCATGAAATATAACCAAGTAGTCCCTAAACATTCACTTTTTGTTGTAAAATATTTCTTCTCTAATCCACAATCAATATGTTAGATATTGTTTGGATTTATGCAAGAAATAACACGACAATTTATGATCTATTTGGTTATATGAAAAGTAAAAGTAAAAGTAAAAGTAAAAATAAGAGCTATTATAAAAAAACTAAAACTGTTTGGTGATTGTTATTTTTTTTAGCTTTAAAGTTATTTTTAAGCTAAAATTTGTTTAGTAAAAAATATTTTAAAAAAAAACTTAAAAATATACCAATTCTAATTAAACTAGATTAATAACAAACTTAAAAAAAGATGATAACAAACTAGATTAAACTAAATTTACTAAAGATAATAACAAACAAAAAAAGCTCCGAATATTTTCTCAAAAGTAAATTTCAACCTCTTCTCTTAAAAGCTCTTTTTATTCAATTTTGCACATTGAAAAAAAGTTGTTTTTTTTGGCTAAGAACTATTAAAAATGTGTTTGGCTCAACTTCTCATTTTTAAGATAACAAAAAGATAAAAAAAGCTGGATCAAATGGAGCCTAGCTAGTGTTAATTGAGGGATTAAATAGTTAGATGAATAATTAATTATTTTTTTACGGAGGATGAAAGATTAATTTAGGGAACTTTTAGTTTATTTTGATAATATAGATACTAAATAGTTGGATAGGAGAATAATTTAAGGATCTTTTAGTGGATTTGTTATATAGTTTTTTTTAGAAAATAATCATTTTTTATTAAAATAATCACTTTTATAGATATTGCATTTGTTTGTTATAGTTTTTTAAAATAATCAGAAAACAGCTAAAAATGTTACTAAAAGTTGCTTCTCAAATAATAAATTTTTTTAGAGGAGAGAGAAAACAAATATTAAGAGGTGAAATTTATTTTGTAATTAAAAAAATCACTTTTTCAATGTGCAAATTTTTTCACCCAAAACCTCATCAGATGCCGATTTCTTGACCCATGTTTCTCCTCCTGAAGGCATCCGCGATCTTCTTAGGAATGACGCAACGACAACATTCTTTTTCCGTGAATAATTTTTCTCTTTAGTTTTCTTCTTTGTTTAGCTTTCATACCAAAAACAAACTGAAGATTATTTTGTTAAAAAAAGAGATTTTTATTACAATAAACAAATACAAAGTAAATTCAATTTTTCTATAAAATTTCTAATAGGTAATCTCTAAATTGCTGAATATCAAAATCACTATTTTTTTAATCCGTATCAAACGCACCTTAAAAATAAATTATTGAAGAGAGTGTGTGTTATGGCCTGTTTGATTCACTTCTTAAAAATAGTTTTTTAGCTTTTAAAAATTAAAAAATTTGAGTGGTAAATCAATTTTACAAAAGTGTTTTCAAAAACTGTTTTCTGTTTATCAGTTTTTAAAACTAAAAAAGTAAAACATGTTCAAGAAATTTTGTTTTTCTCTTCTTAAAAATATTTTAAAAATTAAAAACCAAAATTGTTCTAAATAGGCTCTAGTCTATGGACTAAATTAAATATCTGGGGTCTGTTTGAAACAATTTAGGTTTTTAATTTTTAAAATGTGTTTTATAAAAGTGTTTTAAAAAACTATTTTTAAAAAGAGAAAAGCAAGATTTCTTGAATTTGTTTTACTTTTTTAGTTTTAAAAACTGATAAATAAATAACAAATTTTTAAAACAATTTTGTAAAATTGGATTAGCAATCAAGTTTTTGTAATTTTTAATAACTAAAAAACTGTTTTTAGAGCTAACCATAATTCTCACCCTCTTTTTGTTTTCTATTTTGATATTTTTGCATTTCTTATCCCTCTTTTTTCTACGTAATTGTCTAATGGTAATAAAGATGCATTTGTCATTACTAAATATCATCAAAAGACCAATTACAATGACCTACAAAATATAATAAAAACCTAAACAGTAGTGGAGATTATAATATTTCGCAAGACATCATTAACATACCAATTATACTTGCTTAAAAAAAATCACTTAGATTTCAATTTACAAAATAAAACTACTAAGATCAACCATTAATAACTAGCATAACTTAATATACTCTTGTGATTGTTGGGTTGGAAGGGATTCTTGTGATCTTTGCACTATTTTTGTATGTCTATCATCCTTCTTCCCTATTTGGTGCCTTTTTTTATCTTCTCCTACAAACAAAGTAAAGTGATAAACATCACAAACACATCATTAACCAGAACATCAAGGTAAATAATTTGTTATTTTATACTTTATTGGTATGACTCTATAAATTGCTCTATTTCCTCTACAACTCCCATATTGTATATCATGCCTCTACATTTTGCAAAAGAAAGTGGATAAAAAGAATGTTTGGAAAAGTGTTATCACTTGTTATTATTCACACCATCACAAATGCCTTATATAGGCTACAAACAACACATGACTCATGGACCTTAGCATGAGGCCCAATAAGCCCAAATCCAAAACTATTTTCCTAACAAACCCTCCCTTACATTGATTCTCGTTTAGAGACATCAATTTACAGCTTTAAAAGGAAAACAAACTAAAGAACAAACTGATACAAAGAAATTGCTCTACCAGAAGAAAACTAAACTTGCAGAAGAAGCAAGCTTCTCAAAACTAAGATGGCAAGGCTTCACGGCTTGACACACATTCCAATCCCCTCCCTTAATTTGTAGAATGTATCAAGCTTCAAGGCTTTGGTCATTATGTCTGCCAGCTGATCTTGAGATTTGCAGAACTTGAGCTCAATGGTGCCTTCCTTACTGAGATCTCTAAGGAAATGAAACCTTACATCAATGTGTTTGCATCTCCCATGCAAGATTGGATTTTTTGAGAGCTTGATGGATGAGCTATTGTCACAATTAATGATAGTACTGCCTTCTTGCTTCATGTTCAAGTGATTCAGAATGTTCCTTATCCAAATGCATTGACAGGCACATGAAGATGCTGACACAAATTCTGCTTCTGTGGTGGAGAGTGTAACAATGGGTTGCTTCTTAGAGGACCAACATATTGCACTGGTTCCCATAGTAAATATGTAACCTGAAGTGCTCTTTCTATCATCATGATCTCCAGCATAATCTGAGTCACTCCAACCTTGAAGAACTAAATCATTATCTGCCTTGCTTTTGTACAGAATTCCCAGATCAAGAGTTCCTTTTAAGTACCTTAAAATTCTCTTCACAGCAGCCACATGCATCTCAGTTGGTCTTTCCATATACCTAGCAGCTAAGCACACAGAGAAAGCCATATCAGGTCTTGTTGCCAGCATATACATCAAACACCCTATCATCTGCTTATACTCAGTTGCATTTGTAGCTCTACCCACTTCATCTTTAACAAGTTTACTCCCAGGCACTATGGGACTGCAAACCTTGTTACAGTCAATCATTCCAAATCTCTTTAGCACTTCTAGGCCATATTTGTGCTGTTGTATGAAAATTCCTTGTTCACACTGAGTTACTTCTATTCCAAGAAAGTACCTCATCTTTCCAAGGTCAGTCATGGCAAATCTCTCTTTCATTGATTCTTTGAATCCATTCATCATTCCTGCATTATTGCCAGTATAAATGAGGTCATCTACATAAATGCTTACTATCAGAATTTCATTATTTCTTCCTTGCTTGACAAACAAGGTATGTTCATGTGAACATTTCTCAAACCCTTCAGCAGTGAAATAGGATTCTACTTTACTATACCAAGCTCTAGGGGCTTGCTTTAGCCCATATAAAGCCTTATTGAGCTTGTAAACCTGACTGCTATCTCCCTTTTGATATCCTAAGGGTTGTTCCACATACACATTCTCAAGTAGTTCTCCATGCAGAAAAGCACTTTTAACATCAAGTTGGAACACATTCCATTTTTCATGAGCAGCTAAGGCCAAAATTGTTCTGATTGTATCCCATCTAGCTACAGGTGCATATACTTCACTAAAATCAACTCCATATCTCTGAGAATACCCCTTTGCTACCAGTCTTGCCTTGAACTTTTCAACCTTCCCTTTCTCATTATACTTTGTCTTGTATATCCATTTTACACCAATAGGCTTCACACCATGAGGCAGAGTTACTAACTTCCATGTATTGTTGGCCTCAATAGATTTGATCTCAGAATCCATAGCTTCTTTCCATCTTGTACTTTTAATTGCCTCTTCAAAAGTAGCAGGATCTTCACTAGAGCTAAACATGGCAATGGCAAGGTTCTGCAGCTGATCATTCTCATTCTCATTATTTTCAAGACCAGTCACATAGTCTTTCAAATATGGTGGTGGCCTTCTGATTCTGGGAGTAACATTATCATCATCATCATTACTTTGGTCTTCTGTAGAGTCTGAGACAACATCATCATTCACATTCTCATTAACCTGCCCTTCTTCAGTTACTTCCTCTTCAAGCTCAATAGTGCCATTTTCTTCATTATCACTAACTGGCTTAATTGGCTTGTCAACTGTTTTCTTCTTATCCCAGTTCCATTTCTTTGACTCTTCAAACACCACATCTCTACTAACAATGATTTTCTTCTCAACAGGATCATATAACTTGTATGCCTTAGATTCTTCACTTACACCAAGTAGAATGCACTTGATACTCTTTTTATCTAGCTTTTTTCTATGCACATCAGGTATGTGGACATGAGCAAGACAACCAAACACCCTGAAATGATGCACAGATGGCTTGCTTGCACTCCAAGCTTCTTCTGGTGTCATATCTTTTACAGCAAAGGTGGGGCTCCTGTTCATCACATAAGTGGCCCATTTCACAGCTTCAGGCCAAAAACTTTTAGGTACTTCCATAGCTGATATCATGCTTCTTACCATGTTTAAGAGTGTTCTATTTTTCCTTTCTGAAACACCATTTTGCTGAGGGGTATAGGCAGTAGTTAATTGTCTTTTTACACCTTGTGAGCTACAAAAATCATTAAACATGGTTGATGTAAATTCACCACCTCTATCAGTTCTAAGACACTTAATTTCACAACCTGATTCTTTTTCAACTAGTGTCTTGAATTTCTTAAAAACTTCAAAAGCACTAGACTTGTCCTGCAGAAAATAAGTCCATGTCTTCCTAGAGTAATCATCAGTGAAAGTTATAAAGTACCTGTTGCCTCCATTAGACTTAGGGTTGATGGGACCACAGATATCAGAGTGAACTAGCTCAAGCTTCTGAGATGCTCTCCATTTTGCCAGTTTAGGAATGATTTCTCTGTGTTGCTTGCCAGTCAAGCAATCTGTGCACTTGCCTTCAATTTCCTTCAACTCAGGCAAACCTTTAACCATTTTCTTACTGCTGAGGATCTTTAACCCTTTGATGCTTAGATGAGCATATCTGTTGTGCCATAATTCAGTTTCTTCAACCTTAGTAATCTGCAGGCAATGAGGTAATTGAACTGAAGCTCTCACAATGTACATTCTGTTCATTGTCATTTCTGTAGTGATAATCAACCCCTTTTCATCATGGAATAATTGACAAACATTATTCCTAAACACAATAGTAAGACCCTTAGATTGAAGCTGGCCAATGCTTAACAGATTGTTGCTCAAACCAGGAAGGTAATACACATCAGTAATCACATGTATCCTTCCTTCAATGTTCAATCTGATGTTTCCTTTACCCATTACTGCCATTCTTGAATCATTCCCCAATTTGACTGATTCTCTGAAACTATCATCAAAGTCAAACAGCCATTCTTTAGTGCCAATCATGTGATTGCTACACCCACTATCAAGATACCATGCTCCTTCTATATTTTTCACAATTGAATCAGTGTGAGCCATAAGAAGAGTTTCTTCTTCATCTTGATACTCAGCAAAATTTGCATTTTCTTCCCATTCAGGGCACTCATTCCTATAGTGACCCAATTTATGACATTTGTAGCACTCAATCAGTGCTTTGCTCTGCCTGCCCCTTCCACGACCTCGTGAGGGACCTCTTCCCCTACCTCTCCCAGAATTTGAAATCTTGAGAGCTTGTTCTTCACTATGATCCTTCTGACCTTGCATACGTTGTTCATGAACAAGAAGGCTACTTTGTAATTCATCAATGGACAGAGTCGTTACATCATTGGACTCTTCAATGGAGCAAACCACATAATTGAACTTTGGAGTCATTGATCTCAGAATCTTTTCAACCACCATGACTTGTTCAATTCTTTCACCATGCGAGGTCATACGATTTGCAATCGCAAGAGTTCTTGCAAAGTAGTCATTGATAGATTCACTCTCCCCCATTGCAAGAACCTCAAATTCACGGCGCAATGATTGCAATTGAGCCCGCTTAACCTTGGTAGAACCTTGATACTTTCTTCTCATAGCATCCCAGATATCTTTCGCTGTGTCACGAACCAAGATTGTCTCCAAGATTGAACGATCAATGGATTGAAATAGGTAATTCTTCACTTTCAGGTCACGCAACTTGCTTTCATCAGCTAAACGTTGTTGTTCCACCGTGGCATTCGCCGGAGCTGTAACAACACCCACCTCAATCAAATTCCAATATTCCTTTGACCGGAGAAGATTCTCCATGAGCATAGACCAATGCTCGTAGTATCCATCGAATTTGGGAATTGCCGGTTGAACAAAATGCGAATTTTCTGTCATGAGTGAATGGTGAAGAAGAAAGAAGAAAGAACCAGGAAGAAAGAACGAAAAAAAACAAGCGATGAAGTCGCCGTAACCGTTGAAACGGCCACCGTAACTGTCACCGGAAAAGAAAGGTTTGTTTTGAAAAACGGTTACGCGCGCGCGCCAGGCCTAAGAACGGTGAAGGCTCGAGATACCACTTGTTTGGAAAAGTGTTATCACTTGTTATTATTCACACCATCACAAATGCCTTATATAGGCTACAAACAACACATGACTCATGGACCTTAGCATGAGGCCCAATAAGCCCAAATCCAAAACTATTTTCCTAACAAAGAAAGCTAAAATATTAGACAAAAAATGTAATTAAGCTTTAAGTCTAATAAAAAAATTAGAAAATGAAGGAAAGTTTAATTACACTTTTTTTGTCTAATATTTCGAGTATCATATTTAATCATTTAGATTATAAAAGAAAGTGGAAGGAAAGAATATTGAAAGAATTAAAGTGAAATGAAAATGAGTTAAAAGTGAGATAATTTTATAGTTATTTGTTATGAATCAAAGTGAGTGAAAAGAAAGATATATATTTTAGTCATAAAAAAAAAGACATATTTATTAAATGACATACATACCCTTATGTAAAATATTATGTATATGAAAAATGCTAACAAGGTGTAATATTATAAACATGCTAAAATATGAGATGAGATGGAATGGAATAGATAGTTATGAAATAAACTAATGTTCCATTGTTTGGATTTCAAAACTAATAACGGAATGAAATGGAATATGATAGAATGAATTTTATTTTATACTACAACTTGTCTTCAATTTTGTTCTCGTCCAATTTGAGAGGTAAATGATGAAATGCAATATTTGTTTCTTTCCTTTATAAAATATCCAAATAATGAAATGAAAGTTTTATTCTATTTCGTTCCATTCTATTTCACTTTACTCTGTTTCGCTATGTAACTTTTTAATTATTTTTTTTACAAAAATAGTTAATATGTTAGAAAACCAATAGTTGTCATTACTCTATGATTGTCTTATTTTCTTGTTTCACTACCCAATTAACTTTAAAAAATGCACAAAGTACGTACACAATGTACATACCGTCTACTCCTCTTATTTTGTTTGTTATTGATCCAAAATGTCTTTTTGTTTTAAAAAAAATGAAAGATGCAAAATATATGTATTTTTTAGGAAAAGAAAAGGAAACAATAACAAGTTAGTAGTGTCAAGCTTTTGATAAAAAAAATATAGAAATTTTGTTAATTTTCGATGTTTGTGGATCCCCGTGAATACCGTGGAGATCTATGAGATGAGCATGAGTAGAAAATTCCCCTGTAGCAAGGAACGAGGATGGGGACAGGGAACAAATTTGGGGGCGGAGGGCAGTGAAGCATTCTGCGCACATTCTCTGCTTTGTTGATATCCTCTCATTATATATATTCCATCAATTCAAAAAGAGTTTTAATCACCAGTCAGTCCGACACATGAGCTTCTAAATAGTCTCTTTGGGAAGACAAATAAAGTAGTTTATACTGTAGTTTATAAGCTAAAATACATGTTTGATAACTGTTATATCACCATGAGCTTATATCTAATTTTACTAGCTTACTTTTCAAGACGCTATTTTAATTATAGCTTATGAGCTTACAACTTATCACTTTTTCTTCCAATTTTACCCTTATAATTTTATCTTAAACACATTTTTATCCTTTAGAATTTATTACAATTTAAAACAAAATAGGTATTGTACCGGTTTTTTTTTTGCTTGTCCCTATATATTACAATTTATTACTTTTAATGCGTTGACTTTATAAATTCCCATAAAAAATTCTATAAAAACTTACTATTTAAGGTCTTAAAGAGTGCCCTTGGGCACTCGTTAACATTTGCCTATATTTTTTTCCTTCCTGAAACGACGTTATACGTACCGTTAATTTTATCAAACACTTCAATTAGTTTATCGATCATAAATCATCAATTGTAAACTATAAGCTATCAATCATGAACTATAAACTAATTTACCAACTATTCCTTATTTTTACCAAATAATCCTAAATCTCATTGCTTTATGATTAATTATAGCCAACACATTGCTATTTAGTATCTATCTATATATTATTTTATTATTATTATACTTGTAAAAATTAAAGAGTTAGTCATTAACCATCAAATCTAATCTTTTGTTGAAAAATATTCATATTCACTCTTTTTTTCTTTTAATATTGGTACCATGCATATAATGGACCCAATTAATCTGCTCAATAATTAGTAAAAGTAATGGACGATGTCAAAATTAAAGAGTTAGTCATTAACCATCAAATCTAATCTTTTGTTGAAAAATATTCATATTCACTCTTTTTCTTTTAATATTGGTACCATGCGCATATAATGGACCCAATTAACCTGCTCAATAATTAGTAAAAATAATGGACCCAGTTAACCTGAACATTAATGTTTTAATTGAAAAAAAAACAATAGTGAGCGAAAATAGGGGAGGATGGCACATAATGTTTACAATCGAACATAAATATGTCATTACTTACGATTCGCTATTCTAATTAAATATCTATCACAATATGTATACAATGGACTTCATAGTCCTGATTTTAATTACAAGAACATTTACAAGTAGTAAGACACTACGTTAAATAAGGCAAGCGGCGGCAGTTCGTAGAAGCAAATAGCGCCGGTTCAAACCGCCGCTAAATGCTTACGGCGGTTGGCAAGCATCACACATAAGGTATACAATGGAACATAAATAGGTCATTAATTACAATTTACTATTTTAATTAAATATCTATCACAATATGTATACAATGCATTTTATAGTTCTGATGATTTCAATTACAAGAATAATATTTATAAGTAGTAAGAGAAAACTATAGTGCTAATTTCAATTAAAAAAAAATATCAATTTTAATTTTCAATGGACAATTAGTATGTATTCATCTTCACATTACAGAATATCACAATGGACAATACATATACATCTATCACAATTAAACATTAATTAAATATTTTGCCCCTTACCATTCCTCCAAGCATAACATACATCATTAAAAATTCGGCTCCTTTATAAGATGCACTCACTTCACAGTCATTTGATGCTTATTCCATTGCTACATATGACAATTGCACTGACAATCTCTAGGATTTTTCACCATGTCACCTGCTGATAATGACCTCAACAAGTAAAACACGTCTTAGCTTTTTACTTATATATATTTCCATATTCAAGCGTACTATACTTATTGTGCATTTCTTCCTGAACTGGTGGTTCAGAAATGATTTTCTTTGCTCATGTTGACAAGCTGATTGTTGAAGGTTATTGGTGAAGAAAGATCGGGCTCTGGTTCCATAGGGGGAAAAGGTATCTGCAAAAATGTTAGCACTCCAACACTCAAGCCAGTATTTGAATGATGAATAATGAATGTTTTGTATTTGAGGCACATGAATGTCACACATAGGGATTGATGTATGAATGTTTATATATAGAAGGATATTATGGTTTAGGACACGATGGGGTCCCCATGTGGTTGGATCGGTCATGTGTTTGACACATGTATTGTCATTTGCATTGGATTGTCCTTTATACTAAGGAGACACGTTTGTAATATTTGAGACTCTTCGTCTCTACATGTGCTCGCTGTATTGGACTGTGGCCGTTCATCACATGATTATTTTATCCCATTTGGATGGGTCTTGATGTTTGTTCGACTTTTAGCCGATCTAAAACACTCCCTTTTATATTGGATGAAAGAAGTCATCACTGATCTCTCCGGTGTTACTTCCAAATCCACTCTCAATTTCAGAATAACTAGATTGTGGGACACTTGGAACATAAACAAAAGGAATGGCATGATTAATACAAACACGGTACTACTAATGGACGAAAAGGTATTCCTAATTGCACTTATTAAAGTGTTGTTCATTCCAAAACAATTGCTTTGTTGGCCTCCTAACTTTAACTTTTTTTTTTAGCATAATTACATACATGACACAATACCAAGTAAGTCTGCAAGCTTATTCAAGGATGTCTTGCAAGAAGGAAAGATGTATGTGATTGGTATTTTTAGAGTCTAAAAAAATAAGAAAAAATATAGGCTTAAATAGTGTTTTAGCCCCTGCAATTGTCACTCATTTTGAAAAGTTAAAAAAAATTGATTTTAGTCCCTGTAAAATTTAAAATTTTGAAAAGAGCCTATGAGCAGGAATCTTTGATGCAATGTCATCATTTTATTGACGTGGCAGTTGCTGACTGGGGTGATGTGTACACGTGTCAGAAACTTGCTCACGTGGCAATACCCACTCATTTTCCTTTTAATAAAAATTTGAAAATTCCCTTTCTTCTTTTTCTTAATTAAATAAACTAATCGAAATAAAATTAAAAAAAAATTAAAAGAAAAATGAGTTTGTTTTGCTATGTCAGCAAGTTCCTGACACATGTACTCATCACCCCAGTCAGCAACTGTCACGTCAATAAGTTGATGACATGACATTAAAGATTCCTGCTCATGGGCTCTTTTCAAAACTTTAAATTTTACAAGGACTATAATCAATTTTTTTAACAGGGGTTCTTTTCAAAATGAGTAACAATTGCAGGGGCTAAAATACAATTTAAGCCAAAAATATATTATAGTTGAAACTAATACCTCCATGTTGCAATTCTCTGGTTCAACAAAATTTACACCTGATGAATATGATGATGGTAAAATTCTACGTTATGTTTTTGAATTTGTTCATCTTATTGTTAAATTTTATTTTTGGTTTGACGTGGTTGGGGTTATTATTGATATAACTCCAATTGAGGAGATGACAACTACTTATGGAAAGGCTGATATGATGTCACTCTATTTGAGAAATGAAAGGTTGAATATAATATTGATCCATATCAATTGTTAGTTAAGTATTTTCATGTATAGCAATTGTATCACATCAATATATTAACGAGGTTTTACAACTTGAAATATTTTGACTGTAGAGACATATTCAAAGTCACATTGTAAGATGACTATGTTTCAATGTTTGATAAAAAATTCAAAAAATACAAGCATGTTACTCTTAAGCCAAACGTGGCAATTTTCACATACAGCTTAATTAGAATACAGTTTAATCCATGGTTGTCAAAATCGCGTGTTAACTCGCATGTAAACTTGATTTTTTGTGTACTCGTGAAAAAAACGAGCTTAATCGAGTTAACTCGGTGTGAAAACGTTAAAATCGGGTGAACTCGGGCGAGTTTACTTGTTTTTCCGAGTTTACCTTTTCAAAATTTTCTGGCCCAATTTCAATTTTTCAGCCCATTAGACACATTTCCCTATACATTTTTAAAAGAAAAAAAAATCCACTAAGAATTTGTTTAGAAGCTGAAATGTTCTTTCAAACAATCCTCTAACTCCATCTTTAATTAATTTGGATTGTGGTCTTAATATTGAAGATTCTTTATCATTCGGAGAAGAATTTGATGATGTTGAAGATGAATACAGTGATGAAGATGATGTTGTAGCCTTTTAGAAGAATATAATTAAGTTAGAAATCTATGAATCTTCTTATTTTGATGCAAGTTTATGGACATAATGCTATTTATATGAATATTTGGTCTATTTTGGCTTAATAATTAAGTTAATTTTTTTGAAATATTAACATTTTTATAGTATTATATTAGTATATATGTCATATACATAATAATTTTAACATTATTTTAATTTTAGGTAAACTCGCACGAGTTTACGATTCGAGTTTATGTGTTGAGTTTACCTATGCAAAACGAGTTAAGGTAAAAATTCGATTCTGACAACCTTGGTTTAATCATACCGGAATACTGTAGTGGAAGGGTGCACAAAGATTCTGAAAAAGTTGAATATAATAAAGTAAAAAAAATTGTAAAAAATAATAAAATAAAGAGTAAAATTTAAATATCATAAAAAAAAATAGGGGTGAAGAATTAATTGTAGGGGTGGAAGGAAAATTTTTCTAATCCTTCTAAGTTCATTATTGTTTTCTTTCCAACCAAACTATGAAAATATTATTAGAATTTGAATTTTTCCTTCCCTTTTTTTTTATATAGAATTTTTCCTTCCCTGTATATTCCTTCCCTGTGAAATGTCGATTAACCATGAGATTTCAACCAAAACAACTGAGTGCATGTTAGATACAATGCACTACTACATGGTAGTAGATTATAAAAACATATTTGCAATAACAAACAAATTATGCACTAATGAGATCCTTAATCAAATTGAAGTTGCAATAAATATTATGACATACTTTATCTTATTTTTGGAAAAGAGAACCATTTCACAACCATTTTGAAGTTGCAATAACTCTTTTGGGATGTTTTATACTAGTATTATTGTATTTTTTGTAATGCTTTAGTAATTATTTTCCTAACTACATTTTAGTCTCCTGTCATTTAAATGCTTTTGTAATTATTTTCTTAACCACATTTTAGTCTCCTATCTTTTAAAAGTTTCCAAAGTTATAATTTTTCTATTTTATTTCTTCAAAAAAAATGTTAATATGTCTTTAAAACACTCGAATGGTGGTAATACTTGATTTTATACGTGTGTGGATTAACAATGATACATAAAAGATCGTTGTCTTCATTTGATTTTCAATTTACCTTAATTAGTGAACCTAAAAAAAAACGACGCCTCAAATGAAAAAAATTAGTAAGATATCATCTTTGCATGAGCAACTTCACTAAACCAAATGTTTTTCTTCTCTTAGTACAATGCAGATAAATGGTGGAGCTTCTCATAGGCCCAAGTGTGTCCCCCCCCCCCCCCCTTCTTTTTAGTGACTCGAGTCTATTTTGTGAAGGAACGCAATGATGGAGATGAGAGGCATGATGAAGGAACGATATAGGAGAATATGTTAGAGTGTCATGTTTGTTTCATTGTGATGATGAACCGAGAACCAACTCATTTTAATTCTACTAAATCCAATATTCTTCCTTCTTCCCTTTCATGTTGTTGGTAGTGCGACAAATGTGGGTAATATAGTGACAAGGGAAAGGGAGAGGTCGGAGTGCGGTGTTATGAGCAGTGAAGAGGTGGAAATAACCATTCCAAAGCTAAGGCCCAAAAGACAGATAAAGCAGCCCAAACGCTTAGATGATCGTGTGCTTGGTGGAAGCAAGAAGAGGGGTACGAAGTGAAAGAGCATTCTAGATGCTATCCTGCCTAAGTCACTCTTTCTGTAGGTGACGTCACAAGTCAGTAGTCATCATTATCTCATTATTAGAATTGTACTAGTATACCCTTAGGGTTGTACTCCCTAGTACTATATATGTAAGACTGAATTGTTGCAATAAAGGCAGTGAATTATGATAAAAGTATCTTTAGCATAGAATTTATTACTCAGCCTTATCTTTTTTTCCTTGCTTAACGAATCTTATTCATAACAACTGGTGCTTTCATTGAGAGCTCATGGACCCTCCACCAACCATTGAAGATCTCGCTACCTCCATTCAGCAACTCATCGTCTCTCAGCAAACCTTTCAGACCCACGTTGCTGATGAGATCCATGGCCTTCGCACCCGTCTCGAGCTGCCGGGTTTCGTCGCCGCCGTTCCCACTCCGGCGACCTCCATCAAACTCGATATTCCTCGTTTTGATGGCACAGATCCGATGGGTTGGATCTTTAAGATCAACCAATTTTTTGACTATCACTTGACTCCTGACGAACAGCGTCTCTGTATTGCTTCATTCTACATGGACGGCGACGCACTTCCATGGTTCCAATGGATGCACTCCAATGGACAGATCTTGACATGGAACACGTTTCTACAGGCTCTGGAAACACGTTTTGCTCCGTCACAATATGACGACCCAAAAGGGGCTTTGTTCAAGCTTGTGCAAACCGGATCTGTGCGTGATTATCAAGGTCAATTTGAGCTTTTGGCCAATCGCATCACCGGATTACCACCCCAGTTCTACCTCAGTTGTTTTGTCTCCGGTCTCAAACCGGCGATTCGTCGGGAGGTATTGGCTTTTCAACCTCATTCTCTTACTCATGCTATTAATCTCGCTAAGCTCCAGGAAGACAAGCTAGCGGATCGGCCCGTTGCTCACTCCAAAACAGCACCAGTGTCCACCACTCCGTCGTCCTCATTTCGTCCCACCATGACGGTGACGGCTCCAAAGGCCTCGCCTGCTATTAAGCGACTTACTCCGGCTGAGCTGCAGGCACGTCGAGATCATGGCATTTGTTACAATTGTGAGGAGAAATATGTCAAAGGTCATCGTTGCAAACGCGTCTTCCACTTGTTGATTGTTCAACCTGAGGACGAGGTAGATGATGCTACAGCTTTCCAATTGGAGATTTCGGAGCCTGATGACCCATTTGTTGAGTCCGATTCGCCCGACCCGGCCCAGATTAGCCTTCACGCCCTCATGGGCCATACTATTCCTCAAACTTTATGGGTCGTGGGCTTGATTAATCAAAAGGCAGTGGGGGTGCTCATTGATAGTGAGAGTACCCACAATTTTGTGCAAGATAGGGTGGTCAAACAATTGGGCTTACAGACACAGCAGACCCATACTTTTAATGTTCTGGTGGGAAATGGAGAACAACTGGGTTGCACCTCCATGTGTCCTAAGGTTTCGTTATTCATGGGCTCACATGAATTTTTAGTGGACTTATACATTCTCCCTTTAAGTGGTGCCGAATTGGTGTTGGGGGTGCAGTGGTTAAAAACCCTAGGCCCAATTGTTACAGATTATGAACAGCTAACTATGAGTTTTTCTAAGAACGGGTCCACCATTACTTTGGCTGGAGCTACCAAACCCGGCCCACAGGAGTCTAATCTTCATCAGCTCCATCGTTTAGTCCACACCAACTCCATTGATACGTGCTTACACCTTCAACTTATCACCCCAGAACCTCAAACAACTTCTCAACCCTCCGACTGACCTCTTGTCGCTCACCTCCTTGAGCAATTTGAGTCTCTCTTTCGAGCCCCAACCTCCCTACCCCCAAATCGGCCAGTAGACCACAAAATTGTTTTACCCCCAAATTCCACTCCGGTTAATGTTCGACCTTACCGTTACCCTCACTTTCAGAAGCACGAAATTGAACTTCAAATTAAGGATATGTTAGCCCAAGGTCTCATTCAACCCAGTGCTAGTGCCTTTTCTTCGCCGGTGTTGTTGGTGCGAAAAAAGGATGGCTCTTGGCGATTTTGTGTGGATTACAGAGCCTTAAATGCACTTACCATCAAGGATCGTTTTCCTATTCCTGCAATTGATGAGCTGTTAGATGAATTGTATGGTACCAAGTGGTTTTCTAAACTCGACCTTCGTTCGGGTTACCACCAAATTCGCATGGCACAAGGGGATATCCATAAGACTGCTTTTCGTACACACCAAGGTCACTATGAGTTCCTGGTAATGCCCTTTGGCCTGTGTAACGCCCCTTCTACTTTTCAAGCTGCCATGAATCTCATATTTGCACCATTTCTGCGGCAGTTTGTTATTGTCTTCTTCGATGATATTCTAATTTACAGTCCCACCTTTGACACACATCTGCAACATTTAGAAACGGTTTTCCAATGCCTCCAGAGCAATGATTATTGCTTGAAACGTTCTAAATGTGTGTTTGCTCAAAACTCCATTGAGTACCTTGGCCATATTGTGTCTGATGAAGGGGTTGGGCCGGATCCTTCCAAGATAAGTGCCATGAAGGATTGGCCGGTGCCCACCAATGTGAAGCAGTTACGGGGTTTTCTAGGCCTCACAGGTTTTTACAGAAAGTTTGTCAAAAATTATGCTGCTATTGCCACGCCTTTGACAGCTTTGCTGAAACATGACTCATTTATGTGGACAGAACAAGCCCAGGTTGCGTTCGATTCCTTGAAGAATGCTATGAGTTCATCCCCAGTCTTAGCCCTTCCAAACTTTGCTGAACCTTTTATTATTGAAACCGATGCGTCCGGTAGTGGGATGGGGGCGGTCTTGACTCAGGGCAATCATCCAATCTGCTATTACAGTAAACAATTTTGCCCTCGCATGCTCCACGCCTCAACTTATGTAAGGGAGTTATGTGCCATTACTTCTGCGGTCAAAAAATGGAGGACGTATCTATTGGGCACAACCTTCATCATTCGTACGGATCAACGGAGCTTAAGAGAATTAATGACACAAATAATTCAAACCCCGGAGCAGCAATTCTACTTGGCCAAGTTGTTGGGTTATTCCTATGAGATAGTGTATAAACCTGGTGCTCAGAACAAAGTTGCAGATGCTTTATCACGTGTTCACTGTTTGATGATTACCGTTCCTCACTTGGATTTTCTAGATAAATTCAAAGCCCAAATGAGGGATGATGAGGTGTTTCAACAATTACTAACTCAGATCCAGCTTCAACCTGAAGCATTTTCCCACTATCATATTTTGGATGACTTGATATTTGTGAATGGAAAGCTGTTCATACCTTCTAAATCAGAATTCAAGCAGACATTACTTGAGGAATTCCATTCATCCCCCTTAGGAGGCCATAGTGGGGTTCACCGCACCTTTGGACGACTTCAGGGGAATGTCTTTTGGCACGGTATGCGGAAAGAAGTATCTGAATTTGTGAAAGCTTGCCTAGTGTGTCAACAAACCAAGCCTATGACACAATCTTCATATGGACTGCTTCAGCCCCTTCCAATTCCGGATCGAGTTTGGGAAGATATCTCTCTTGATTTCGTGATAGGGCTCCCTTCGTTCCAAACTAATACGGTTATCTTAGTGGTGGTAGACCGTTTGTCCAAGGCAGCTCACTTTGGCATGTTACCTACTCAATTTACGGCTGTAAAGGTAGCAGACTTGTTTGCAAAGATGATATGTAGGCTCCATGGAATGCCTCGGAGTATGGTATCTGACAGAGATGTCATCTTCCTCAGCAAATTTTGGAAAGAGTTGTTTCGCTTGAGTAGGACCAAACTCCGAATGTCCTCCGCATATCATCCTCAAAGCGACGGCCAAACGGAGATTGTGAACAAGGTATTGCAGCAGTACCTACGTTGTTTTGTGCACGAACAACCAAGGCGTTGGGGTGAATTTCTACACTGGGCTGAATGGCACTACAACCCAGCAGTCCATACATCCACGGGCTTATCTCCATTTCAAGTAGTTTATGGTCGCGCTCCACCAACTCTGAATGACTATGTACCTGGTTCCACCACTCTACAAGCTGTAGAAGCATCTTTGATGGAGAGGACTGAGGTTTTGCAACTGCTGAAACGCAAATTACTCAAGGCACAAGAGACTATGAAACTGATTGCTGATAAAAAACGGGTTGTTCACCAATTCAAGGAAGGGGATTTGGTGTTTGTTAAGCTCCGGCCTTACCGTCAAAACTCTGTGGAGGGAAGACGTGTTCACAAACTAGCAAAACGGTTCTATGGGCCTTACCGTCTGATCCAAGCTATTGGTGATGTGGCTTTCAAGCTTGAGTTACCACCAACTAGTAAAATACATCTTGTGTTCCATGTGTCGCAGCTTAAGCCTTGCTTTGATTCCTCGGCCACACCCTTGGATTTACCAATTGATGCTGAAGGTGACCTGCCTCTTATCCGTCCTTTAGCAGTGTTAGATTGCAAACAGGGGAGCACTGCTAATCCTGCTTAAGTGCTGATTCAATGGGAGGGACTATTCCCGGAAGATGCTACCTGGGAAACTTATGATGATATCTGTGCTGCTTATCCAGAATTTCACCCTGAGGACAAGGTTTGTCTTGATGATCCGGGGGATGTTATGAGCAGTGAAGAGGTGGAAATAACCATTCCAAAGCTAAGGCCCAAAAGACAGATCAAGCAGCCCAAACGCTTAGATGATTGTGTGCTTGGTGGAAGCAAGAAGAGGGGTACGAAGTGAAAGAGCATTCTAGATGCTATCCTGCCTAAGTCACTCTTTCTGTAGGTGACGTCACAAGTCAGTAGTCATCATTATCTCATGATTAGAATTGTACTAGTATACCCTTAGGGTTGTACTCCCTAGTACTATATATGTAAGATTGAATTGTTGCAATAAAGGCAGTGAATTATGATAAAAGTATCTTTAGCATAGAATTTATTACTCAGCCTTATCTTTTTTTTCCTTGCTTAACGAATCTTATTCATAACATGCGGTCAATCAAGAATGATGAACAAGGACAATGGAACAAATTAGAAGCAAAGTGGGTGAAAGAAAGGGATATCCGTTGTTAAAGACACCATTTCAAATAATTGATGCAGTAAATTTACTATTAAATACATGTTGTATTAAGATGATTTTACTAAAAAATTACCGTATTTCATCGTGATTCTACCAAGCTAGCCAAATATGTGCTTGGAGAGCATATCAAAATTGTGAAGGAATTAAAGCTATGCATATACTACTTATCCCACTAAAGTCATTGAAATGATTCAATACTATCGGAACAAGGAAAAATAAAATAATCATGTATTCATTAAAACCCAATTCCTTCACAATTCACATGATATAATCCACCACTCCAAATATTGAATCTTCAACCACCTAAAAGATTGTATTTGTGTAAATATAGTTATACACTAATTTTAGGAATTGTACCTCTCTGAATTTTGGGTTAAATAGTTGATACCCCCTGCAAAGTAGGTCGGTTTTGGAATACCCCCCTGTAAAATTTTTTTTTAAGATTCCCCCTTGCAGACTGAAGATTCTTTGGGATATCCCCTAGAGTGACACCAATGCAGGGAATCTCCACGTGGCACCTCTACGTGGATATTTTTTTATTTTTTAATTATTTTTTTTTGCCACGTGGCATTAAAAATTTAAAAAAAAAAAATTTATTTTTTTATTATTTTTTTTGCCACGTGGCATAAAAAAAAATTTAAAAAAAAAAAAATTTTCTGAATTTTTTTTTTCTGTTTTCTTTCTTTTTTTTTATTTATATTAATTCATTTAAAAAAACAGTAAATAATAAAAAAAACATTAAAACTTATTATTAATTTTAAAAACTTAAATAAATTATATAAAAAATAAAAACATAATGAAATAAAATAATTAATTAAAAAAGATTTTTTTCCCACCTTGCTTTTTCTGATTTCTCTATTTTTTTATTAATTAAAAAAGAAATAATAGGCTTTTGAAAATTAAAAAAAAATATAAAAAAAGGAAAAAAGGGATTGGAACGGATAATCATCTCTCTCAACATCTTCATCATCACCACCTCCATTTCATATCTCTCTCTTCTTCATACATTTTCTTCTCAAACAACAAACCTTCAAAATCCAAACAAATTCAAATTAATACACTTAATTCCCAAATTCCCATCTTCATACATTTTCCCAAATTCCCAAATTTTTCATACCCTATAATTTCTCAAAAATTTCATACTTCATCTCAATTTTTCACCAACTGAAACTATGTCATTTAACAAAAAAAAAAAGGAAATGAGTTTTGTAATAAATCTCAGAAATTGAAATGCTTAATAAAAAATTATGCTGCTACTAAATTATTGATAATGAAACCAATTAGATTGCTATTAATATATTAACATATTAGTAGAAAATTATGGTTCCAAACACAACTTGATATTTAGGCCGCTACTAAACTCCGTTTTCTTATTATAAGATGTTTTTGGATTCGTCTCGAAGAGTATTTTCAAGATATCATTTTTTTATAATTTTTATTATCATACAAATAAAGATATTAATCGTTAAAGTTATGTGTTTGAATTAAATCAAAATCTCTATTTCTTTATTATAATATGTTTTTGGATTTGTCTCTAAGAATATATTCAAGATATCATTTTTTTATAATTTTTATTATCATACAATTAAATATATCAATCGTTAAAGTTATATATTTGAATTAGATCAGTATCTCTGTTTTCTTATTATAAGATGTTTTTGGATTCGTCTCAAAGAGCATTTTCAAGATATCATTTTTTTGTAATTTTTATTATCCTACAATTAAAGATATTAATCGTTAAAGTTATGTGTTTGAATTAGATCAAAATCTCTATTTATTTATTATAATATATTTTTTGATTCGTATCGGAGAATATTTTAAAATATCATTTTTAAAAAAAATATTATTATCATACAATTAAAGATATTATTCGTCAAAGATATTATCATACAATTGAATGATCTAAAAATCTCAATTTATTTAATTTATTTAAGTTTTTAAAATTAATAATAAGTTTTAATGTTTTTATTTAATATTTATTGTTTTTTAAATTAATTAATATAAATAAATAAAAAAAAATATAAAAAAAAAACAGAAAAAAAAAATTCAGAATTTTTTTTTTTTTTAAATTTTTTAATGCCACGTGGCAAAAAAAATAATTTATTTTTTTTTTTAATTTTTAATGCCATGTGGCAAAAAAAAATAATTAAAAAATAAAAAAATATCCACGTGGAGGTGCCACGTGGAGATTCCCTGCATTGGTGTCACTCCAGGGGGGTATCCCAAAGAATCTTCAGTCTGCAAGGGGGGGATCTTAAATTTTTTTTTTACAGGGGGGTATTCCAAAACCGACCTACTTTGCAGGGGGTATCAACTATTTAACCCCTGAATTTTTAATAATGTCCAGAAGAAATGTTGAAAAAAGGAGAAGTTGGGTACACTGACGGTGGAAAACAACATGATATTTTATTATAAAATAATAATACATGTCCTTTTCACACCAATTTATTATCCCCCATCCTTATCAAACTATATAAACCGAGCATTCTTTAAAAGACTTTATGTTCTTTTTGAAAACGACAAGATCAGAGCTAATTCTCATCTCAAAACTTATATACTAATACTATAAAAGTGTTTGTAGCAAACATTTTTTTTTAAAAAATTAAACAATTGAGTAGTACTCAATCATATATAATTTATGTCCTATAGGGATTTATTATAATAAAATAATAACAACCTTTAATTTAAATTGAATATATTATTGCAACAATAATGTCTTCCCATTACCATAGTATTAATTAATTAATTAACCAAAATAATGGTTGGATCTCAACAGCACCACTCGTCCAATAATAATCAACAAGAACACAAAATTGCTTGGCTACATATTTGTACAAAGAAAAAAAAACTTTTAACAAGAATGAAGAAATGAACATTATTATATTACAATATATACATAAATGAGTAAAAGTTAAGTGCTTTTGGCTTAATGGAATAAGCAACACGCCAACACCCCTTTCCATATTTATGAAACTGCTTCTGCTTTACCATCCCTCAGTGAAAGCTGGTTCTCTTCTGGGGAGTGTAGCACTGTAGCAACATAGTACTGTGTAGGTGCTGCCAGCCACAGGAGGTGTGGTCCTTGATAAGGACCTGTGGTGTGTGGAAAAATATTTCTATAGGCACAACTATAAATAAAATGTGTTAGGCACACTCACAATAAGTATAAAAAATTAAAGAAAAATGAATTAAAATTATAAAGATTGATGTGACAATTTTATTTTTCTTTTAATTATTTTGATTTATGTGAGTGTGCCTAAATTTTGTGTCTAAATCATTGTGCCTATGTAAGACTTCCTCGTGGTGTGTGGAGAAATGCTAACATAGGCACAAACCCAAGAAAAAACCTTTTAGGCACACACACATGAATACAAAAATTTAAAGAAAAAGTAATTCAATGATGTGACAATATTAATTTTATTTTAACTTTTTCACATTTGTGGGTGTGTGCCTAAATATTTTTTTCTTGGGTTTGTGCCCAAGTAAGAATTGCTCGTGGTGTGTGACATATTATTATGTGTACAATTATTTAGTACTACATATTAATCGACAATGTTCTAATTCTAGCACCTTTAATGCATAAGAGAGAAAAAGTGATCATTTACAACAACTAACAATTTTTTTTGTCGAGTAGTCTAATGATTTGAAATTTCACCCTTAAGATGAATAAGTGAGATAACCGATATTAAAACCCTGATCCCTTGCATATATAATGTAATATCCTACCAATTGAGTTAAGTTCACGGACACTGACAAAATTATTTTATTTCCATGAAAACAACAAAATTGAAAGATACATCTAATTAATGTGAGGAAGGGTTTGTGATTGTGTAAACTTAGAGAATTGAGGTGTATGTAAGTTTGTACCTTGAGCAAAATATGTGTTTCAACGCATAGGGACACATGCTTTTAGCTAGGAAAAAGGTAGAGAGAATGCACTACAAACAAGTGGAGAGAACTAACTAAGGAATTAAAATGATCAAGGAAATACATGTTATTTAACATTAATTGGATGATCTTGGCATGTTACTTGACATCACTACAACTTGGTTTGGTTCTACTATAATGTTCAATCTTGGTTTTTTATTTGTATAATTGAGGACAATACCACCACCCTGGCTCCCTTATAGAACAAGAAGAATAGTAATAGTAATGATTGAAAAAGTTTAGAGTTTAGAGGGACTCTTGGCACATGGATTGATAGTTGATACTTGATACGATGGGAAGAAAAGAATACATGGATGCAACTTTAATTCTTTATCTTTGGAAGCTTCTATTGCATTCACTTGGTTACACTAAAAAATATAGGTCAGACAAATTAGTGGTCCATATGAACACAAAAATCTTAAGGCCCGATAAAGTAGAGCTAGTGGGCTTCATGACATTAATACAAAGATGTTTCTTTTTGCACCCTTTTTTTTCTCATACACTTTTACTATTATTTTGAAGTATTTCTATCCAAAAGTTTACTTTTGGAATATGAGTTTAATGGAGATACACTGATAGTGTAAAATATTTTTACATGATCATCCAATTAAAAATCACCAATTTATCATGTTATATTAAGAAAGTGGGAAGAAGTGAGGTGATGTGACGGAAATGACCAACTTATACTAACGGTGACAACATAATGGACCAAATTGAAACTTTTAAAATATAAGAGACCAAGTTGAAACCTAAAATAAACATAAGCGACCAAATATTAAATTAAGCCTAACAATTATATTGCATATAAAAATATCTAATACAATATAAGAAAGTTGTTGTCCTTGGAGAAGACAACAATAACCTTTCTTAAAATGCTGCCATGTGGCAAAAGTAAGGGCAATTGATGTCCAAAAAATTTATAACTTAACTAGATGGATTTGTAACCAAGCCACTTTGGAAGGAAACCAAGCCATATTGTATGGAATGTGAGACAGAATGTCACTGTCATGTGAGCCTTAGTCACAAACAAACTAAGCCGGTTGAAACAAAATAATAAAAAATTCGTTGAAGTCCAATTTGTGGAATGATGTTGAACAACTTTTGGTGTAGGCAGATAACACTGACATTTGAAAATATCAATGTACTTCATTACCAATACAACACTCCATAGAAGTTGAACTCCATTTCTCTTCTGTTTCAAAGTTCTTCAGTAAAGGTTAGTCACATTCATCTTCATTCATCTTCTTCTTCATCATTTCACTTCTTCTTCTTCATGAATCTTTTACGATCTTCTTCATCTTCTTCTTCTTCATTTCACTTCTTCTTCTTCATTTAATCTTCTACGATTTGCATACTTGAACTTTAAAACCAGTCTCTTTTTCAGTTTCATGTTGTTATATAGATCTTGAAAAAAGAGCTTAAACTCAGAAAATCATCATTTAATTTTTCACACACATAGAGTCAACTGTCAATAATAGATTTGAGATTTAGGTGAAAATAGCTGAAAAATGAAATGGGTTTGTGAATTTCTGTTTTTTATAGAGTTTTATTTATTTATTTTTATATGAAATGAGGTTTATTTTTGTGTTTGTTTGTTAATGTTTCTTTGTATTTGATTTTGTTGATCTTACTTATGGTGGTTGTTGTTGTTTTGGTTTCAGTTCAACAATGAGCAGGAATTTGAGTCCTGTGCTGCAAAAACAGCTTGAAAATCTCGACAAAGATGATGACAGTCGTAAATCTGCAATGATAGCAGAAGAGACAGAAGCAGATAATGAGAGGTTGGAAAAGGATTTGGAGGAAATAAAGCTACAAATTGAAGAACTGAAGAATATTTTGGCTATACTCATAAAGGTAACGTTGTGATATAAAACTAATCAAATCTGATTTTGGTTTCACCCTTGGTTTTTCTCTTAAAGCTTCTGATAAGATCTGATCAGCTGATATATTTGAAAACTAATCAACTCCATTTCTTTTGTTTTATGTATTAAAGATTGGAATATAAGTAAGAACCACATAATAAAAAATAAGAAAGGAACAAATTAGACTTAGTTGTTTTGTTAAAGTATATTTAAACATGATATGATTTTGGTATTATAACATTATATGATCTTTGAACATTTGAGCTACCCTGTGATAGTTATATGGAATAAGTTATCTCCATTGAAAAGATCATTGTTTGTGAAAGGGATTGTGAGAAGAATGAACAAAACAACTAAGACAGGGTAGCCCAAATGAGAAGAATAAGAAGATGATTAATAATAGCCCTTTATTCAAAGGGTACCAAAGTTTTGGTTTTTGTCGAATCATAAGAAGATGATGAGTGCTAACTTGCATCAACTATTAAGAAGCCTCTGTTTGGAGACTGATTGGAAGTATGCTATCTTAGAATTGGTTTTAAGGAAAATTACTTTGTTCTACAAGCATCTTATTTGATGGACTATATAATCTTTTTGTCTAGCTAAGTGCAATATAAATTTGCTTAGCTTTATATTTGTTAAGTTGTTTCACATGTACTTAACCCAATGAGTTAAATTTCATAGATCTTAATATGATTTCGTGGTGTGACAATTGCTTGCAGGATCTTGACATGGGAGGATGTTTACTATGACAATCCTGATAATTGTGATTCTTCCCTCAAATCATGCATATTCGTTGGGGAAGGGTAAGAATAAACTAACACACATGGATGAAGTTCAACATTAAAGTTTATCTTTTGTATAATTCAGTAGCCTGATGTGCTATTACTACAGTATTGTTGGACAAGTAGCAGTTACTGGAAAGCATCAATGGATCTGTGCGGATTATCAAATTACAAGTTCTGGCCCATCTTTTAAGGTGAGGATCCTTCTTCTTCATTTATACCACTTGCATTTTTCTTGCTGCAAATTAAGGTTTGAATGTGTGTAATTGGTATTGGATATGAAAACAGTAGTATGTATAATTTATATACCTAATCTTTTAACTTTTCTCATTTCATTCCGCTTCTTTTGGTTGATTTATAGTTTGCTGATTGATGGAAATCTCAGTTTTCTGCTGGCATAAGGGTAAGTTAATTTCTAACATTGCAAAAGACACTTTAAGAAAAATCTGCTATAGAGTTTTTATTTTTTATTTTTTTATATTTATTCAGATATTGGAATTGTCTGCATGACATTATAAGATGATGGATAATGTAATTTGAACTACATATTTGAATAAGTGTAATTAATATAGTAATTGGGTTACTATGAGTATGACACATTATCTAGCGACTGAAAGGCTCTAGCTCATTATTTCGTTTTCACTCACTGCAACCTGACCCTGATGCATCCGTGCATTTTATTTAGAGTAGGAATATGGCCATGTATGTAGAGTCAGATGAAAATATGGCCATGCAGCATTTCTTTTACTATCCGTGCATTTCCTTTGATATCATGTCTGCATCAAGCTGAAAAGTGCAGCAGTGGATTACTAAGTTTCTTTTACTTGCCAGCATATTAAGCATAGTGGTGTTTGACTGTTTGGTTAATGTCTAAAAAGTCAAGAACTTTCACAAACAAAGCCACTGTATACCTACCTTATAGACTGCTTATTTTATTTTTTCTGTACTTCATACATTGATATATGTACCTTCAATGTGAGAGACATTAAATGCACCTGCAATGTTTACCCAAGTTCACAAGCAACACAATACAGCTGCACCTTGAAAACAGCAGCTAACCTGCATAACAAGCTTTTTTAAATTGTACTTACATCTTTATGTATTTTAATATTAACATTTCAATTCAAATTCAAATTTCCTCACCAATTACATTCCCACCAAAATCAAAATGTTACTATAATTCAAATCTGAGATACTTCAAAATACGAAATTCAAATTTGGTGCCAAAATTGAAATTTGTTTTATCCTTTATAATTCATGTGTGTAGTATGTAACCTATACATTTTTAAAAGTTACAACTTGATGTCAAAATTAGAGATTATTCATTTTACAAAATATAATTCATACATTGTATATGATAATTCATTTTATGTGTAACAAAATATTTGATACCAAATGTCCAACTACTAAATAAATTATCAATTTTCAAGTTTTTCATAAAGTTGCAGTCGTATAAATGTGTAAAATACATGTATAATCATTTTTCATGAAGTTGTAACTTTTAAAATTCGTAACTAAAAAAAAAACGTGTAACGTATCGGACGGGTTATCTACTAGTATGTTATAAAAACCATAAAACTCTATTTTACAATATCAAATTTTAAATTTATGGGTCATAGCTTATTATAAGCTCATATTTTAAATTTATGGGTCATACCTTATAAGCTCATATTAAAGGAAAAAGAATCTACTAAATAACATTTTTTTTGAGTTTATAGTTTATTCGTACCAGCTCAACTGCTTATTTTATCCAATGCTACAACCTATTTGCTATTTTTTATTAAACAAAGTCAAGTTGATTACTATAAAATTAAATTGTATACTTTAAAATAATACTCTATATATATTAAGTGACTTAAAATCATTAATAATAAACTCTCAACTAATACTTAAATTAATATTTGTAGCAAGTGATTCACAATCATCAATAATAATTACATTAATATTTGCACTAATAAACATAAAAATGACTTAAAATCATTTATAATATATTATTCTTTAACTAATACTTTATCTATAAATAAAAATCATTAAAAATTATCAATACTAACTTTCTAAGCCACCACCTTGCTCATCTTAACTTTCAGCATCATTTTATTAGTATGAAAAAAAATCAGCATCATTTGTGTTGCGATACATTTAGAAAATCTCATTTTATTTAAAAATTAAGTAAAAATAGTTAGATACAACACACTTAATTCAACTATTACTTCAAAAACACGGTATTGTGGACTTGATGTGGGAAGAATTTGTGTTATGTATGGAAAATCCTTACATGTAGACAGCACACTATGTTACTTACACTAGGGCTCTGTTTGGCAAAATTAGCTTATGGCTGATAAGCTAACTTATGGCTGATGGCTGATAGCTTATGGCTGATGGCTGATGGCTGATGACTGATGTCTGATGGCTGATAAGCTGATTGAAGTGTTTGGTAAAATTAGCGGTTCAACTGACTGGTAAGTGTAAAATGACAAAAAAGGACATATAAAATCTCTTATAAAAAATTATTATTAAACCTATATCTAATTAATATTTAAGATACTTCAAATTTAGTTATTCAAATTTATTAATTTAATATATCTTTATATATTATTAGTTTTTTATATATAATTAAATTTTATTCTTTGAATTTTATTTTAAATTTATTTTCTTTATTATACTTTATATAAAATATTAAAATTACATTTTTTAGGTTTTTATAACAAATGCATAAAAGATAAATCAAATGTACTAAAAAAAAGGTGACAATATACGTACAACATCTTTTATAGTAATAAATACATGATGAATAAATCAAAAGTACTAAAATGAAGGGGTGATAATATAGTTATGTACAAATGCGCCATAAAATATTGTTACGTAAACAATTTTTTTTCGGCCTTTATGTACAACAACATTTTAAACATTTATATATTTTAATTTATTTCGGATTAAATCAACATTTATCTTCATTATTTTTATGTAGGATATTTATTTTCATTATATATAAATAAACTAATATAATAAATAAATTTATATTTTTATTAGTGAATGTTATGTAATGCATTTTCTTCCATCTAGTCTAGTATATTAAAAACTGACGACGTCGTCGAACATAGCGTAAACTATACAAATTGAAAAATAAAAGGAGTATTTGTTTTATTTCATAAGCATTGGAAGCAAAATGTCAAAAAAAAAACATTGAAAGCAAAGGAATGACGTTTTTATTTTATATTATAATAAATTAAAAAGGGTAAAAATGGATTTTAAGTAAAATGATAAGGGTAAAAATGGAATAAAAGATGATAAGCTATAAGCTATAAGCTCATAAGCTCATAAGCTAATTGAAATAGCTTATGGAAAATAAGCTATAAGTCAGTAAAATAAGCTATAAGTCAGTGTTGAAAAGGTTGTTACCAAACAGGTCTTTTAGCTTATAAGCTATAAGACATAAGCTATAAGTCAGTTTGGTGGTGTTGCCAAACAGACCCTAGGTGGGTTCAACAACCTAGGGATGGGGTAGACTTAAAATACCGGTGTGGCTAAAATTTAAGAAATAATATTATTTAATGTAATGTATTTATATTGGAAGTTGTCTACTATTAATTTCTTGAAAATAAGCTAAAATAAAATCATTGTTAATTGTTTTAAGAATATCTCTTTCTATAAAAATTACAATACAATTATTTAACTATTAATCACTCATTTTGTTACATAGCTAACTTTTCACAAACTTCATAGCTGAAAAAACACGTTACACGCTTGCAGTTGCTCCGACAAAACTAAAACCAAATTCAGAAGCTTATAAACTATATCAAATATATTGCACTAATTTGTTTTCATAAGTTTTGCACAAACATCTAAAAGTTCTTTTAACTTTGCAAATTTTGGGTCACATCCAACATCTCTAACTTTACAAATTCTGTTTTTTTTTTCCAATATATACTCCCCCAGTCTCAAATATAAACAAAAATTGTTTTTCTAAGTTCCTTGAATAATTTATGTATTTGGTCAATATAGTCCAAATACATAAATCATTCGATGAACCTAAAAATAATTTTTTTTGCTTATCTTTGAAATTGGAGTAATATATATTCTAAAAATATGGTGTGGCTTTACCGTGATAATAACTGTGATATTAAATATAGGTTTATTTGGTACTTACTTAGTTGCTGAAAGTATTAAAAAGAATTTTATAAACTAATGATTTTTATTTTTTTTATACTGGAGTTCCATAATTTGTATTTGTACCTAACTGCCAAATTGTATAAGTATTATATGAGATTGTAGAGACCAATAATATATGATATCACTACTGAAAATGCTATAAGTAAAAGAGTAATTGACGGCGAGGTTTCACTGCACACATAAAATTAGGACATGGATTATCTTATCTCCTCTTTTTCTCTTAATTCTCTAATCTTTTCTTTATTCTATATAATTATCTCTCTTAATCTTATAGAATTATATTTTCATTTTATGATCCGTTTAATTAATTGAGATAGTAAATTTTTATGGATGCTAACAACATTAGCATTATACATTATACATTATACATTTATGAAATCCAACATAAAAAAACAACAGTTATTTGAGCATATATTAGTATATTTCAAAATTAACATAATTAATCACAGCAATAATAATCACACAGATCCTTGTGAACTTTTGTTTACCACTTTAGGATCCTGGCCCACAGGAGCTGCAGCCGTTCTCATATCATTGCTGAATACCGGAGCAACCCCTTGATACTGCGGCGCATGTACCACACCTCCCGGCGCAGTATAATAAACATGTCTCCCACTTGCACTATCATACGCCACTTGCGCATAGCCACCACTGCCCGAATTATCCGCTACGCCAGCTGGCCTAACTAAGCCGTATCCTTCCGCATAAGCCGAAGGTTTGACTGACTGAGCCGGTGCCAAACTCCCTTGACCCGCCGACGAAAACGCCACGCTCTGAGGCGGAATTCCGCCGTAAACCGGCTGTTCCCGGTATCCATCAGTAGACATTCGCTGCACAGCGTAGTACCCCTGACTCACCTGCGCCGTCGGTGGACGCATCATCTGAGGCGCGTGGTAAAATGTCCCCGGCGGCGGCATCATGTAAACTTGCTGATCCCCTCCACCAGAGCTGTTTATCCCCGGCATCGGAAAACCTTCGCCGGAAAATTGCTTTTCCGGCCAGTAACCTGCGGGATGATGAACAGCAGTTGGAGAATTCGACGGCGCAACTTTCTCCGGCAGCTTTTGCATGTAATAATCACCTCCAGGAGCAGCAACGGTAGCGGCAGTGGCAAAACCTCCGGTGAATCCATCTACACTTCTCCGATACAAGTTTTGCTCACCTTCAGAAACCTGCAAACGCTGTAACTGCCTCTGAATCTCAACACTATCATCAACAACTCCACGTGGCGGATACTCAGTTACCGGAGCAACAAGATCCGGTACAGGATCATGATACTTCACAGCAGCAGCATATGAAGGAGGATGAGACGGTGGAGCTATGGTTTTGTTATCAAGACCAAAGAGAAAATCAGCGTTGGAATGAGGTTTAAGTGGATCGGGTTGAGAAACCGAAACCGAACCCGAATTCGGAGAGATAAATATAAAAAGCCTCATTCTAACCGGTTTTGAAGAAGGACGATAGAGACGATCGTATTCATGCATCATGTGTTCGAGATCATCTTCCGTCGTAACGGAGATAAGAGCATCGAGTTCTTCACCGGGAAGCTGGTACTTAAACGTTACATCTTGTTGAATTGCGTCGCAGAGAGTTGATAGCTTCGAGAGAAAGGCTTGAAACTTGATGTTACGATCGACGGCTAGTATTTTGGTGTCGCCGCCGATATAGGAAAGCTGGTTGTCGTGGCTGCGTGGTTGGATCTTTCCACCGTAACTGCACATGAACTTTGCTTTGTAACTCTGTTGCTCTTCCCATGAAGAGGGATTATCGAAATCGATTTCTCTCGAACGCGGTGATGAGTTACCGGAATCTGGATATGAAGGTGGATATTGATAGGTATCCATTGAAAGAGTGAAGATCAATTGTTTGACAAAAGTGTTCGCTTTATGCTTCTTTAATGGAGACCCCGCGAAAAAGAAAGAGAGAAATAGTAGTAATAACGTTTTTCTGCATGATTAATTTTTTAAATGTTTTTTTTTTAATATACACCTACACCTAGTAGATTAGAGTATTTCTTTTCTTTCTTTATTGATATTTTTGTAAGGTAGTGTATGGGGTTTGATAAATGAGAGGGTGTGGTGTTGTGAATCAGTGAATGCTATGGTTTGTTGGTTGAAAATGTGGTTGGTGATGGTGAGGATAACATTTTATGTGTCGTGGTGGAAATGGAATAGCTGGACATTTTGGAGGTAGGGTAAAAGTGGGACCCACATGGGTATTGATTATGAGATAAGAGTAAAGAGTATGATTCATTATGTTGTTGACTTGAATCAAAATTATGAGGCAGGGCATCTTTCTCTCTTTTTTCTAGCTTGTTTGCAGTTGTATGTATACAGTATGTAGATAGCTCACGTGAAACTTTTGGTACTACATGTTCAATGTGGAATTGGATTCAGTAAAGTCGAATTTACCATGCATTCACTTTATAGCCGTCAGATCTAATCAATATATTTTGATATATTCATCCAAGGGTAAATAGTTAACTGAATGTATGAATGCACCAGTTTTTGACTTCACTCAATCCATATCCAATACATTTCCATTTTTTAGAAATAGAAAAATATAAGTTGCTATCAGAGCTATTATCGACTGCGATTTTGTTGAAACATCCTAGCCAAAACATATGTTTGTATCTGGTTCTTTATCTTCGGAGGATAAGGAAAGTGATTTTGGGTGAGGGATGTATTAGATCAAAATTTTGTGATAAAAATGTCTCCAACTCACTCGATTCTTCATTAGTGATAATTGAAATTGTGATTTGGATACCCTTTAAGATTATTGGCATGATGGCATCAAATTACCAAATAGCAGCATATGAATATATTACTTATTTTGCAAGTTAATACAATTTTTACGAAGGTTCATAATAAAGAAGTATGACATGCAAGGAAAATGGATTACGTAAAGTTAATGATCGATACAGTTAGCTACAATCATCATCTCTAAATTAATCGATCAAAATTAGACGGTTCAGGTGATAAAATAAATTTTAATTTTTTAATAATATAAAACTGACGGGTTCAAATTTTGAAATAGATTTTAATTTTTTATTTAATATAAAATTTGATTGAAACTCTAATGAAGATCGGACAGCTTTGAGCATGCCGACTGCATTACTGAATCCTAAATCCAGATCCAAGATTAAAACGTTCACATCAACATAGAAAAACTCAATTTTTAGGTAGGGACTAGATAGATTCTCTGTGTTTATTTTTTCAAGAGACTAAAAGTTGTATTTTCTTTTTTGCAGAGGACAAAATTGGATCTGGATTTTGCTTACACAGTTATATTTTACTTGGTTCAACAACTATTTACCAATATATATTTTTAGCAGACACTAAATGTTAGCTGCAAGGCTTTAGCAGTGCTTTAGCAGTGAGTAAAATCTGAATTCTGAAACAATCATGTTAGATTCCGTATGAGTCATCTTCAAATAGAAATGATTATATGTCCAGCAGTTGAATGTTTAAATGGCACTAAACACATACATGTAGCAAAATTAAACCCCCTGCTTCTTGACGTTCTCATCCACAACATCATCTTTAAGCTCGTCCATCCATGAAGGTTTGCCTGGATAGTTGGTTGTTGATTCTTCGGTTCCTATCATGCTGGACGAAAAACATAGATTAAACAAATTATAATCACGACTAGAGTTTTAAGTGTAATAAAGGTCATATAGGATGTATTTGCAAACTCACTTCCTATCCACAATGACCATGGAGCGAAGCTCACAATTGGCAAAGCTGCAAAGGTACGCACAATTAGTCAATCATTTGCTTCAATCTATAAACTAACACGAATACCTACTACAACTAAGAGTAACCCCCATTAAGTCAGTTTTGTCATCATGTTTAACACTAACATGATGAAAATTAGAATAGTGAAAGTAGTTAAGAGTTGTTATAGAAGTTAGTTAGCCAGTTGTTTAAGGAGTCATAGAGGGTATGTGTATGAATAATATAAGAAAACACAATGGGTAGGGTAGAGAGCATCTTTGAATATTATAATTGTGAACAGTGTATTCTCTATTGTGAAAGGAGAAACCCTTGAGTCTATTCTATTCTATTCTATTCTATTTCTTAATAAAATTGTTATTGCTTTGGAATTCAATTCTTGGATGCCTAACACAATTGCAGGAACTTGATCCCGAATCAGAGAATCTAAAGTGTTGAATAAAACCGACCGCCACTACATAAAAAAGAACAACTCACCCCTCACATAACAGGAGAAGCAGATTACAAATTACTAGGGTGGAGGCATGAGGTATTGAGAACTTACTGTTTGCATATTTCTTTCTTCACCAAGGGGTGGCAATCATTTCCAAACTTAGTTAGAGTGTGAAACAAGAATCCACTGTGTGTAACAATCGCAATCTCCTGCTCTTTTCTTGTCCACAGCCTGGAATAAAGTGAAAAGGAAAAGTTTAATGGCAATTTGAATTATATCACAATTAGTGGTGATGTCCAGTTTCTTTCATAAAAGTAATGAGAAGTTATAAAAAATTGAATTTTTTACTAAACTTATAAACTACATGAATCTTTAACTAATGACAATAAATGGATATCTGAATTAATACCAATATATGAGTTCTAATAATCAAAAAAGATAAATACAACAACTACATATGTAGTCATTTATCACAGCTTGGGACATAAATGTTGTGAAGAAATTAAGCAAGTGAACTTATTTCCAACATCGATGGTCACAATAGAGTTCAGTGACAATCTCAAGAGCAGCTCAATTAATCAACACACAGTCTGCTATATGCCTATATCTAGTAAGGTTGGTAAAATGCTGAAACTCAATAAATTTCAGTGAAGATCTTCCTTTTGGAAAGAGTCGTACATATTGGTTGTTAGTTTTAGATTGTGGGAACCATGGACTAAAGGAAATAAAGGGGAGCTTCCGGAAAAACTGTTTTTTTTTAAATGGTCTGGAAAAACTGTCTTGGAATGTAAAAAATATCACTTTTGCGTTGGATGAAATCTTATATACCAAATAGGCTGATAGTAGATCTTCATTAAGTTGCTAATTATATTAAAATTCAATTTTAGTGTTTCTCAATGCAGTATTAACAAAATCTTGGAGGTTTCTGGTTGTAAGTGACTAATTACACAGACATACCAGTTAAAGAACTTCAGCCCCCTTTCTGCGAGTTCCTCCTTTGTCTCTCTCACATTATCCTTCCACCAAACATCCTCATCACTGTCTATCTGAAACGAACACTTGAAGAGACTAATATAAACCCAAAGGCAACAATTAAATGTTGGCTACCCTTTATACAGATAAAGAAAGAAATAAGTTATAAGCTATCTTCTATAAAATAATAAACCACAAGCATTCAGGCACTTGGTATAAGCACTTGCCAGTGAAAAATCAACAGCAGGAAAAAGAAACTGATACTCGCTGACACTTCTTCTTTTGTCACATGGGTGAACTCCCTGCATGAGGAAAAATGTGGAGAAATTTGTAAGGTCCAGAATCCATATGTCAATGTTAATAACAAGACTAAGGAACCCTATTTGCTCATAAAAGATAAATTTATGTTAATTTTGTAGTTGGGAAAAATAAAATAAAATAAAGAAAGCAGCAAATATATAAATTGATTTCCTTCTTTCTTCTTTATTACTAATTTAGATACACCTGAGCTTTAAATTTATTGTCATTTTCTCTTTCAATATTTCTATGCTTCAATCACTCAGTCACCCATAAAATTTGTTTGATACTGGTTAATAGTCGCTCTTCACATCACCCTACTGATTATTCATAGTTTATCCACTATGATGCACCATATTTTAAATGGTTTTCGTACTCATACTGAGCAAGTATTAGGTACTTGTTACACCCGATTAAGTATTCAACACTTTTCTCTCTTTTCATGTACAAATTTTGCTGTCAGATTCTTTTGGGTTTATTGTGCTCAATTAACTGTGAATTACAGGATAAAGTCTAGATGGCTGCTCTTTGCCCCTGCAAAACTGGAAGGTATCTCCCAGACTCCCAGTAAATGGGGGGTGGGGGACATATATGGGATTGTGATCAATTTATAGGGGGCAAAGAGAAACCATCTAAAGTATATTCACTGTGAAGTAATAAAATTCTTAATTTTTCCCTTCTCCCGTTGAAAAAGTAAGATTGCAACTTAACAATGAGTGTAGGTAGAAGGCGCAATATTAACACTTAAAATAATGTTATGACCAAGACACAACCTGTCAAGTGTCAAGCTGAGATGAGGATTGATCTTGTTAATTAAACCTAGCACATGTACCAACATAAAACTCTTCTAAAACACGCAAAAAATATGTTCAGAATGTAGAGTTGCATACCAAATGTTCACGACAGAGTTCGCCAGCAACAATTGGTGGGCAATTATGACTTGAAATTGCACCATGAAAGCTATTTCCTGCATTTGCCACCATAAGAGGCAGCACATCTGTTTTATCATCATTGTATCCCTCCCCACCAAATACCCCAACAGCTGTTTGCAAAGTCCTGAAGCCATTATTGTATGAAACAAGTTAAAGACTGTCTTTTGCCTCAACACAGTTACATAGTAATTTTCACAAACAAAAATATATCTTAAAGACCTTTAGGATCCCATATAAACACCAGAGGGGTAGGATCTAAAAGTGACACCCTGTGTTACTTTGGATCTCTAAAACTAAAAGTGCACATTTACACAAATTGGTACTCAAAAGTTATAGCTTGTGATAACTTAATAATAAACAATCACTCTGTCAAGTCGGTGTTAGTGACACGTATGACATAAAAAAGGCTAATGTGAGACGTTAAGCAGATGTTAGCATTATTAACCAAAAAGATTGCCAATTCCTACATGAAATCCCCAAACAATTTGGTTATAGAGTTAGTAAATTTACACAAATCAAAAGACATTTGTTTGGAAAAATGGCTGAGAAAATTTCAAATGTTTACATTGTAGAAAGCAATGATGTCAAACAAGGATTCCAAGCAAGCAATCTAATTGACAATTTAACATCACATAGTATGTATAATTAATTGACATTCTACATCTACTAACCGAAGAAATAACTTTCAAACCGTATTTCATTTACAGGTGTCTTATCTGAACATTAAAATACTGACCTATAAAGCACGGACACAGACATGAACACCAGACACAACAAAGACACTTACACGTCAACCCCGATAATAATTTGAAAAAATAACATAATTTAATTTAATCATAAGTGTCGGTGTGGTGTCGGTGTCGGACACGCCTAATCTTAGAAGTGTCCGTGCTTCGTAGATACTGGTAACAGGGAGTGGTTATGGTGCATAAGCTTTTTCCTTATGCACCGTGCATAAATAATGAAAGTTACTTAATGCACCCCTCAGATTGCTTAGCACACCCCCAAATTACTTAGCGCACCCCCTAGATTTCTGGCGCACCCCTAAAAATCTAGGGGGTGCGCTAAGTAATTTAGGGGGTGCACTAGAAATTTGAGGGGTGCACTAAGCAATTTTGGGTATTTATGCACGGTGCATAAACATGACTTATGCACCATAACTTATGCCCTGGTAACAACGTATGTAACACCGTATATATTTATCTCTATCTCTCTTATGCTTCTTTCACATAGCTCAAACAAATTAAATAAATAAAAAAACACATCTAAAATCTAAATTCCAATAAATTTGGAATATGTTTGCAAAGATTCCTAACGTTATCAAATATAATAAAATTGCAAATCCATTCAAAATGAAATTGATCCACATCAAAGGAATCTAAGAAATAGTACCTCATCAAAGGAGAAGCAATAACGAGATCAATCTGGTTAATCAATCCAGATGAATGAACATGCTTACGCAAATTATGAACCTGTTCCCATCCAAGAGGAGTAAGATGAGCATCAAAATATTCAGGATTCAAGTAGGCTTTGTAGTTTTTATCTCCTTCCACATTGTGAATCCCCTGAGCATGTCTCACGAGATGAATCGTTTTGCAACGATGCAACGGAAACAAACACGTACTGGAAACAGAATCCATACTGCTCCGAAATCTGGTAAATAACAACCAATCACACAGAATCAACGGTTAAGAGAATGATATTTTGGATCGAAGAAGGTGCACGGAACGTAAACGTACCCTAGCAGTAGCAGATCGAGAGAACGAGTGAGTGAGTGAGATGTATTTAATTTGAATTTTGTGATTTTGTTTTTGTTGTTCTTGCTTATTCGTTCGATGGTGTTGTTGTTGTTGTTGTCTTGGTAGTTCTGGGAGCGAGTAGAGTGGTGGATGTGTAGTTGTTTGTAGGATTTATTTCCATTTCCATCAAAACTCACATCACATTACATTTCATATCTCTAAGCATTATTTCTTAGCCAGCTAAATTATTGAAGCCACCGCAAATCAAATCCTATTCCAGATATTTTATTTACTTTATTAAAATTTAATTTATATATAATTTATATGCACCATATTTTTAATAGGGTAATGCTAAAAATGCCTCAGATAATTTGTTAAGCATAAAAAAAAATTAAAATTGAAAATATAATTTTCTATAATTTTAAGATATTGAATATATTTTGCCAAAAAAAAAAGACATTGAATATATAAATTCTAAGATTTTTTTTATTAATATGATTAACTATGCTCATAGTCATTTTCTACAATTAAAGTAATGTACAAATTTCAATTTTCTTTATTAATATGCTTAATTAGTGCTCATTTGGCATTTATCATTTTCCTATTTGATAAAGATTATTGTATGTTTGGTTATATGGTAGTGAGAAAATTTGATTTTGAAAAATTGATTCGGATTAAAATTTATTTGAACAAAAAATGATTTATGTTTGAATATATTTATGTAAAAGTGAGTTGAACAAAATTTAAGTATCAATCGTTAATTGGTTCAGTGATGATTGATGCTGAACTTTGTAGGGAAAATCACAGTTTGATCTCCGCAACTGTGATCGGGAGGGGCTGGAACCACTTGATGCCAAAACTGACCCCCGAACGGGAGGAGCTAGAATCAATTTTGAATGCTCGAAAATTGAAATCAAACATACATTCAAGGATTTGGATTACACACCGTTACTGCGTCACACAGTAACTCTTCCTGACTGTCCGATCTAATCGAACGATTGAGATTAAATGAGTAAAATATGACTACTTGAATAAGAACCGTCCGATCATAAATCTGTGGCTGAGATTCTTTACTACGTGTAACAGCGTGAATCTGTTACAGCAGTGGATCTAGACCCTACATTCAATTGTACAAATATGATAGACCAAACTATTCATCAGACTAATGATACATTTGTTGGCTTAATATATATTCAACATTTCACCACCTCACAATGTTGGTATTGCTCTAATGTTTATGTCTGCCTTAGGTTTATATTGATTTTCTTTTTTTACATTGGAGCTGAGTATCGAACTTCAAACCTTTAACATACTATTTAAATCTTTTAACACTAGACTAAATCTGCCGGCTTAGGCTTATACTAATTTGAGCATAGTGTTTTTTTTTGCATAATCTCCTTTTTTCATCATCGATCATCTCTAATGCTCGAATTCCGACCTCCAGCCTGGAGCATATCTTCCACCGATCAATATTGTAAATTCTCTACTCTCTTTTTTATCTTCTTTGGATAAATTTGAATTTTGTTTCTAATACAATTCTTTAAAGTTTAACTCAACTGATAATATTGATATTGTTAGGTTGAATATTATCATGGGTTAGTTAATCTATTTGCTGATATTTCAATTAGAAACAAATTTTAAAGATCGACATCCCATAAAAAAATCTTAAAAGTAATCTAAAAAAATAAATCACCCAATATAGTGTTTAGTATTTGTCCATGGACAAAAACAACAACAATGTAATTCATTCATAGAGTAAAAAAGTTTGGTTCAATTGGTATTTAGCATAATATATGTAGGAGATTGTAGTTCGGACTCTGGTCATCCTATTTATCGACCTTAATGTGGAATTTCTAACAACTAGACTATTTGACAAAAATAACTTATTTAACTTCCTTTAAATATTAGGTTAATACAAAATTAAAAATGTTATGAACAATTCTAGTTAGTAGATGTCCACTAGATTTTGGCTCACATCATTGGCCCAATATATTGTCCTATATATAGGACCTATGTTACAATGTAAAACGGACTTGTGAATAGACAATACAAGAGTTCTATTCTTCTCTCTTTAACTCTTTCTTTTCTTCATCTCCTTTATTCTCTATTCATCCTTATGTTTAGATATTATTTCATAACACGTTATCAGCACGAAGCTTTAACCGACTAATCATTTAAAAGGTATGTATTTTATCATTTCATTTTTGTTGCGACACTGTTACAATACATATTCATTTACAATTAATTTGCATCACTGTAACATAACAAGAAGTAAGAAATATAACACAATTGTTACTTCTTATTTTTGTAATTAATTTGTTTCATATATATTCTAGAAGAATTATATTCATGCATCCCTGAAGGATTGCAATTAGTTCCTGAAGAACTAAGTAATTTAATCCATGAATTCTCGAAGAATTTTTTTTATGCATCCTTGAAGGATTGCAAACAATTTTTTTTATTATATTATATAGTTCCTGAAGAACATATAAAATTTAATTTAGAAATTCTCGAAGAATTTGATAATATTAGTTCCAGAAGAACTTAAAAATAATCTATGAGTTCTCGAAGAATTCAATAAACTTAATTCCCGAAGAATTAAGAAAACTTAATTTTCCATCGTGAATTCCGGAAGAATTCACTAACCTTAGTTCCTGATGAACATAATTTTCCATCATGAATTCCGGAAGAATTCACAAATTTTAGTTCCTGATGAACATACAAAGTATCACCATTTACTATGAATTCTTGAAGAATTTCAATTATCATGCATCTATGATGGATCACACGTCGAAATGAATTTATGATGTTTAAATTTATTATATAGTTTTTGAAGAACTTAAAAAGAAATTTTTTTTTCTCTTTATGAATTCCAGATGAATTCAATATTCCTACGTCCTTGAAGGATTGTAAATTGAAAGTAATTTAATTATCATATAGTTCTTGAAGAACTTAATGGATGATAATAAGCTTTTGTATTTTGTTCTTGAAGAACTCAGCAAATTGCAATTGTTTTGCAAAGTTTCATTGCTAAATAAATTTTACAGTGAGCCTGTATTATGAAATTGCACCGTATTTTCTCAACATGATGAAAAAAATGTAACGTTAAAAATAAATGGGATAGGAACCAACTTGCCTAATATTAAGGCATTTTCAAACAAAAAAAGGGGAACACATGTGCAATTTTTTTACGTATACCAACCTAAATATCACTCATACTATGGTATTTTGAAACTAACAGTTTCTAACTTGTTTATTTACAGGTGGATTCTAGCGTAGGAGGCCATAGCATATCCCCTACTGGTAGGAGACCCAAAAACCTGTTATATTAGGTTGAACCGGTTACTTAAATAAATACCTTTTTGAAATTGAACACTTTAAATTCCAAGCTTATGTTCATTTCAATGATGTTGATTGTGTTTTTGACATTTTTTGTTGTTTTAGTTAAGTAATGATAATTTGCTCTGTTATTATATTTTATTATACAGATGTAGTTTTTCATTTCTAAGATCCACTATGTTAATCTACCATTAAGTTAAGTGTGACCTCTATGTAATGCTTATGTTTTATTAATGAATTTGTCCACGGTTTGATCAAGTTATATCTCTTTCTAATCTAATGCATGTCGTTGCAAATTAGCAAACAAAACTAATAACATTTTTATCCTTTTCGGGTTTAAAATATATCGAGATTCCGCCTAATAATAACATTATTATCCTTTCCGGTTTAAAATATATTGAGATTCCGGCTAATAATAATATTTTTATCCTTTCCGGTTTTAAATATATCGAGATCCCGCCTAATAATAACATTTTTATCCTTTCCGGTTTAAAATATATCGAGATTCCGCCTAATAATAACATTTTTATCCTTTCCGAGTTTAAAATATATCGAGATTCCGGCTAATAATAACATTTTTATCCTTTCCGGTTTTAAATATATCGAGATTCCGCCTAATAATATATATTATAGTCACACCGGGTTAAAATATACCGAGATTCTTACTAATAATATGTATTATAGTCATACCGGGTTAAAATATATGGGGATTCCAACTAATAATAGATATTATAGTCATACCGATTTAAAATATATCGAGATTCCTATTAATAATAGATATTATAGTCATACCAGGTTAAAATATATCGAGATTCATACTAATAATATATATTATAGTCATACCGGGTTAAAATATATGGGGATTCCAACTAATAATAGATATTATAGTCATACCGGTTTAAAATATATCGAGATTCCTATTAATAATAGATATTATAGTCATACCAGGTTAAAATATATCGAGATTCATACTAATAATATATATTATAGTCATACCGGGTTAAAATATATCGAGATTCTTACTAATAATAGATATTTTAGTTATATCGGGTTATAAAATATATGGGGATTCCAACTAATAATAGATATTATAGTCATACCGGTTTAAAATATATCGAGATTCCTATTAATAATAGATATTATAGTCATACCAGGTTAAAATATATCGAGATTCATACTAATAATAAATATTATAATCATACCGATTTAAAATATATCGAGATTCCTATTAATAATAGATATTATAGTCATACCAGGTTAAAATATATCGAGATTCATACTAATAATATCAATAACAATTTAAGTTATAATTCTTTAAAAACCTTCAATTATGTTTAATATAATTTTTATTTGAATAAAACTATTATTTCAGTTAAATATTTTATCTTTAACAAAAACAAAATTGGAATTAAAAAATTATCCAAAACCTGCTAATGGACTGTAGCAAAAGGTTCCTGGTGCTTCATCCACTCCGTTCAATGCATTTTCAACACATCCTGTGGATAAAATCAAATCTCCTACTAGTAGGGGATATGTTTTGGCCTCCTACGCTAGAATTCGTCTTATTTACATGGTCAAACACATGTGCTATTTTTTAGTCTAAGTTACCTAATATGATGGCATCTTATAACAAAACTATCTATTATTTAGGCCTATTTAAACATACAGTCATACACGAATTTTTGTGCGTTACTTATTCTATGTCATTCACTATTCATGTGCACATTTTAGCATTCAATATTCATAATATGCTATTTTTTTTCGGCACTAAAATGTGTCAAATATTCAAAACGTAACTAATGCATTCAATTTGTTGATAATATTATTGTAATGGTCAATTATTATTCTTATATATACAAGAAACTGATTTTGTTTTCCTTAATTATTATTTATGGGTTAGTAATTTTTTTATTATTATTTATGGCATGTGGTAGTGATAGTTGTTGATTATACAATACAATACAAATAACTATGAGTCCTGAAGAACCATAGTATGATACATTATAGCTATGAATCAAGAAGATTCATAAATAGTTCTAAAAGAAAGAGCGCAAACATTGAAATGCACTAGACCATTAAGAACATAGAACATGAATTATTTAATTACATTTTCAATCAAATTATCTTTGTAATATGAGATACAACATCATGCGTATTCTACAACCATTATTCATTGTAAATTGGTTGATAAATTTATGTATTATTGAGATATTTCCTGAAGCAAATATTTCATCTAAGTTTGATTAAATTGTCCAAGAATGACATGATGATGTATACAAAATTGTACGGTGATTCTCCGGCAGAGATCTATGAAATCTCAAACAATATTTATGATGATGTGGTGGAAATCACACTTGAGGGGGAAAATATTGAGAATTGAAGTGTGATTTAGAGACTCTTATTTTCCCTAACTATTGGTATCAAAGTAGGACGATAAAATGAGTAAATATAAAAATCCCTGAAGGATTCCAATTGCGAGAAAATATTATCTGAAATATTGAAGTATCATTTTATTTAAGACAGTTCTACATTTGAAAAGACGAATATAATTGGCATGACCGGTTAGACCATCCCGAGACTTATGATGCAATCGAAGAGTGTGAACATTCTTCAACATAATGAATTATCAGATGTTCTTCTCAAAGCCAATAAAAGGCGAAATAAAGGGTTTGAAATTCCCATTATTTAATGTGATACATGTGCATAAATCCAATATTTTTGTGGGCCAATTGGATATGATATAAGTTTATCGATGCATCGACTAAATGGCCAAGTAAATGTCACCAACCTTGATCAAGTTGGTGTGTGACATGATTTTGAATGTCGGGTTGCACATGTTCATAATTAGAACGATCTGTGAAAGATATTTAGCTAAATGCTTCATATTTATAGCCAGACAATTATTATGAGAACAAATGTCCTTACATGGACATGTTACTTTGGTAGTAGTAACAATGCATCAAGCCAATGAATCATTAAAATTCCCCCATTAAAATTTGTTCATGGTTAGGAACTTAATATCTCTCATCTAAGAATTTTTTATGTGAACTATATGTTCTCCATTGTCCAGCAGACAATGTTAGATGAAACTACAGAAAACTGAGATTATGTAATGAATTTGAGTTATTAGTTATCGGAATTAGGGGGAGATAAAAATAAATATAAGCAGCTCTGAAATATTTGTATAGAATGCATTCAAATACTCGCACACAACAATGTGAACTTGAAGTTCAAAATATGCATTCTCTGACCTAAAAGGGATTTCTAAATTCCTTTATGCTGCAAATGTCCTTTTCTATTGAAATTTTAATAGGCTAAGGCATGTCTAAAACTTGGTTCCAAAGATAAAATTTAGAGAAGGACGATGGTCTTGTTGGTGAGAAAAACAATAATGAAAAGTGTAGAGATTGCAAAATGTTTATATCTCCTGAAAAGGTTCAGGTACCTGTCATTCTGATAAGAAAGAGATCTAAATCAATTATATCTCTACAAGTTAAAACAAGGAACCAAGAACTTGAAAAATTGTCGACAAATGAAGTAGCGCTAAATATTATAAGTGCGAGAACATTGAACCCAAATTAAGGGGTGTGGTTAACCAAAATATAAATAAGCAATTCATTTGCAAAATATAATGGTTTTTGGACTTGAAGTCTATATTCGAAAGGTATAAATATATGAGCTACGTATTCAAGTGAAATGAGAAATATTCACCTGAAGTGAAATCAAAATATTAATTTATTTGAAAATTGTGTTACAATATATTACAGCAATCAAATGTTAATATGTTATACTAATTATTTGTTGAGAAACCATTTGCCGTAAATATTATCAGAACTCCTGAAGAGCTTCTGAAATTTGTAGATTAAAGAAAATTTTGAAATGATGTATGTTGATGTGCAAAGTTTATTTGCAATTGTAAATTTATAATTTAAATGCAATTTTGCGCATCAATAAAATTATATAGCAAATGTATTAAAACAGTTTGACATGAACAAATCTAATTTGTTGTGTACTAAAATGGATGCGACATCATTTGCTGTGAGAAAATATCTTATCATGTCTCAACAAAAAAATGAACAATTGGTCCTGAAGTACCATATCTTAATTCAATTAAGGATGCTAATATATTTTGCTATAATTATACATACATGTTGTGGTATTTTATTTTTGTCAATTCAGCCAACACTGATATTGGAACAAAGTCGAGCATATTATTTATACCTTAAACAAACAACAACGTCATCAAATCATGCGGAACTTTTAGCACTACACGAGGCAAGTAGAAAATGTGGTTTTGTTGAGGATTTTGATTCTACACATACAAGAAAATTGAGGAAGATAGTAACACATCAACGACTAATTCAGAGAAGAATATAGTAAAGGAGATAAATCAGATTTTTCAACAATGTCACCATGAAGCAAATCTTCTGATCAACCAGTATGTAAGATTAATTGATCTTCTTCGTCTCAGATATAATTGTTTTTATGAGGGGGAGATATAAATGTGTTCTGCACTCTTTTTCCCTTCACCATGGTTTTGTCCCATTGGGTTTTCCTGGTAAGGTTTTTAATGAGGCAGTTCAAACACAAAGGATGATGTACTCTTTTTCCTTCACTAGGATTTTTTTTTTCCCAAAAAGGGTTTTTCTCTAGTAAGGTTTTAACGAGGCATATTCTCAATGGACATCTAAGGGGGAGTGTTATGAACAATTCTAGTTAGTAGATGTCCACTAGATTTTGGCTCACATCATTGGCCCAATATATTGTCCTATATATAGGACCTATGTTACAATGTAAAACGGACTTGTGAATAGACAATACAAGAGTTCTATTCTTCTCTCTTTAACTCTTTCTTTTCTTCATCTCCTTTATTCTCTATTCATCCTTATGTTTAGATATTATTTCATAACATTGTAAATTCTCTACTCTCTTTTTTATCTTCTTTGGATAAATTTGAATTTTGTTTCTAATACAATTCTTTAAAGTTTAACTCAACTGATAATATTGATATTGTTAGGTTGAATATTATCATGGGTTAGTTAATCTATTTGCTGATATTTCAATTAGAAACAAATTTTAAAGATCGACATCCCATAAAAAAATCTTAAAAGTAATCTAAAAAAATAAATCACCCAATATAGTGTTTAGTATTTGTCCATGGACAAAAACAACAACAATGTAATTCATTCATAGAGTAAAAAAGTTTGGTTCAATTGGTATTTAGCATAATATATGTAGGAGATTGTAGTTCGGACTCTGGTCATCCTATTTATCAACCTTAATGTGGAATTTCTAACAACTAGACTATTTGACAAAAATAACTTATTTAACTTCCTTTAAATATTAGGTTAATACAAAATTAAAAACATGTTGTATAATTTAAGGATGCAAATGCTATTTTGTCAAAAAAATAATATAATAATATAGTAATAATAAATAATAATAATGCAATCTTGTGAAAAAAATTAAAAAGGAAATAGAAAAAGAAACGATTTCATCCCTTTAACCGATCAGAGAGAGTAGACATGGATTCAAATTCAATCCCAGCATTACAACAATGTCACCAAAGCTACCACCTTCACAACTATTCCCTTGTCTCATCTTAGTAACACTTTTATCAATCTATCTAATCTCTTCATTCATCTCTCTCTCAACACCCACTCCTTCAACCTCACTATTACTCTCATCCTCCAACAACTGTAACTTCTTCAGAGGCAACTGGGTTTTCGATCCCAATCACAACCCACTTTACGATCACACATGTCCCTTTCATCGAAACTCATGGAATTGTATCAGAAATCAGAGACAAAATCTCAGCTTGATTAATTCATGGAAATGGGTTCCACGTGGTTGTGATTTGCCTCGGATTGATCCGTTTCGGTTTCTGGGTTTGATGAGAAATAAGAATGTTGGGTTTGTTGGTGATTCGCTTAATGAAAATTTTTTAGTTTCTTTTTTGTGTATTCTTAGGGTTGCTGATGAAGGTGCTCGTAAGTGGAAAAAGAAGGGTGCTTGGAGGGGTGCTTATTTTCCTAAATTTAATGTTACTGTTGCTTATCATCGTGCGGTTTTGCTCTCCAAATACCAGTAATAATCTTCTCATTTATTTACAACTATTTTATTTGTGTTTTTAAGTTTAGAATTTTGCAAATAGATTGTATTGGGTAGGTTAATGATGCAAGTTTTAAGGCTTTGAATTGAGTTATTTGAGTTTATCTACCGACACAAATAGTTGTGATACTATTTGAGAGAATGATTCAATTTCAAGGCCTATTTCAATAGAGTTATTTGAGTTTATCTACTGACACAAACGGTTCTGAGACTATTTGAGAGAACTTATGATGATAGATATGATTTTACCTTATCAGAAAGTAGTGGCTGGCGTCGAGCATGTATCGTCAAAGTTGGAACTGTTGATGGTGTACTACCTGTAAACACTATGACACTCAGGTTAGTAAGATGAGCGAAGTGAGCGAGATAAGGTTGTAGAATAACGTACCTGAATCATTCGGAGGAATGAGTATTTATAGGCCCGACACAATTAGATAAAGCCTCGGTCTTGTTGAGGGGGAAGGGAATACAAGATCCTCAATGGTAGGAGAGAATCAAGGTCATTAAGGCCTGGATTGATTGAGTGGAAGTTACGGATGGAGATGTTTCTGTCTGTTGGGATCTGAGGGGGGAGATGGACCCCGAAATGGGCTGGTTAGGTCCTTAGTTATTGGACCGAGCATGGGCCTTGGCCTGGTCTAGAACAAGATGCGTCCATAAGTTGTTTTCGGCTGCATGTCATAAGCTCTCTTTATGATAGCTTATGAATACAACTTATAGCTTATATGGAAATAATTTGAGTTTATTTTATCTTTTGACATACATAACTTATAAATAAACACTTATATGATAATAAATGTCTATGCTATAAATGCTTAATTAAGTTGTTTATCCAAACAAGACCTTAAGACATGCATAAAGATGTGTGACATGCATGTTTCAGTCTATGCACTGTTCTGACAAGTTCACTTATATTGGACTCACAACAAGTAATTATTTTATCTAATTTGAATCGATAAAAAAGTAGGAATGGCGACGACAATCAATAAAGTCATCCATCCCTGTTTCCTTCTTTTGTGTCTCTATTTTTCAGTTACTTGTTTATCATCTTGTTTCTGCATTATAATTTTTGAAATGGCAACCTTATGCTCTAATTACTGATTAAACAAAGGTGGCAGCCAAAACAATCTGAAGCTGGGACGCAAGATGGATCTGAAGGTATTCATCGAGTTGACGTTGATGTTCCTGCAGATGAATGGGCTAAAATTGCAGGTTTCTATGATGTCCTGCTGTTTAATACAGGTCACTGGTAATTTTTCTATTTTTCCTCAATCTTCAAACTTCTGCATGATCCAGTATTCCAGACCCCAATACCACTTCAATAATAGCTTTAGTTTTGACTACCAGTATGCATTTCTAGAAAGTTTAATGAATTAAGTAAGCAAATGTATTGAAAACACTAAAAAGAGCCGAAAAATATTACTTATATAGTTGCTATGCTCTGATGCAATTGATCTCTAGTTTTTGTTAACCATTCGGATTGAGTATATAGATATAGATAGATCTAGTTTGGATAAACTTTTCCACGAGTACGTATAGAAGGAAGATGTTGAAGTAATCGTGTGATGACCATGAAAACCTTAACCAATGGCTTATCTCAGAAGCTGAATCAACCAGAGTAGTCAATCCCGGCCGATCCCGGCGAGATCCCGGCCTCCCGGAGCGGAGCGGCGTCCTGCCGCTACGGGAACTGTGGGAGCGGCGCAGCTAGGCTTCTCGGGCGCGACAGGTGATATCCCGGTGGATCGGTGCGGAGCGGTCTCGGTTCATCCCATCCCGGGTCAAAACTGGGATTTGATTATAAGGGCAATTTTGAAATTTAATGCATTTTAGTAAGGGCAAATTTGGGTTTTCAAGTTTTATTTGTTGTGTTAACAAACCCTAGCCGCTACAACGACTCAGAAACACGATCCAAGTTTCTTCAGTCACCTCTTCATCGTTTTTCATCTTATTCTCACCTCTTCAACCAAGCTTCTCTAAGCTTCACCTATTCTCATCGTATTCTCACCTCTTCAACCAAGTTTCTTCTTCAAGTTTATGTTTCTGGTTCTTCTCTAAGCTTCACCTCTTCACCTCTTCATCAAACTTGTTTCTTGTCCAATCAAGGTTAGTTTATTCTTCTCTATTCTTCTAGTTTCTTGTTTGTTCTGTTCCTCTAGTTTCTTCATCTGTTCTTCTTGTTTTTTATTGTTAGTTCATACTTCTATTCTTCATCTGTTTCTTCTTCTAGTTTTTTTTTTATTCTGACTCTGTGAGTCTGTTCTGTTCTGTTTTTTTTTTTCTTTTTTCTTTATTCTTCTAACTGTCCAATTGAACTGTTCTCTGTTCTGTTTCTTCTAGTTTATATGCTCTATTGTTCTCTGTTTTTTTTTTTTTTTTTTTTCATTCTTACTATATTCTCAGTTCTTAGACTTTGATGATGAACAAGCGTTTTAATTTTTAGTTATTTACTTATTTTATTAATCTAAGTGTTGGAGACTTGACTTTTGCTTTATTTTGGATGAAATGTTTAAGACTATTTGTGTTTTGAATTTTTGATTTATGAATGTTTTATGGATTTTGATATGTTTGTTTAATTTTAGAATTATATGTTTATATATAGTTATTATTTATGTAATTAAAAAAAAAGTATAGCAGCATCCCGACCATCCCGCTCCCCGGGATGCCGCTATCCCAGTTTTGGGGCTGGCCGCTCCGCTCCGGGATCCGGGATTAACTACTATGGAATCAACGCCTTCATCTCAAATACTTGTTTTAATTAAAAAGTTCCTATAAGCTAATCCATGCTAAGTCATTCTCGATTTTGTCTTTAATTAATAGGTGGAATCATGACAAATTCCCAAAGGAGAAACCTCTTGTGTTCTATAAAGCAGGACAACCAATAGTTCCTCCACTTGGGATGTTGGATGGACTTAAAGTTGTCCTTGGTAACATGATCACATACATAGAAAAAGAATTTCCTAAAAACACGCTTAAGTTTTGGCGTTTACAATCCCCAAGGCACTTTTATGGTGGAGATTGGAATCAAAATGGTAGCTGCTTGTTCAACAAGCCACTCGAAGAGAATGAGGTGTGTTTTCTAAGACTTACCTATTGTCCCTAATTTTACTGCAGTGTACCAGCATAATATCTCGCATAAACATCAAACTCTAGCTTAACATTCAATGTTTTTTTAACGTCCTGGATATTTATCGTTTTTGATAGACTTTCTCCATTTGTTCTCTGCCCCGTGCATTTTCAAGCATTGGTCTAAAGAACAAGATACTAATACATGAACAGCTTGACTTGTGGTTTGATCCCAGGAACAACGGAGTTAACAAGGAAGCAAGAGAGATGAATTTTGTGATCGAAAAGGTATTACAAGGCACAGACATTGAATTGGTTGACTTTACACATTTAAGTGAGTTTAGAGCTGATGCTCATCCAGCAATATGGCTAGGAAGGAAGGATGCAGTTGCAATTTGGGGTCAGGATTGCATGCATTGGTGTTTGCCGGGCGTCCCTGACACATGGGTCGATATTTTATCACAACTGATCCTTGATGGTTTTGGTAGCACTGGGTAGGCTATATAAAATGGAGAAGCTGTCAAAGTAAATCTTGCATATCAAACTATACACTGAAATTTTTTATTGGTGATGTTGAGGGTCATGCTGCCAAATGGTGGGACAAATATATGAGAATCTTGAGTTGTACATGAAATGTCAAAGGCTGGTGTTGGATGGAAGAAAAGCTTTGCTATTTGACTTTTGATGGTAGAAGCCACCTACTAATTTGCCCAAAAGCAGAAGCTAGATCAAAAGCGGCTTCCTTTGGACTTTTTCAATACATTTCTTCATATTCAATACATTTCTTCATAGGACCTTGTCTATATTAGCATTTATTCAATTTTTTGAAATTTAGTGAATTATAGTATTAGACGGATAATAAGATTGTGAAGGAAATTTTAAGCAATGGGTGTGTTAACCCTTTATTTAATTAATCAGTTTTTTTTTTTTTTGGCTGATAATTTCAATTAATTTATAACATATGCTATGCTAGTTTTCTCCCTCGTTGTGTGCCAATGTTTGTAATAATTGGGAAAAAACATTCTTTAAGAGTTATCACTGAAATTAAAGATTGCTAAGAGCATTGAATTGAATTATGCATCATGTTAGGCAGACAGCACTTTGAGAACCGATTGCTGGTACAACACATTTCTCAACTCTTTAAAGCCTCTTTCAATAAACATCTTGAAATCATTAAGTTCTGCTGCTGATGAACATTTAAATAGTTCTCTTGTGAATCCATTAAAGACGTCTTTGACCATGGTAGAGAGAAATTGCACCAATTTTGGCAGATTAGCCAATATTGAATCTTGTTCTGGCCATGGCAAAGTTTTGCGTCAATCAGTTTGACGCCAACTAATTAGCAGCATCGATACTAACTCTAATCTAAAATTGTTAGCACAAGATCCAGAGGTTCAAAAGAAAAGTTGTTGTCATTGGAGTGACAATTTGTCCATCAAGCATGGAAGAAAGACGCGAGTTGTGTACGGACAATATCCCTTTTTATCAGCTCATAGTTTGTTGCGAGTCCTCCCGGAGTTAAATTGAGAACGAAGATTTGCATGATAAATTTACGGAAGAACAAAAAGTCTCAGAAGAACAAAAAGAAGCAATGTATACCCTTGAACAACTAGACAAATTTGCGGTTGTCTCACCATCCAATTTTGCAAGGTGAATCATGACAGAAAAAGAGACTAAAACCAGATAAAGATATTTGAAAACAGCATCTCAGACTAATTTAAAAAATTAGCACTTGCAAATTACAATGTTAACAATTAAAATTACAAGAATCATCTCTATTACGAGGAACATGAATCTTCAACTACACTCTCAAATTCCCAATATTCCGTATAGGGATTTTAATGCCTATTCGCCTTGTATAATGTTAAAAAAAATAATTAAAAAGAATGAATCTCCTAAGGGCCTGCCTGAAAGGTACTATTGTAATGTACAAGATGGTGAGGTTTGCAGCAACCATGCAAATGGCATGAAATGAAAAACATTTTAAGAAGAGTTAAGTTTACTTTTTAGTCCGTTCCATCTTGACTCGTATCTTTTCTTCCATCATGGATATTTCTGTCTCAAGATCGTACATTCTATTAAGAGCACGCATGTTCTCAAGGACTTCACTAAGACTGTTATCATTCCCATCACACCTCAAATGTTGCATAGGACCATGAAGTAGCTTATTGACAATACCCATACTAAGGGCATACATTGCTTCTTTTTGTTCCTTTGTGACATCACCGCGCATCTTTGACAAACATTTTTCCAGCTCAGAGGCTCTAATCCTTTCAACATAAGCTCTAAATTTCTTAATAGTAGGAACAGTTTCAAGAGAGTCTTTCCATGCTTCAAATTTATTCAATTCCTCTTGAATAATTCCTCGTGCTTCCATAGCTTTCTGGTGTCTATCCTCCTTGTTAGCATCAACAACTTCTCGAAGATCATCCACATTGTACACTAGTGCATTCTCCAGCTCCGACACACCCGGATCCACGTTCCTTGGAATAGATATATCAATGAAAAGCCGTCTTCTCACACATTGGCCAGCCGAAGGAAGCATCTCCACATTCTCTTTTGAGAACAAAAGGGATTCGGATGCAGTACCGGTGAAGATCACATCAGCCTCAGCAGCAGATTCCAGCATCTCTGAAAGAGGTCTAAACACTATCTCAACATCATCCTTCAACTCTTCCCTTATAGCATTGACTTTCTCTTCACTTCTATTAACAATCACCATTTTTCGACACCCTTTAGCAACCAAATGTTTGATCACAAGTTTCCCCATCTTCCCCGCCCCAATTACCAAAACTCTAGCATCGTCAAAAGAAGCTTCCGAACGCTTCATAATTGCCAACTCCACAGCAGCCGAACTAACAGAAACCGACCCAGAAGAAATATTAGTCTCAGTTCGAACCCGTTTTCCAACAGAGATAGCCTGCTTAAACAAACCACTGATTTTCCTATCAAAACCCGGCACTCCTTGTCCCGATTTAACAACTTGTTTAACCTGAGAAAGAATTTGGCCTTCCCCAAGAACAAGGGAGTCAAGCCCAGCAGCTACTTCAAATAGATGCTGTGTAGCATCCTTATTATACAACAAGATCTGATGTTTACAAATCTCAGGTATTGAAACACCACTTAACTGCAAAATTAGCAAAACAAAATAATCATAATCCATTCATTGATTCTATACATTATTAAAACAATATAAATCAATACAAAACAGAATGAAGCATGATGAAGCATGATATATTAATAATACCTTGGAGATCCAATCAGTGACTTCTCTAACAGCACGGTGTTGAGAGAGAGCAACAAGATATATCTCGATTCGATTACATGTGCTGAGAACTGCAGCTTCTTCTATGTGATTAAGAGCACAAAGCTCTTGAATAACTTGAGGCCACTGTGCTTCTGGGATTGCAAGCTTCTCACGCATCTCAACAGGTGCAGTGTGAACATTCAATCCAATCACAATTATGCTACTCTTTTCCTTTGTATATCCTAACAAACACAAAACATGTTCAGATCAACACTCTTATAATACATAATATGAATATAACAATTGAATTGAAAGAGTTCTTACTGTCAGCTGAAGAAGTTTTGAGGAGTTCGAGAGGAGAAGGTTTGGAAACGATGGCGTTTTGAGGAATGGGATTTTGGGAACGAAGAGTGCATTTAGGGGGATTGAGAGAGAGACGATGTGGAGTGAAGGTTGAATTGGGGAATTGAGAAGGAGGGTGAGGATGAGAAGAGGAGAATTTGAGGGAGGAGGAGCGAAGAGTGGTGGCGGCGGAAGAGGATGAACCACCGGAGGCCGCCATTGAGATTGGAAGAGGATGAAGGAAGGAATGAGTGTGATTGGGTGGAAATGGGAATGAGAATGGAATAATTAAGAAATGCAAATTGGATTAATAATTTATGTCATGTGTGTATGAATGGGAATGGGTGCGGCGTGTGTATTTGACCGAAGAAAAAGTGGATGGAACTGGCTGGGGTTATATAATACTTTTATGAGAAAGAAACAAGACATTAATATATGGAGTTAGTAGTTGATTTGGTTCGCGTTTTGTCCACACGCCTACATGAGTAACATGACTAAAACGTTCGACCCATTCCTTTCTTCAACTACTCTTGGACCAAGTTCCAATTCCAATATTCATTTTTTATTTTTTATAAGTTTTCACCACCGATAAGTTTTGTGATATTAGTAGTTCCAGTCTCTTCTGATTGTAGTTGCGAATGAAGGTTGAATGGTGGGGTTTTTCCCTCAAATTGAGCGTCAATCCAATCACCATGGACAAGTGATTGGTTCTATTATAATGAATACAAATTTTATAAAATTCACCGTTGGATTGAAAATTTATATTATCATTTAGATTACCAATAAAATATTTTAGAAAAATTTAAAATCATTTGATATGATATAAATAGATATCAAGATTAATGGTATTTAGTTACCATTTGACCTAACTTATTTCTAACTTTTTAACTCAATAAAAGGAGAACCTAGTCCAAACAAATTTTCAAAGAGTTTTTTATAGAAAAAAGTTGCTTAATTTTTATGAGCATGAACTAGTTTATTTCAAATTTTTCTACTCGATAAAAGAAGTTAGGTCAAATCAAGAAGTTATTGATAAAAAAATTGCTTAATTTTTATGATTAAAATATATAGATAAAAGACTTTTGAAGCTAAAAAAATAACAATTACCAAACAGCTTTAGCTTTTTATAAAAGTTCTTATTTTTACTTTTAGCTTTCAGATAACTTTTAAAATCTAAAAAAGTTAGGTCGAACGATACTATTATAAAAACTCATAAACCGTTAATCTTAATGAGTCTCAATAACATATCAAATGATTTTTAATTTTTCTAAAATTCTTTAGAATGATCTATATGATATAAACTTTCAATCCAACATTAGATTTTGTGAGATTTGTCTTCGTTATAATATTACTCATGATTAGTCAATCGTAGACTATTTGAAGAAGTGATCCATATTAAAAAAATTCTTATATGCTTTTTTTATTTTAGTTTATAAAAAGGATCTATAGAAAAGAATATAAGAATATTCCTTTAACTTCAAAACAAGACAAGATGCACATCACAATGATAGATTTTGAGATTATACTGTAATTAATAAGTTTAATTATTACTTCTTTTTATTTGTCTTTTGAGAGTAGTGCACACTATTCATATAATTTAATTTGATCGTAAATTTTTGCTAATATATAAAAATAAATATTAGAATATAAAATGTTGTTTAATTTATCTCGACGAGTATTTTTAAAATATAAATTTTTATAACTTTTATAAAAGATATTAGTGATCAAAACTCTGCATTGACATATGTGCAAAAATCTAAACAACAAATAAAAAGGAACGGAAGAAGATTATTATTTTTGCATTTTTACGATATTATAACTTATTTTTACTATTCTCTTTATTTCCTATACCTATAAAAAATTTAAAAAATATTTAGATAATCATTTTTGTACAACTTATAGTTATAGTTATTCTTCATATCAAGTTTTTTTTTAGTTTTTTTAATAACTCATTATTCGATTTGATTTTTGCGTCAGTACTCAATAAACACATTATTTCTATGTTTTAATTATCCCATAAATTGTCAAAAAAATTGATTATTCAAATTCAAATATCATACCTCTAAAGAATAAACTTACCACAAGTAAAACATAACATATAAAGTCTTTCATACTCCACTTTGTAAATTCAGTCTTTTGGCTCAAACATAGCCAACAAAGGTTTATTTAGCTCAACCTCAACAAATAGTCATGCATAATTTCCTCTTTTTTAGAATAAAGTATTTTTGTTTACTCTCATTATCTTGTCCATATGATTAATTTTTCTTTAAGATTATTTTCATTTTGTATTCAAGAATATATAAAGAAAATATTTTTTTTGTGTGAACTTTTCTTATTGTCACTTTTGTCCTTCACTTATTCAAATTTTTTTTGACATATATTCAAATATCTACTTACAATATATTAAAAGAAACTACTATTAAAAATCCAAATTTGTCCTTATCACTTTTAACGGTGTTCCAAGTTTTGCGCCCTTAAATGTAATTTTAACTCTAAACTAATAAAAAAAATACAAAATAAATATAGGAAAGAAAGATAAGCATAAAAGAAATCTAGCTTTCCATAAAAATAGCATAAAAAACCACATCTCTAAACAAAACAAAAATACAAAACAAAAATAGAAAACAAAACAAAATAAGCATAAAAGAAATCTTCCCATAAAAATAGAAACGGAAACCACCTCTAAAAAAAGATATTAATTCAATCTATTTTAACTTCAAAAATAGGAACAAAAAAAAGAAATTAATTAAAATAAATTTACGCATAAAAATAGGAACAAAAATAACCATAAATGCTACGCGCCAAAAATAGTAACTTTTTTTTAATGAAAAAATAGTAACTCAATCTAATATATAAAAACTTATATATAAAAAATTAAAATAGAAGCAACTGATAAAAGAAGCTTATGCGAAATAACTTATGCAAATAAATAATCTTTTATGTATTATTCTAAGTTTTTTAAGATAGTTTATCAAAACAGTTTATAAAGATATAATTTTTGTTAGTGAAAACTTATGAATTAACATGCGTAAAAAAAACTTATGAATTAACATAAAAGTCTATTTATAAATTATAACCATAAACTATTTTCATAAGCTTAAAAATAAGTCAAATTCAAACGGGCCCAATATATTAAAAAATTTAATCATACACGGGACAATTGCTTTAATAAAAAAAGAATTGAATAATAAAAATTTGTTATTATTAATTATAATTTATTACACAAAAATCATATACGGGACAATTGCTTTAATAAAAAAAAAATTATCATTCACGGGTCAATTACTTTAATAAAAAAATTGAATAATAAATATTTGTTATTATTAATTATAATTTATTACACAAAAATCATACACGGGACAATTGTTTTAATAAAAAAAAATTTAATCATACACGGGACAATTGCTTTAATAAAAATTGAATAATAAATTAAAGTTTTTAAGCAATTGAATAGTAAATTTGTTATTATTAATTACTATAATTTATTACACAAAAATCATACACGAGACAATTGCTTTTAAAAAAATTACTTAATTTAATAAGTTTTACAAGAAATAGCATAATGACGTCACTTATATTTTAACAGTATTTTATAAATAAAAGTCAATAAACCCGAGCGAATGCACGGGTCTCAAAACTAGTTTGTATATATATATATATATATATATTAAAAAATAACTTCCAGTTGGTTTTCATTTTTTTTTGTTTCAATAAAAAAAAGAACTTTTTTAATAACTAAGCACAACAAAAAAAGAAGTTAAATAGTTATCAATGAACTAAACACAATAAAAAATGAGGTTAAATAGTTATTTACATTAGCACAATAGAGAATGTCGTTAAATAGTTATCTACATTAGTATAATATAAAATGTCGATCATACAAATGGACACGGAACATGCACATTTGACTGCTAGTAATCATAAAAAAATTAATCTAAATATAAATACTTTGTAAGTGTTATTAAATTTTAAATATCTTCTTTCAGCAATCAGCATTGACATATAATCCTCTCATCCTAATTTTTTTTTCGAGTAGCTTTCATCCTAAATTTTTAGTTAACAAATTTTTTATTTTTTTTTAAGAAAGATAAAAATAAAAAGACTCAATTGGTTGAAATAAATAAATAATTGGCTTATTTTTGGTTGCGTGAGTGTCACACACACATACAGAAGAACAAGATGAAGGTGACGTGCTTCAATATCCTTAGAACCACAACACCACTTTCTTCTTTCAACACCAAACCCATTTCCTCAATTCATCTCCTTCGTTCTAACCCTAATCTTCTCTCCAACGCCCAATTCACCTTCACTCCACCTACCATTTCCATTCTTCACCCCAAGCGTACTTTCCGCAGTGGAATTGTCGCCATGTCTGCACCTACACCTGGCTCTGTCCAGAAATCGGAGGAAGAGTGGCAAGCTGTTCTCTCTCCTGAGCAGTTTCGGATTCTAAGGCAGAAGGGGACTGAGTACGTAATCTCACCTCTCTCAATTTCTCATTCAATCAAGCTTTCAATATTTAGCTACTTTCTTTTTTCTTGCTATATATGTAGTTTAATTGGGGGCAAAACTTATAAGTTTATGATAAAATTGAAAATTGAAATCATCATCATAGCTTGTGAAACGCTTTTTTAAACTTATTTTCATAAGCTCTTTAGAATAAACTTATCTGAAAACAGTTTGATTTATGTTGTGTTTAGTATATAAATAACTTGTAAAACTTGAATATAAGCACTTGTATGATAAGTGCTTATGGTATGAGTGTTTAATTAAGCCATTTATCCAAACAGGGAACATGAAAATTAGACTAGAAATGGAGGCTAACTAACTATGTACTAGTACTATGAAAATCCTGGTATTATGGCTTAATGACATAAAGCTAGCATCATGTTCTATGTAGGAAATTGTTGAATCTTTTTATGAACTTTGACTTAATTTTCTAAAGGAGAAGTTCATGAAGAAGATCTGGCTAAGTCTATTATTGCAGCAAGAAAAGCTACAATATAGTAATGTAAATAAGCTACAATATTACTTATGTGATCATACCAAGAGAAGAGAAGCTGTGCATTCTCTGACATTCTATGTGTAATGTGTTCCCATGATCATCTGCTAAATATATGGTTTTGGCTAAATTTTCCACATATCAACATCTCTATTTGCCTCTGAATTCCGAGAATGAGGAGTATGCAGAAAAATATAGAGGAGTAGAAAATTATGCAAGTGGAGAAATTGTAGTAACTATGAATCCGACAGAAACTTTGGGTGATGTGGAGATTCTAAAATTTACTTTACCATTAATTAAATGATAGCTGTACCGATACTTTTCTATCAAGTTGAGTGAATAACCAATGATGGTATTTGTGTCAAAAAAAGAAAGAAAACCAATGATGGTATATATAGTAATACTCAAAATGGGGATTTGATTTTTTTTTTTTTTTTTTTTGATATTGGAATTTGATTTTCTGTTAACAAGAAAATGTTTTGGTATGATCAAGGTACCCTGGAACAGGAGAATATGACAAGTTCTTTGAGGAGGGAGTTTACAGTTGTGCAGGTTGTGGGACTCCACTCTACAAGTCTACGACAAAATTCAATTCCGGCTGTGGCTGGCCAGCCTTCTATGAGGGTGTTCCTGGAGCAATAAACCGCCATGTGAGTTTTTTGTTCTTATGCTGCTTTTTCTTCACTATTTTGCATATTACTAGAACTGCATCAGCAATTTAAGTCTTTTTAAACCTGATAAATTTGATCTGTTTCACCACCACCAGCCGGACCCAGATGGAAGGAGGATCGAAATAACATGTGCTGCTTGTGGGGGACATCTCGGTCATGTATTTAAAGGTGAAGGATTCCCAACACCCACTAATGAACGACATTGTGTCAATAGCATTTCACTGAAATTTGCACCAGCAAATTCTTAGTTTTTTACAATGAAGGCCACTGTGTGAATGTGATGCTTAAGGTCCATAAATAAGTATACACAATACTGAAATTGATATTGAGGTTTATAGACTGATGTCTACCTAAATTATGTAAGCTTAAACGATGTTAAACTAGCTGTTCCTTTACTCCCCCCTCTATTAGAGATTCCATTATGTATGTTCACAAGTGCTTGTATTGTTCCCGAGTTTGTGTTAGAGATATGAAGTATCCACGGTTGTTTAGCAGTAAATAATCAAATTTAAAGTGTGGAATTGGGATATGGATTTCCTGCGGTCACTATTTGACTGCAGGTTAATCTCAAACTTTCAATTTTATTAATAGTGTTGTGTTATTTTGACTTTGACATGATAAAATGAGGCAACTATTTTTTTTGACAATTATGTTTAAATAAATCAGTGCTTCTTTATCCTACTAATCCTTTGACCACGGGGGGCGTCCCGCATACATGTGCGGGATGTGCGACGACATCGGACCTTCAAATTTTGAGGGCCTCAACTCAAAATTTTGAGGTCATATAATATTACTTATATATTATTTATACCCATAAAATATCAGATGTATATTAATAGAATAATTTTTAGGCCCTAAAATAATAGTTATATATTGTTAATGTTCATAAAATATCAAATGAATATCAATAGATTAGTTATCTATACTCCTAAATATAGTTCTAGCTCATTTTAATCTTTGTATAAAATTTAATCTTAGATTAGGATGTTCCTTTTTGACGTTATATACAAAAATAATTATTTTGTATTTTTTGTCCTTTTTTTTTTAGGTATTTTTTTTTTGTCCTATTTGATTTAATGCAATTGGTTTAATATTGATAATTTTTTTTGAGCTCTTAATATTGATAATTTATATGTTTACAAGAATAAGAATGATTATTTTTTTTTAAAAAATTATATGCAATTTAAATCGATTTAATTTTTTATTATTATTAAAGGGCCACTTTTATATTTTGCACAGAGCCTCCAAAAATTCAAAGACGCCCCTGCGGCTTTGACCACAAATATATAATTTTTTTTCGTAAACCAGATATGCAACTGCAGAGACTAATTTTCCAACCTTTGAGACCTAAATGAGTGACAAACTCTTCCTTCACACTGCTTCATATCGAAGACAAGAATCAAACCCAAAATTTTGGTTAAGTTAGAAAAGATTTGCACCATCTCATTTAAATGTTTTTGGGTGGTCACAAAACATATTTGAATACCAAAAAATTGTACGTTAATAAATTCACAATCAAAATTAATTATGTTTAGTAGATGGAGTTGTGTTAATTATTTTAATTGTTGAAATTTGTTTTTAATTAAGTGTCAAAATATCATTTATGACACTTAATTAAATATCATTTATGAATACAATAATATAATATGCCTTCTAAAAATCGTTTTATATTTTATATTTTCAAGAAAATTAGTGTAATATTTCATTATTTTTTCTGACAATATAACCTTTTGATATTTAAAAGAATTATGCTGATTTTGTGAGGCTAAGAACAAAATCAATTGCCACATTGGTAAACCATGTATCTGAGTCTCTGGCTGAAAAAAATCTAAGAAATATTTGTGATCCACAACTTCCACATCAGAGAAGCAAAAATAGAATTTCTGAGCTGGCCACACATTCATACATTCATTCATCACGTAAGATTCCAACCCATATCCAAATCCTTTCTATCAATCTTTTGTTTTCTTCTATTTTTCACCTCTCTTCTTCCTAACTATACGTGTTTCTTTCTCCTCCTCCATTTTTTTCAACCATTCCACTCACACTTCTAAGCTATTTTTCTTTCTATGGCTATAGCTGCAAACAATTTAAAAATGCAATGAACTTCCTCAACTTTGGTTTTGTTATTTTTTGAGTATTGCCACTATGTTGGAGTCTTTACTAACTTGTTCTCAAAGCCTCAAGGTAATAACATCAATCTTAATTCTTTGTTATCATAAAGTAAATTGGAAACTGAACATAACTTTGAATATGTTTGTTGTTCTGAACTTGTTCTGCAGGGATATGACCTGACAAAACAAAAGAATCCTTGTTATTCTCGTGCTGCTTCGCGAATTTGTTCGAATTCTATGTTTACTTGTTCTTCAGTTGACAAGCAAGTTCCTATTACATCACATATATGTTGTCACAGTACAGCTTTATCAGAAAAACTCGGTAGAAGAACATCTCTGGATGTTCCTTCGTTTTCTGGTCGGAAACTATCCTATTTCTCTAAGTATAGGTCACTACAATGGGAACGGTTGCGTACAAATGCAACATATGATGTTGCTGGTGCTGTTGAAGTCATCAATGATTTAGGATTGGATACTCTTACTTTCTTGGCAGTTACTGTCTTTATCGTCCCCTCGTTCAAGTTAATTAAAGCCAGTCCTGTAAGAATTTCTTCATGACTTTGTCATAATCTCATTTCTCAATAATCATTAGTTTAGCTAAATTTATGCACTTCCTCCAGCCTTGATTATATTGCAAAAGTTTACTTTTTACTTTTCAAATTCATTGAATAACCGATGTATCTGGTCTATAATGAAGGATTACTTTGACTAGTTCAATTGGATTAAGAAATAAATGTTACAAACATAGGTATTATGATGATGTATAAAGAATTCACAAATTATTGCTTTATATATGTATGGTTGAAATAACTTCAATGATTGTTGTTTTCAGATACTTGGTTTCTTCTGTGCTGGGGTGGTGCTCAATCAGTTTGGTTTAATCAGGAACCTTGAAGATGTTAAAGTTTTGTCTGAATGGGGGATCCTTTTCTTGGTAAGATAAAAATCTCAGTAAGGTGCCACTGCTGCTACTCTTCTTTTATTTTTTTTGCTGCTACTCTTGATGTTACTGTCTTCATATATATTTTAGAAAAGTACTTTCAATCATAGTTTAACATGAAATAGAGCAATAACGTTGCTTTAACAAAAGCTTGGAACTTAGAAGTAGCACTTTTGCTGTTATGTTCACATATGTTCTGAGACGGGGTAGCAAACACGCATATTAATATATGATTAGACCTCGAGAGTAATTCCAAACAATGTCATATTATTTACTCATGCAATGTTTATTTCTTTTCAGCTGTTTGAGATGGGTTTAGAACTTTCACTAGCACGTCTTAAAGCTCTTGCAAAATATGCCTTTGGAATGGGATTGGCTCAGGTATGATGCTTTGGCAATGACAATGGGCATGTAATGGGAATTTCTCAAGCCATTTCATCCAATTGACTCATTGTTTAACATAGATGTTTGCTATTGATTTATTATACATAGTCATTCATTCTTTATAATTGCTCTACAACTTCTAAGGGAAAACACTAATTTCTCAGTTTATAAAATTACACTTTGATATTTATTGTTCCTTTTCCTTATTTTAATTGTATTTAAACACTTTTGAAGGTTCTACTATCTACATTAGCATTCACTGCTTTTGAGCTTCCACCAAATGGGGCTGTTGGAACAAAAATTTTGCAATATCTTTTCCACTCAAGGTCTGATTTGGTAAGATCTATATCTAAAAATGTTTTGTTTCTTGTTTGTCCTTTTTTCAATATTATTGTAAACTACAATCAGTCGGGTGAGAGATACACAGAAGTAACAGAACACACACATGCTGATACGGACACTTCAAATATGAAATTTCTTGTTCTTGTTTTGTGTGTAAACAAGTTTAGGGGAATGGGATATATTTGTGTTGTTGATTTCGTTGTCTTTTTGGGATATAGCTGATTTGATGGTTCTGCAAACTTGCATCAAGCTACAAATGACCCTGACCTTAAGCCACTTTACTCCATTAATCTGGTTTAGCTGTATTTAAAGATCAGCGGTGTCTCTAAAACTTCAGCCTTTATAGGCGAAATGATTCCCTCTTCCTAGACATTTTACAGGGTCCTAGTTGACAAGATGCTACATCATCCTTTCTGCCTAAGTCAACAATTAAAATCACAGTTCAAAGTGGTGTTTGATAGAGCCTAATGACACTGCTTAATTCATGTAACCGATGACATCTTATAGGATACAGTGTTCAATCTATAATTCCCCTATTTTTATAACTAAGTTATAGTTTCAACTCAGGTGTCCATGGTTTGTCTTCACCTAATTGAGTTTTGCATAAGGATCGTTCTTAAAAACCTGACTGTAGGCCTACACCTAACAGATATTTCAAGACAATTGTTTGATTACATAGATAATTAATTATAGCATGATATGAAAATGTGTGGTATCGATTAATTTATTTTGAGATGGTATTTATAGGTGAACATCAGAAGTATCGATGAAGCTGTAGTGATTGGGGCTGCTCTCTCTCTGTCGTCTTCTGCGTTTGTTTTACAGGTATTTGTGATTTTGGATGTATTTGAAATTGGAAATAAACAAGGCATTCCCTGCACTTCGATAGTACAAAACAAATGATGTGATATTCATGTATCTGTAGACTGTAGTCCCTTGTGATGCATGTATAGTAATTCTACAGTTGTACACTTGTTTTTCCAGCCATGTTCTTTCATATGCTATTTCTTTGTTCTATGTTAACTGAAAGAAATTACGGCGCCAATAATGTTATAAGTCTGTTTTATATTAATGTCTTTTAGGCATTCTGTATGCATGAAACCATTGTGACATGTAACACATAACATGGACAATGTAACTTATCAAGCATGTATATACCTGTAGCTTCTTGCAGAGAAAGGAGAACTTCCTACAAGGCTTGGTTCAGCAACTCTTGGAATACTTCTTTTGCAGGTTTTTGTCTTATACTCTTGTTTGATTACATCGTCTTCATATTCCAAGTATGTAATTTTTTAATCACAAGTATGGTGTCGGTAAACAAATGCTCTGGTTTAATTGACTTTGTTCTTTTTCTGCTGCTCGTTATCTGCAGGACATAGCTGTTGTGCCTCTTTTGGTCATACTTCCAGTACTTGAGAGCCAGGTGAGCTATAACTGAAATAATATTAACATGTATCTCACACTTTCTATTTTTCAATTTAACACATTGCCATTTTGGTTGCTTCTTTATGGAATGGGAGTTAACAATTGTAGGTCTAGTAGAGCTTTTTATTGTGCTTTGACATACATGCAAAAATGCATTTTTTGTTTGGTGATGATTTTTACACTATCTTAGTATATGTGCTGGTCTGGTGTGTACAATACTTTACTACCATGTGGTACTTTTTGTGTGAAACGTTGGAGAATAAATTTATTACTACCAGTTTTATGGAGACTGCAATCAGCCACTTGTACTTAAGTTAACACATTGGGTATAATTTTCATCTATGGTTTAGACTAAGGAGTGACAGAATATGTACTATTACAGTAATAGTATATAGGCCGATCTGTTCAAGCTATGATAATTGGCTGGGATTATATGTCGAACACTTGTAAATTCTAATATACTGTACTTGAACTTATACAATTATAAATTACTAGCCGCCAAACGGGCACGTTCCGTGCCCGTTTGTGTGACCGATATTCTCTTCTTTATTTTTTGTGATCGATATTCTCTACTGTGCAAATATAAATAACTATTTAATCTCCTTTTTTATTGGACTTAGTTAATTGATAACTACGTAACCTTTTTTTTGTTAGGTTTTAAGAAGAAAAAAATATATTTTTTTACTATAAAAAAACTGAAAATCTACTTTTATGTGAAAGTTGTGCTTAGTTGTTAAGAAAAAAAAAAAATTTACTAAAAACAACTGAAAATCTATTTTTATGTGGAAGTTATTTTTTAAGGGTAAAATAGGAATAACAAAAAAACCATCCCAAAAATTTGTATCCCCTTTATATATTAGTATAGATAATACAATAGTTTGAAGCCTATTAAAGTCGATCTAGCTTCCTTCTTCCAAACTATCTATCTATCTATCTATCTATCTATCTATCTATCTATCTATTTTATTTTTATTTTTAATTCTCTCTCTCTCTCTCTCTCTCTCTCTCTATTTTTATGGTAACAATATAATGTCAATTTTGTAGTCATTGATGCATTGTTAGATATAAAACTGTTCAAGAGCATTCACCTAACATCTTAAAGAGAGTTGATCCTTTACATGGTATCTGAACTCTAAATTAATAGAAAATCTATCTAAAACTCTTATCTTGCAAACAATCTTGGAACATCGATTTATCAAAGATATATAATTATATATATATATATAGACCCTTCACTTCTCTACAAAAATGCATTAGATTTTGTCTTCATACATATCTACATATCTAGTATAAGTTTCTCTTTATGAATGCCTAGATGTATTTGTGTGTGAGTTTGTGCATGCACACTATGTTACGGCATTGCACTCTTTCGGTTCTTTTCAATTTCTACATTTATATGGTACTCCGTCCGGTCCTAAATATAAGAGACCAAATACATCAACTTTTGTCGACCTAATTGTCTCTTACATTTTGGACCAGAGGGAGTATTTTGTAACTTTTAATATCAAAAGTACGATATTTAGGTCATCTGACTCCAACATCTATTGAAAGTCATCCTTTTTTGCATTTTTTTCCACTTTCTGTAGTTTTGTATTTCCTTAAGTATTATATTTCCTATGATTAACTAAATTGGTTGTTTTTTATTATCAGATGTATCAAGTTATGTGTTGATTGTTTACCCCATGCTATCTTATTTCTCATTCTAGAATATGGCTGAGGGAAGTATTTGGCCCATGCTTGCTCAAGAAAGTTTGAAGGCATTAGGTGGATTGGGTCTGCTTTCTTTTGGAGCAAAGTTCTTTCTCAGAAGAGTTTTTGAGGTTTGTATGGAATATATTTCACAAAAGAATTTATCCAAGAAAATAAAATGTTTCCAAATCCAAACTCATTTTTTTATACATTCTAGTCAGTAAATTGTTGGTGAAATTCAGGTTGTAGCAGATACAAGAAGTTCAGAGGCTTTTGTTGCTCTTTGCTTGCTGACTATTGCCGGGACTTCACTAATCACACAGAAATTGGGCTTCAGTGATACGGTTCGCTATTTTTCAATGCATAGGGTTTTATTTTTGGGTTGACTGTGGGATTATGGAGAATATTGAATACTCGTGTGACAATTGTATGTAATGCCACGTTGCAGCTTGGAGCATTTTTAGCTGGGGCAATCCTAGCAGAGACAAATTTCAGGACCCAGATTGAAGCTGACATAAGACCATTTAGAGGCTTGCTGCTCGGGTTGTTTTTTCTAACTACAGGGACTTCAATTGACATGCAGGTAACATGATTATCATTTATGACAGATATGGCATAGTTATATTGTCTTTCTTTGCAGTGTTAGTTATTAATTGGACTGTTGTATCTAATGCAGATATGCAATCTTAGTTATAAACTAGATATTATAGTATCACAAGTTTTTCTTTTCGGTGATTTAGAGCTTGTTTGGATTGTTGAATGCATGTCTGTTGCAATGATGTCAAATGTTTGCTTAGCATTGTTCGATGCTAATTCAAACTCAGTCAGTGACCCAAGATTTTGATCACCTATGATATAGCATTATAGTAAATCCCAACAAACCGAAAGTTTATTTTTTTTTTGATAATTTCAAATTTGCAAGTAATTTCCTAATGTTTTCTGGAAATCGGGATGCTCACTCACACGCCTTTTCATGTTATTCTTAAAAAAAATGTGTTGATATGATATGACATCTCTTATAATTTGGATAAGGTCTAACTCAATCCGGAAAGCTAGCTCAAGAGGTTAGAATTTTTTATTGAAACACTCAAGAGTTGAGATTACTATAGACATATTCTAGTTGATGTTAGATTTCAATGCCCCCTTCTCGCCCATGACTAGACGTCCGGAACACGAACTAGTGCAGGTGATCCAATAACAACACCAGTTCACACCAAGGACTAGACATATAGATACAGTCCAATAAAAAATTTAAGATATACTCTGATATCATGCATTAAGGAACATATGTCTTACCAGCTTGGTTTTTGCATGAAATTACGAAATACATCCACTCATCCTGCATAAAAAACTACAGATGTCTGTCTGTTTGCCGACGTATACTTATTGTTATTATTTTTACTGCAGGTTCTCTTGAGAGAGTGGCCAAACGTACTTGCGCTCTTGGCGGGTTTAATTACTATCAAGACATTGATTATAACTGCGATTGGTCCTCGTGTTGGCCTTACTTTAAAAGAAAGTGTAAGAATAGGATTGCTTCTATCCCAAGGAGGAGAGTTTGGATTTGTAGTATTCTCTTTGGCGAATAGGTAAGAAAATATTTAACCTATCACATTGATGCTGTTTGAGTGAGAATATTGTGTTTGTTCTTAATTGGAAAATTTTGTGGTTTTTTGTAAACAGTCTTGGGGTGCTTCCACTTGAGCTCAACAAGCTGCTCATAATTGTTGTTGTTTTGTCAATGGCGTTAACCCCATTTCTGAATGAAGCTGGAAGGAGGGCTGCTAGCTTTATTGAAGACAATTATGAAGCTGAGAATGTATGCCTTTTTGTGTGTTAGAGTTATAATTTTGGAAGTGTTTTGCACACACATGATCGTGATTTCATTTAAATGCAAGTTACATTGTCTGAGTACCAAGTTATTTGCAGAAAGAGAAAGATTCTGAGATGATTAACTTTGAAGTTAATGAACCTGTCGTCGTCCTTGGATTTGGACAAATGGGGCAGGTAGGTCTATCATCAATACATTGCATAACCTGTCATTTATGTTTCCTATTTCTAATTTTTAACCATTTGTTCCTTACAATATAAAGGTCCTTGCCAATTTGCTGTCCAACCCAATGGCTTCTGGAGGAGATAGTGATGGAATAGGCTGGCCTTATGTGGCATTTGATATTGACCCTAGGGTTGTAAAGGTTAGTGTATCTGAGCATTGTGCATGGATATTTTAATGAACAAATTCTCTATTTATATTTGCGATATACATTTCGAAGTGCCAATTGTGAATTTACTCATTAATCCTTTATCATCACTATGTTCTTAGATTTTACTTATCTTTGTTTTATCAAGATAATAAATGCTTTCTTTGATGACATTTCTTATCCTTCGTATCGGAATCTCTTTCATCCACCATACATTTAAATGTTTTTCCTGCTATCATTAACAGGCAGCTAGAAAACAAGGTTTTCCTATTCTCTATGGGGATGGATCACGTCCAGCTGTTCTTCAATCTGCCGGTATCTCTTCGCCAAAAGCTATCATGATTATGCTCACTGAGAAGACGAAGTCAATTGAAGCTGTTCAGAGGCTACGACTGGCTTTTCCTGCAGTAATAATCTCTTCCCGACCCCTACCCCATTCATAGCCTCTTTGTTTCTGAAGCTTAAAAGTTCATTTTCTGTCTGATTGGAAATCTCTTTTATACAACATACACCCAATTTTTTGCACACACTATTAAAAACAGAAGAACTTGTACCTCTTAGGTCAAATATGTGAAGTTGATTGATAATTTTTTTTACTGTTTGATATATTTTATCTTTCTTTATTTCTGTTATCATCTCGTTTTAATTGCTTACTTTACGATGAAATTCCTAAGGTTCCAATATACGCCAGAGCTCGAGATCTAAAACATCTTTTAGATTTGAAGAAAGCAGGTGCAACGGATGCTACTTTGGAAAAGGCTGAGGTATTGTCAATAATTCCCTCCCCCCACCCGATGGTTGGAGTTTGTAACCACTGCTCATAATTTCAGCGGAAACTGCTGCTAAATATTGAGTTGATTCTTGCAGACTAGCTTACAACTTGGTTCTAAGATGCTGAAAGGCCTCGGGATGATGTCCGATGATGTATCATTTTTGAGTCAGCTTGTTAGAGATTCTATGGAGCAACAAGCTGAAGAAGAAATCAGCCTACGAGAATATCGGGAATCAAATATAATGGAACCATTGCAGGTACTTCAAAACAGATTTTGCTTTGGGTAAATTCTCACGGTTTGTGTGTTTGTATGAGAGAGAGAGAGAGATTCAATATGCGGACTTAACAGAATTTTCGAGGAAATGATAACATTTTTTTTGGGGAGCTAGATTTCAAGATAACTTTGGTATCACACACCGATTCTTCATTTTTAAATCTATTCTCTACAATATTATGGATGGAATTGCTGTAATAACTTACATAAGAAGAAACTAATATGTTTATATTGTAAGGTGAGAGTTTCTGACATAAGGGGGCCACGCATTCCGGTGACAACTACTACACCAAAATCTGAATTATCAGTACAGAACCAGAAAGATCAAGCTTCATTGAGCACAATTCAAAAGGAAGCAGATCCTGATGAACAAGATTATGAGCTAAATCAAGCTGTTAAATTAGAAGGAAACGGTGCTTCATATAGCAAACAAGATATCGAAGAAAGCTCAGCGGTTGGATCTCAAGATGATTTAGGAAAGTAGACTCTTCTGGACCCATCAATCCCTTCCCATACTACCATGGAGGAACCGTGACAATGTAGACATGGCTTCTTCCCATTAATTTTGCGCCACTAACCCTGTAAGTTTAGAAAGATTTGAGTTCCATTTTTATTGCAGAGCTAACAGTATATGTGTATAGGAAACATCTCATTAAGAGTTTGTAGGACAGCATCATTCACTGAGATGCTCATTTCAATTCTTTGAAAACCATAAAATGTATAGTCACTTTATTACATTGTAAAATCCTACTGACCATGTTATCAGCTTGAGTTTGAAATGTGGGAACACAAATGTTAACATGGTTGCATAGTCTTTTTCAATAATTTATTTTGGCAATAAACTCATGTACAAAACTGTGTTCTTTCTCCGTTTGAAACGATGCTTTTGGCAAAATCAGTTCTTAAGAAAATGTGGTGATAAAACTTAAAAGTAGCTCTCTTTATTTTTGAGTAACTTTTTTTTCCTTCTTCATATCATTTCAATGTACATATCCTACAAAAAAAATGCAAAATTATAGATAAATTATAGGTCAATTCTATAGTGTACAAATGAAACAGTATCATGCATAAGTTGGTTTCAATCATTGGATCGATAAATCACACAATTGAAAAAAGAAAAGAAAATATATGATATGATGTGATTTTTTGATTCAATGGTGAAAAAAACATTTGTGCATGGTGTTAGACAATTTTGATTGTGTACATTAGACAAGGCCTAAATTATAATATACATATGCAAAAGTATACTTTAAAAAATGTTTAATTTTTCTTTTGTAATGAATGTCGGTTGAGTTGGTAAGAATCTTTTTGGCCGTGAATTGTAAGTATTTAACGCTCTTTGAGTCTTGTCGTCTACTCAAATTGCAGTAAGTTTCAGAATCCAACTCACCTAAACTTTTTATATCTAAGAAATCTTTGTTCTTAAAAAAGGTGAATATAGGAAAAGTTTCCCCTTTTTCTAATACCTTTTGTTAAAGCATTTTGATTGTTTTATGGTGAATTCTTCGATACAAACCAACTTGTGTTTTTTATATCTCTCGTGATAGCCATAGGTTGGCATGCAATGCTCAAAGATCCAAAATACTGCTACCATTCTTTAACCACTCATTTAAAATCTCGTATTCCAAATCAATGGTGTGTTCAACCACAAGGATCAAGTAACCGAGAATATACAGTTTATTTCTTGGTTAAAAAATATCATGTTAGAGTCAACATCTATCACAAATAGTAGATACTTGAATCTCTTAACTATTTAGTCTGAGATTTGATTTTTAAAAATATTTGTTGAAGGAAAAAAAATATCACATCAAAGGTTTCAATTATAAGTTGCTTCAATGTTCAATCACTAAGAGGCACTTTTGAGCTTTTTGGTTGTATTTTGACCTTTGTATATATTCTCTTGTATCTTTGTTCAATTTTTGGCACTCCTTGTGCTTTGAATGTGTTATTTATTTTAATGAGTTTTGTTTGGTTATTTCATAAAATTATAAATCTCATTCCAAATTAGCTTTGCAGGCACAACTCACAATTCAAAACCAAAAAACACTACCTACCTATCAAATATTTTTTGGTTTTACACCTTTCTTGTTTTTGGAATTTATGAATACCAATATGATTATTAATTTACTACCTCTCCAATAAATATTTAAATATCCTAAATTTGACAGTCATTATCACAAAAACACAAGTTTTTCTTTATTTATTTCTTTCTAGAACTAGAACTAGAACTAGAGCTAGAACTAGCAATTGTATATGTATTTGTAGCATGAAAGGACTACTATTTAGTACTAGTAATAACAACTTAAATGCTACATTGCTATATGTAATTAACAAACTGATATAAGACTAGATTTTGTACAATTCCATCCTCTCAAAAATCACTTGTGTCGAGATTGAGACGGTCACTACAAAAACTTGATGGTACAACTGTTAGTTGAATCTTCCCTGTCCATTCCTCTCCGGGCATCAAGTGCATATGCTTCTCTATAACTGCACCATCTGCACAAAGCATCCGTTTGTAACTCCTCTTTACCACAATCCACCATAGACTTCAATTTTGTCTGCCTTGGATTCCACACGGCTGCACACAGAAACAATGGTGTCAGACCAAAATCACCATAAAACTACATATACTGCAAAGTTGATGCATAATTAAGACTTATGATACCTGATTGAACCTCATTAAGATTTTTTAGGTCAATTTATCTACTAATTTAGACTTTTTATACTGCGTTGAATCTATTCAAGATTTTTAGGCTAACTATTAAATTATTGAAAACTTATATTTTCAGCTGGATAGTAAAATGGAAAACTAAAACAAAATAAAATGCATCCAAAAATCCCTTAAGTTTTGCGTTTGTAAGAGATTGGTCCTTTAAATTTTTTACGTAATAAATAAGTCCTTTTCCTTTTTTCATTTGCACCATTACCCTTTTCCACTAAACTCTGTTAAATGCTACTTATGTAACCATCAAACACTGACAGTCAATCATTTTGCAAACAAACAATTCTTCTCATTAAGGTCAATTCATTGACTAAGCAAATCACTAATCATTTTTTATTTTTTTTGGATTTTCACCACTAGTATTCAGCACTAATAACTAATCATTTATATAGCAAAACATATAGCATATATATCCGTAATCATTTATTATAACTACAACAATTAACAATAAATTCCTATCAATATCAGTCCAACGTGCCGGTACAAACATACACTCGCCTCGTTCCTCAATATTAGTTGTCATCTATCTTAAAGACAAGCATTATAATAGAGAAAATTAATCAAATCCTATATCAATTTAGTTCACTTCATAAAATGTGCTATTAATCAATTTAGTTCACTTCAATATGAATTCTTATGAGTATCTCTCTCATGAATACTCATATGCACTCTATCTTGCTGATATCTACGATCTTTATCCCATCGATTCCATGATTCATAACAAATGTCATGCATCTTAATTTCCAGCCGAGACAATAGAAATCAAGTGGAAAAAAAGGGGCAGAATGCAATTGAAGGACACATGAAGATTTCATTATATATGTCTTAGTCATAATTCTTGAACAATTTCTAATTGAGTAAATTGTAGAAATTGGTTCCAACAATAATATAATATGCCTTCTTATACTCATCACAAAATTGGAAATCTCCACATGAAAACAACATGTGGCACCCATATATATAGTAAAAGAAACTCAAACGGGATCCATCAAAAAGCGTGTGAGGAATGATTGTTACCTCTTCAGTAGGGTCAGTGTTGAAGATTGGGAGGTGCAGCAGAGGCAGGCGCAGTGGCAGAAGCAAACTCATCAGCAGAAGCAGGTGCAAAAGCGGAGCCAGACACGGCAAATTGCGAATGATTGATGGTGTTCTTCGTGCCATTTAAAAATTCTTTAATCTGTTTAATATAATAACCAATCACAAACTCTTCTTATGGTTGTTTCATTTGAAATCATCTAAACCACGACTCTATAAAAAAATTACCACAATCAGCTCTATTCTGGTTTTTAAATAACTACCTGCTTAAGATTAAAAAAACCCGGGAACCTTGTTGAGAGGTTAACTTCTGCCGACGGCGAGTTTTGTCTCAAGAAGTCAATTATTCCATCAGGTATGTGAGGTGGTTCCAAACCTAATTCAAATGCCTTTCTTACATTATCAACTTCTTTGAGTGATTTGGCAGCCGTTTTCTTTAACATGGCCTTTTCCATTAAATGGGATAATAATCCATAACAAAGAGGAAGAAGTTCTACTTGCAACAACTTTAAGTTACTCAAAGAAGATAGCTTAACCTCCAATAAGTCAGGAACTAAGGACAGAATCTAATCAATGAAAAACGAGGATGAAAATTAGGATCAGTTTTATGCAAGTCAGTTGAATTTTATCAACCAAAAAAAGCATATTAAGAAGAGAATAAAAATCAAGCTTGAATACATGACAAGATACCTGAAGAGTAGTTGAAGTGATTATCAATGATTCTACACTGACAAGGTCTTGAAGCCAGGTTAATAGAACCAAAGCATACTCCACTACACAATCTTGTGCATCAATATTTACTTGTCTAACAGAAGAAAGTCCGTTCCCACATATTTTCTGAACAAATTTACCATTAAAAGTAAAGGTACAAAGACTTGGAGTAGATAGCTTGATTTGGGGAAATTTGTACGAAAAGCTATGAATAGTTAAATCGACAAGTGTCTCACTTGATATGCTAAGGATTTGAGCATCCTTTACCTTACAACTAGAAATGACCAGACTATTCAACTTGGTAAAGGCGGAAAAGGGATCAGCACAGCCGTTTTCACAGCCACAAAAGAAGAAATATGTTAGGTCTAAGTTGGTCAATAAAGGCAAGTTCAAAGATTTGGGAAATAACATTTTTGTATAAATATTATCACCATCTCTAGGGTAAACCGAAAGCTTAAGAGATGTAAGAGCCTGACATTTAGAAATGCAGCTCAGAATGAGACATCTATCAGCAGTGACATCAATTCCTAATCGCTGGATGTGAGTATTATGGGAGCAAACATAGTTTAAAATCATTTTGAGGATCTTAGGCTCAATAATGCCATCGCGCTCAAGATCAAGTGCGTCAAGTGCAGTTGAACTATCACGAAGAGTTAGAATTTGAGACACGAATCTGGCAAAACGCTTCTTATTGGAAAATTTTGAGGAATGAAGTATAAGGGACGGAACATGTTTCCAGAGATGCTTCCATCTCGTCGACAAAACACAAGTTTGAACGGCGTTTTTGGAATTTAAAAATGACAAAATGTGAAGAATAACAGAATCAGGTAAATCACTAAACCTATCTTCATTATCATGCTTTGCTCTCTTCTCGGGTGGAATCATCATTACTATAAGTACCTAAGAAAGCATAAAAGAGAAACAATATGTAATTATTATATATTCTACAATACAACGGTTACGGAACAACAAGCAACTGTGAAATTCTACACAGCCCTTTCGAGTATTAATTAAGCAACTTTGAAATACCTGGATGGCTGGTGATTGAGTTGTAAGTTGTGATTATTTGAAAATTGGACGCATGGGAGATGATTGGATTCGGATTTCTGCAAGAAATGGATTGCAAGAACACCTCGTATATTTTCTAGGTTTTTTTTCCCCTCTGAATCTGATTATGTGAGAGAGAAAGTGGACTGGGATATGAAGCTTTTTTCCCACTTTAAAAATTGTTTTTAATTTTTAATTTATTATTATTATTATTATATAAGCTTTTTCATTTATTTATTTATTTCTAGAACTATAAGTAGCAATTGTATATTTTTTTTTTATTAGCACGACGCTCTAACCAACTGAGCTAATGGGCCAATGATCAAGTAGCAATTGTATATGTATTTGTAGGATGTCAGTTTGATCTACATAGTTTAAATACCGGACAAAATAATATAGGATAATATAAGACAATATAGGACATGACAAGTGTTTAAGGTATTGGACAAATTTTGTGTCGTACCATGCTTTGTGGACAAAAGATTATTTTGCTATTTTAGACAACTTGTTCAGAGGACAAAAAATTGTCTCGTGGTTCAATAGAAGATAAGAATTTCAATTTTTGTCATGTCCCTTGTCTGCTAGTTTGTCTAGTACTAGAAACGGTTTTAAAATCAAACACATTACAACTGAAATTATCCTGTACAAGTCCTTAATTTTTAGCAGATCAAACACACATAACAACTTAAATGCTACATTGCTATGGCTCTGTTTGGCAAAAATAGCGGATGGCTGATAAGCTAGCTTATGGCTGATGGCTGATAGCTTATGGCTGATAGCTTATGGCTGATGACTTATAGCTGATAAGCTAATTAAAGTGTTTGGTAAAATTAGCGGTTCAATCATAGATAAATGTGAAATGACATAAAAGGGCATTTATAATTAATAATAATTTTTTTATTTAAGATATTTATAATTTAGTAATTTAACTTTTTAATTTAATATATCTTTTATATTTAAATAAAGATTGAAATTTATTCACTAAAATTTTACTTTAAAATTATTTTCATTTCAATTTTTATATTTTATAAAAAAAATTGAACGAAACAATAATAAATTGATTCAAGTGGTAATTACTTAATATTTAAAATACTTAAAATTTAGTGATTTAAATTTATAATTTAATTTATCTTTTATATTATTATTATTATTATTATTATAATATTAAATTAAATTTTAATCTTTTTTAATAGAGATTAAATTTTATTCTTTAAAATTTCATTTTAAATATATCTTCATTTAAATTTTTATACTTTATTAAAAAGATTAAACATAATGTACCCAAAAAAAAAGAGTAAACATATTAAGAAGTGTTAATAGGTACAGGCTATAGTAACGTTGTACCAAAAACTAGGTACATCAACGTTTAAAAAAAAAATCAAAAACATAAAAAAAATATAATTGGTATACAACATAGTAAAAGAAAAATAGATAGGTGCAAGTGCAACAAGTAAAAAAAAGTAGGCACAATATACCTATTTTGTTTTAAATTATACTATATAAAAAATTATAGTAAAGGATAAAAATGGATTTAAGATAAAATCATAAGGGTAAAATGGGAAGAAAAAATGATAAGCTATAAGCTATAAGCTCATAAGCTACTTGAATTAGCTTATGAAAAATAAGCTATAAGTCAGTAAAATAAGCTATAAGCTCTTTCTGAAAAACTGTTACCAAATGGGTCTTTTAGCTTATAAGCTATAAGACATAAGCTATAAGTCAGTTTTGGAGGCTTGCCAAACAGACCCTATATGTAATTAACAAACTGATATAAGATTATATATGTAATTAACAAACTGATAAAGATTAGATTTTGTACAATTTCATCCTCTCAAAAATCATTTTTGTCAGAGATTGAGACGGCCACTACAAACACATAATTGCACAACTGTTAGTTGACTCCTTTCCTGTCCATTTCTTGTTCATTCCTCTCCAAGCATCAAGTACACGGGCTTCTCTATAACTGCGCCATCAACACAAAGCATTTGTTTTTACTCCTCTTTACCAAAGTCCACCGTAGACTTCGATTTCGTCTGCCATGAATTCCACACGGGTGCACACAGAAACAAAGGCAGAAATCACCATAAAACTACATACTCTGCAAAGTTGATGCATAATCATGTCACATGAGTTTTTACTAAATTCTGATGGGCCGATTAATTTTGCTTCGAGATCGGGGGTTAGTATTTAGTGGCAAATTTATGGGCTGGGTTGGTGTCTTCCATGGGACTTGGAAGGGTATGTTTTGGTGTTTATTTTTGGTGTTCCGCCTATATACAGCACCGTTGTTATGTAGTTACTTTTATTTCAGTTTTTGTCCATCTTGTGTAGGGATCTAATTATTATTAATATATTTGCGGTTAAAAAAAAGAGTTGTGAGTACTTTTACTAGCTAAATGGCAAATATCTAGCTTACCAACATCAGGGAGACCTTGCTTTCTTATAACATATGTTGTTTTCTTCTTATGATCTATAACTGCAATCGCGTTTGGAGAGCGTAAATAAAAACGATTAACCCTACCTGCTCAGAAGAAAGTTTCAATTTTGAAAACCACTTTATTCATAGGCTAGGAATGATGAGGTATAGCTACCAGTACCACAAACAAAAATAAAAGTTTGACTTACAATGTATAACATAAATATTATAATCATAAATGTTGTAATCATAAATATGTAAATTGTGGAATGATAAGGAAAACCACTATATATATTAAATGTTGTAATCATAAATATTATACCACTGGATTTACCTCCGATTCAAATGTTAATACATCTCCACTGCATAATTTTATGTCCTAAAAAAATGAATTATTCATACCTAATGTCAAAAACCAATACAATAAGTATGTGTGGTATGAGAATGAGAAACTAAATGGCTTGTCATTGGTATTCCTCACTCGTGATATCGGGTTAGATCTCCATCTGTTGTAAGAGACACTCGTAGGCAGAACTTAAAACTAGTACATTTAGGTAATTGTTAATTTATTGTGTGCGGTTCAAAATTTATTTTCAACAAAAGCAATATCATGTGCATTCAAGTTGTTCAAGTTAATACCCATGTGGCCAGAATTTCACAACTTCTTCAGATGATTTGAGTAGCATGTTGACAAAGGATTCCGAACTTGGAACCACTTGAAGAAGAAGAAGGCAGACGAGGATGATTCTTATCAATTGACCACATTCTATTTCTTGCAAATCCATTATTATTGAGATTTAAGTTGCGAATGTTAAACTTTATTGAGATTTAAGACTGAACATTCAAAATAGTAATTAATTATACCAGTGGAAAACATATAGCGATTAATTGATTAATTAGTACATGTTAATAATCAGAGGAGTAATAATTTTTGACATGTATTTTTTATAATAATACATTCATTCGGTTTCTTTTTTATAAGGTTCAATGAATAACCATTAATATAACTGGTCTATATTATAAATCAATACATCAATTATTTTAAAATTGAATTTTCGCTTATAGCAGGAAATGAAGGGAGTACATTAATTGTCAGAAAGATAACAATTTTTAGTACTCAACAAAATCATTTTTAGTACTCAACAATATCTTTCATTTTTTATGCATGTGTGCCAAAATAAGAAAGAAAAAACTAATACAAAAGAATAGATAAATACATTGAGAAACAAAACATTGCATATAAGTAATTATATTTTGATAAAAAAAATAGAATATTACTTAATTTCATCATTCTAAATACATTAAGTTATTTAATAAACAAAAGATCCATACATGTAATAAGGATTTCATAAAAAAATAAAATAATATGGGTTAAAATTTACAATACAACCGCTTTATATTTCAATTATATATAATATTCTTTCTCACATGACATGCATGATTTAAAGAATCATATTTAATACATGAATAAAAAAATGTAAGAGAAATTATTCTTTACAAGATATATTGATGGGTATATAGTTGTTGGTGCTATTTGTTGAGAAAATTATGACTTTTTTGACGTGTATATTTTCAATCAACACCAACAATATTTAATATTGAAGTACACCATTATATATAGTCATAATTAATTCATGAGAATGAGGGAAAATCAATTGAGTATGAATTATCTAATATTTAAAATTGATTTTTTAATTTATAAAGAATAATATATTAATTTTTTTATATTATCTTTAATTAATATTCCTAGCACTTAAATTTCTAGATTAAAAATAAAGTTTATATATATATATATATATAGGAAATGCTAATGCACACCCACTCTTTTTATGATGGTGTGAATTAGCAACATACATCTTAGGATATATTTAATAACTTTTTAGTTATAACTTGCTAATACACACATTCTAAAAAATAAATTGATGTACATTAGCAAAACCTATATATATTGACTCCAAGAGTAACTTCAAAGAGTTACTCCACCGTTCAATAATACTTTAACGAATATACATTTTACAAAATTAACTATTGGATAGAAAATTTATATCATATAGATTATCTATGTTAAATTTTATAAAAATCTAAAATCGTTTGATGTGTTATTGAGACTCGTCAATATTAATGGCTTATGCGTTTTTATTGAATACCGTTAATCTTGATCTGTCTCAATAACACACCAAATGATTTTAGATGTTTGTAAAATTAAACATATACGATCTATATGATATAAACTTTCTATCAAACAGTAGATTTTGTAAAATTGATATTCGTTAAAGCGTTATTGAACGGCGGATTTTTCCCCTCTCTATATATATATAAGTCAGGATTCATTGACACCAGGTGTCAAAATATACTTTGACACCAAATCTTATCCATTTATTTTATTTTATTTTATTTTATCTAATGGTCAAAAAAAACTTTACGAGTTTACGTTTTGATTCCACCCACACTAAATGAGTTGACGTAAAAACTCGCTTTTGACAATCTTGGAAAGAACTACTATTCAAAAGCAGCAAGGTGTGTTTTCCTATTGATTAAAAAGTATTTTATATTTTTAGATGGTATGAATTTGCTTGTTGTCGATGCTGATCAGAAAATTTATGCCAAATGAGTTCGTCTGTGGATATACTGCATAACATTGTAGATAGTATGTGCACAACATTACTTCTTACATAAACTGACTCGGTAAAAATAGAATGAATTCAGAGGTGAACGAGTAAGTCTACAACATTGTTCATTAAGCATATCAATGCTGCAAAAGAAAACCACGGACGAAAAGGATTTTTGTATATTTATCGAACACAAAGGTCCTATTTTAACTGGTTTTGATTTTTCTCTTAAAATTCGAATAAAACTAGCTCGATATACCTTTATCGTTCATAATTATTGTTGAATATAAAAAAAATTAATTATAAAATATAAAAAAGCTATAATTTGCAGAAAAAAAAAAGTTAGATAATAAATTTCGAGAGTGTAATTGTTTTTTCCTTAATTATACTTTTGGTCATCTATTGTACATGTTCATCGATTTTAGTCCTCTCATTTAAAATCAAAAAAATTTGCCCACCTATTCTTATTTTTAATTTTACCACCACGAAATCCTAATGTGTCACTTTTTTTATTAGTTACCACATAAACGCTGATCTAACTATACAATGTGATAAATAATTATGACATTAAAAAAAAATTCTTCGTTTATATATTCAAATTGTTACCATTCTCCAACTGTCTGGAATTGTTCCCAAATACCACTTAAGCCCTATTTTTTTATTTTCATTTTCGTTCCTGTAAGTTTGTGATTTTTTGAGTTTAATCCCTATATCTTTTTTTCATGCGAATTTATCCCTATTTTTCTATTTCCATTTTCGTTCCTGTAAGTTCGCAATTTTTTGAGTTTAGTCCTTGTATCTTTTTTTCCTGCGAACTCATCCCTGTATGTTCAAATCCGCAAGAAAATTCGCAGGAAACTTGCGAATTTTCCTGGGGATTTAATTTCCTACAGATTTTCCTACGGATTTTAGCTTAAGTGACTAAAATAAAAAAGATTTGAACATTCATGGATAAATTCACAAGAAAAAAAAGATGCATAGGCTAAAACCAAACAATCGCGAACTTACACGGACGAAAATGATATTTAAGCTATTTATTACTTTCAATGAAGGGACGAAGAAGAAACTGTTGATTTATTACTTTTTTTTGTTTTTTGACAATAGAAGAAACTTGATAAAAGTTATTTTTATTTTACTTAATCTTTTTGTTAAGTCATTTAGGTAAAGACACGACTTAACAAAAAGTTTCAATTAATTATAAAACTGTCACCGCTTTACTTTTTAGGTCATTTAGATAGATATACGACTTAACAAAGTTTCAATTAATTGCAAAACTGCCACCGCTTTACTTCTTAGGTCAGATGGCAGACCAATTGAAAATTTTCTCATCCCACCCCCCAACACTCTTTTTAACCCCCCGAAAATCCAATTTTGCCCCTGGAAAGTCAACTTCGGAACGTAGATTCCGAAAAGGTGTAAAAGTAATTTTCGTTCGGAACGTACTCCCCGAACCTTATTTCAGGGATTAGAGCCCGAAATAATTGAATATAGTAACAGAAATGCGCTAGTTTCTGTCAGTTTCTATTTTTAAGTTTTGAAAATAGGGTTGGGTGGGAAAAGGGTAGAAAACGTGACAACTCCCATTTGATCAACACTTCTACTAATTCAAGCACTCTAATTTGACAAGTAAGTAACTTCTTTTCATCTTAGATCACTCATTCCTCTTTAATTCATTTTTTTATCAAATTTTTCCATTTTCTCTTGGATTTTTTCAATTTTTGAGTTCATGTTGATGTTGTTGATGTTGTATTAATTATGTTGATTCTGTGCTGTTTGTGGCATTGGGTTGATGTATGCATCAATGCATGTTTCAAAACTATGATCATGTGTTGTTGATATAAACACTATGATTTTTGCACATGAATTGTTTGATAAAATGTTTGAATGAAATAATTGGTATAGCAAATGTTTGTATGCATAAATGTTGATATATACATGTCTGAATTGGATTTGATTGTATGTTAAATAGTATTTAGATTATGATTTTGTTTTTGAATTTTTATTGTAGAAATGGAAGAAGATGTTGGAAGAACAAGATTAGGCAGAGAGACACGCGCACATGCTTCTGCGCGTGAAGCGGTTGCCCCTCGTGCTAAAAGAGGACGCCGTCGCCCATCATCGGTGCCGTTTCAAGGAAGAAGTGATAATGAAACGGGAGGTTCTTCCACGGGTGGTTCACAACGGCGATCAATGCCTTCACAAGATCAAGCACATGGTAGTGAGGTTGAACATGATGTTGGAGATGAAGCGAATGTTGCTGAAGCTGAAGCGAATGTTGCTGAAGATGAAGAAAATGTTGCTGAAGATGAAGATGGTGATGATGATGGACAGGCACCTGTGGTTCCTGAAGAGGGTTATGGAGGGGGTCCGAGCGATTTGTCTCTATCGCATGAGTACCATAAGCATAGAGCAAATCAAATATGGGAATGTACGAACAGTGAAGCGCCGGTAAATATTGTCTTAAAATTTGTTAATCAATATGTTTGTGCGATTTAATATTAGTTGGTAATAAATTGTTTGTATTGTAGATTTTGAAGAAAGTGATGCGGTCTGTAGCAAACGGGAAGAAGGTGATTAATTTTCTGAAGCTTCCGCGGACTAGAGAGTACGACTGGTTTTGGAAGGCTATCGAGGCAACGGGTTTAGAGGGTTTAACGAGGACGAGTTACAGCATAATCGACCACGGGCTGATGACACCATTTGCAGAAATATGGCATCCAGAGACAAACACTTTCCACCTTCCAATTGGTGAAGTGGCCATCACATTGGATGATATCCAATGTTTGCTGCATCTTCCGATTACGGGGCGTTTCTTGCACCACTCGCGGATGAGGAAAGACGAAGGGATGAATCTATTGAAGAGGCATTTGGGAGTTGAGGAGGAAATTATTTTGCTCAATTTAAAAAAAAAACAAAAGTATGTCATATCAAGTATTATCAGTTGCAAGCTATTTACGTGCAGAATAAGGATGCGGCTTTGGCGGCGGAGAAAGAAAAGAAGCCTATGGAGGAGATTGTTTTTTACAGGGAAAGGTGTATCAAGGCCTTTTTGTTGTATTTGGTGTGCTGCACCATTTTCAGCAACAAGAGCCAAAATTATTGTGATGTTGTGTATTTGCAGTATTTTGAGGACCTGACGGAGGTGAGTCACTGGAACTGGGGTGCTGCTGCCCTCGTGTATCTTCAGGCGTACATGGCAAAATCTTGTAAGAAGTTGGGGAATCGTATTGGTCTAATGGCAGGATACATGTCATTACTTCAGGTATGGTTACTAATTTATGTTACTAATTTATGCTCCGATAGTTTAGTTATTAATTACAAAAATTAAGTTTGCTGTGCTTAATAAATGTCGTTTGATTGTTTGTTTCAGGGATGGGTCATATCTCACATGCCGAGAATGAGTGTGTGAAAATTGGCTACCAATTGGAAAGAAACCCTTCCATGTAATGCGAGGTATGAGCCTGGGCAAGGACATAGGGATCAGGCAGCTTATAGGGAGCATCTGGATAACATGCAGATGTCAGATTTCGTGTACACTCCCTATACTGCACACCGCCAAATGAGGCCGTTGATTGACCAATGTTGGTTTTCTGGGTGGTTAAGGTGCGGAGGTGACACAAGCACACATTTGCCTGAACGTGTGCTGAGGCAATTTGGATATGTTCAGACCATTCCAAGACCTCCTGCTGTAGCTGCTCCTTCCGGCCTGACGGTAGAAAAGATTGACCAGGTGTTTATGGAATAGATGGAGGAGAGATTGATTGATGAGGAAATGCGGGGTGCAGCAGTGGAAAACCCGTGGGACCATCAGCCTGGGTACATAGCATGGTATTACAAAGTCTCACATCCGAAGATGCTCCGATTAGAGGCACATGCTCAGCCTCTTGAACCACCGCATTTGGAGGTGTTGATTGAGCAGCAAGCAAGCCAAGGTGTGAGGGATCATTTTACTATCTGTCAGAACGTAAGGCTTGAGCTTGAGCGGGCGGTTAGAGATGGTGAGGCATTTCCCGGGACTCCGATATATGACACTGTGCAGCGTATTCTTTTGATGGTTGCCCCAACTGTTGTGTATACAAGAAAGCGCAGAGCTCCTGGTGCCCCTCTATACCCTTACCGCCGTCCCCCTGGTCCATCAGCTACGCAGTAGATGTTCACTTATTTTGAACTTTGATAATTTCTGGTTTTTCGTTGGTTAATGTAATGACAATTATGGGTTTTTCGCTTTTGAACTTTGGTTAATGTAATGTAATGACAATTATGGTTTTTAATTAATTTAGTTTGTTTGTTTTTATGTTTCGCATTTACGTATGTTACGTTATAAAAATTTGCATAAATGTTTAGCTATAAATAAGCGTGCAATTCTGGTAATGGCAGGTATTTGAAACTGTAAACATATTACAGGTCCTGACTGTGTTTTGAGTTTTGCTGAACTTCTGCTAAGTTGTATTTCGGAAGCTAGAGCCCGAAAGATAGTTCGGAAAACGTTATCCGAAATAGTAAAAAAATAAATTAAAAGGTCTGGGGCGAGGGGGATTCGAACCCCAGACCTTACATGCACGCTTTCATATAGATAAACCAGTGTCTTAACCACTGGGGCGCAATGCCAATTCAGTTATTATTTATGTTATCAAATAGATAAAGCATTAAAAAAGAATTTTTTTTAATAAAACGATTACATTTAAAAGAAAAAACTTACACAAAATATAAAAACAATTACATGAAAAATAAAAACCTTACACAAAATATAAAAACAATTACATGATAAATAAAAACGTTACACGAAATATAAAAACGATTACATGAAAATCATTTTGCTCGCCATACCTATGTTCTTTAACCGACAAGCTATGACCAAAACTTGTTTTTATGTCACTAAACTTAAGCACCAACATTTGTTCACACGCCTCTCAAACCTTCACAAAATCACCATTACAGTCGGGCAAATACTTTTTTAGCAATCCGTGCGCCGACTCAGCCCTGTTGGTTGTAGTATTCCCAAAATGCATAATCTCATTTGTCCACACATTCGCCACTTTTGTTTTGTCGGTGTCAAGAATGGTTTTTTCAACATAGGTAACGAATTTTGGCCATTTTGCACAAACTTTCCTAAATTCCACAACAGCCTCAACATAATCGTCTTGGGTTTGCGCGTCCAATATAGCGATAACGCTATTTATCGCCATGTTAACGACTTGTGTGTGGCTCAGTTGATCTCCATCTCTAACTTTACACATCGTCTTTGCTTTTGCGTTCAAATTTTTGATAACATGATAGCGACAAACCAACGGTGTTGCATCTGGAAAGACCTTACCAACCGCATTCATAAGACTGGGATCCCTATCCGTCACCGCTACCTTCGGTCCTACGGCCTCACTCCTCAATAGGCTCCGACAATGTTGTAGTGCCCATGTAAAATTCTCCTCTTTCTCATTAGTAAGAAAGGCAAATGCAACATTGAAAGTCAACCCGGTCGACGTCGATCCCACCATCTCAAACAACGGCCTACCATACTGGTTTGTCTTGTACGTAGAGTCCATCAATAAAACACTAGGGAAAGTGTTGAACAACGCAACAGAGGTAGGATGCGCAAAGAATATGTCCTTCACAACAGTGGAATTTTCATCAAGATCATCCGGCCTAAACTTGAAGACATATTGCTTTTGCTCCAGACAATGAAACAAATGTTGAATTTCATTCCTCGGCCCCCTTTCTTGCTGTCTCATTCTATGGCGTATATTGTAAATCATTTTCTTGTGGGTGACATTTTTCGGATCTCTATTCTTCATTGTAGACATAATATTCCTAGGCGGAACCAAGTTTCTAGTCATTTCGGCAACCAACTCCTTCTCTTCCGGTTTCAACCTTCCCTGAACTAGATGGCCATCTAATTCTTTATCAAACTCATGGTTGTGTATGCCGTTCACAACACTTAGATGCCAATCCTTGGTTGTATTATAAAAATAACCACGGAGCTTAAACGGGCATCCGCACTTCCTCGTTCCCGTTTCTTCGAACTTTATCTTCTTGCCAGTTCTTTTGTAGGTACCTCCCCTTTCACAACCCAAAACCAACTTTTGCTTCCTCTTTCCATCACCATAATCAGAGTTTACAATCACAACTGCAAACTTTAAACCAGCAGCTACATCGCGAACCCACTTCAGTAAATCATCGCGAGTCTTGAAAGCTTGCTCCGTCAAAAAACTTGAGCTAGAATCAAAATGTATTGCCGGAGGACCACTTTCAGGAGGAGCAGGAGGAGGAGCGGGAACAGGAGGAGCAGGAAGAGCAAGAGGTGCTTCTTGCGGTTGATGAAAATTGACAGGCTTAACATCGCCCACAACTTCGTAGACACCTATACCAAGCACTACTTGTCTAGATTTATGATCCACCATAACTACAAAAAAAAAAATCAATATCAACTACAATTCATATCAAATAACATTTGGAACTTAAACTCAAATATCTAAGCTATAATAATTAAACATATTATTAATAATAACCATTAAGCAAATCAAAACATTTAATCTTCAAAAATTTGGAAAAATAAAAAAAATAGGCAGTAGCAGACAGAAGCAGTGCAGCAGGAAAACATGAAAATTTTTCTAAGTATTTTTTCGGGCCGTATTTTCCGAACCAGTTTATCCCTTATTTCGGAAAACAGTCCCCGAACGGTATCATGTCAGAGATTTCGAAAACCTAGGTGCATCAGTCAATTCAAAGCTAAAATATACAAAATCTAATCGGTTAGAAACGCAATTTACCTTATGTTGATGTATCAGTGAGTGTTGATTCCGTTAGATAGCCTCCTAAACGTCAGATTGAGCCAACAATGGTGAAAAACGCGTTTGGAACCAAAGAGAATGAGAGATTGAGTGTTTGACATGAATGAGAGAAAGTGAACTGGTTTTCTGAAATATAACGTATTGTTTTGGGCTCTAGTCCCCGAAATACGGTTCGAAAAAGGTGTCCCGAACCAGATTCATGGTTTTCAATTATTTCGAAATGTATTATCCGAACTTGACTTTTATAAGGGTAAAAAGGGAAATCCGGGGGGGGGGGGGAAATCATGGGGGGTGGGATGAGAAAATTTCAATTGACTTAATAACTAATACTAACGAGTGTTTTTTCTACTAGTGGTTATAGGTTATCTTATTTTATCCCATTTTTAAACTCCTTTAGAAAACAACATTCAAGATGATAATTCAAAAATGAGATAGAATAAGGTAAAAGTGGGAAATTATTTCCCACTTCTGTCATTGGTTATAACGACTTTCTATTTTTCTTTTGGTAAATAATTTTTCACTTTAACCTTTTAATATTGATTGTTCAATTTTGTTTGATTTTCAAAAGAAAATCTCGTTTTAAAGTTTTTTTCTTCTAATATTTAAACTAAAAGAAATTAAAATTTTAAAAAGAATCACTAGTGAAAAATACGTCTTTTAATATCTTAACAAAACAAAATTGTCGTGCCTACTCACGTTGTTCCGCTCTAATCTTTCACCTATAGTTACTCTGTTTTTTCATGTGTGAAGTTGTCAATAACAGAGCAAAAAAACTCCATCGATGAACAAACACCCAAATAGCTCTATATGTAGAGCTTGATAAGGAGTCAATTTATACAGAAAATTGATCAACCAAGGCAAAGGGCGACAACGATGATGAAAACGGCAAAGCAACAACGACGACTTGATAAAAGAGACCAACAACAAAGGAACATCGACTGTAAAGAAACCATAACGACAAACGAAGACAAATACATGATATCAAAGGATCAACGACGACAAACACATAAGGGCAAAGGACAACGAAGATCTGAAGAGAGACACACAGTAGAGATGAGAGGACCAATAGAGTAGGCTTTGCTTTGTGAAATTAACAAAATCCAATTGCAGAAACAGAAAGGGGTGTTGTTGTGGTGTACGGTAGAAGATGATTGAGGTGAGAGTAAAAAATAGAATTAATTAAATTAAACTAAATAAAACAATGCAAGTGGGGTGAGAAGTGGCGACAGATCATTCGTGATAATTTTCGTGAGGAAAGTTTTGCTATAAGAAGCATTTTCCTAGTCGAAAATGTGCGAAGGAACTGATGAGCTTTAACTTACCTTGCTCAACCAACTTAGTGATACTTCTACTTAAAACATCTTTACCGTCACACCCTGTCTCATCCTCTTTTGCAGTTAAAATAACAAGGTTGTTTACCATCAAATAATAAAATAGTTTTAATCAAATGATAAAATATTTAGGCTCCGTTTGGCCCGGCTTATTTTTTACTTTTTATTTTAGCTTAAATGAAATAGAGAAGTATAAAATTATATTTGACACTATTTCTCCTTAAAAGTATTAGAGAAATAAAGTAAAGAAGTAAAAAATAAAGAAAAGTGAAGTCAAACACAATTTTTTCCTTCTTTACTATTTTTAAGGAGAAGAAAAAAAGGAGAAAATAAGTCAGGCCAAACGGGGCCTTAGAATATGTCAATAAGACCATTAAAATAAAAGTTTTATAAAAAAAATAAAATTAATTGCATATTTGGTCCCTATGTTTATTTTAGGTTTCAATTTATTTCCTTATACTTAAATGTTTCAAGTTAGTTCTTTTAGATAAATTTCTATTTAAATCGTCCACACGACTAAAATATTTACATACATGGACAACTTAGTAATGCGTCATGTGAAAATTTTAGGTGACATTAACACAAAATTAAACAGAAAGTTAGACAAAATTAACTCAAAATTTAACGAAAAGAATGAACTTATATTGACATCAGTAACGTAATTGACCAACTTAAATTTTTTTAAATTTAAGAGACCAAATTAAAATATAAAATAAACGTAAAAGGCTAAATATATAATTAAGAAAAAAATAAATTAGAAACATAGGGTGAAAATAGTAAAATCAAAATGATTTAACTAAATGAGTTTTTTTCCTACTCTAGAAGTCAAATATATGAGAAAATAAAAAAAAATATAAGTTAAATAGGTTTTTGTCTCCGTAAAAAAGTGACATATTTTCATCTATATAAATTTTTATGCATGCAATTTTAGCCGCTGCTACTTTTAAAATTGTTTAATAATATTTAAACTTTTAAATATTTGAATAAAGTTTTTCTAGACATATTTAGAATATTATAAAAAGTTTCTTTACAAAACTTTATAATTTTTTAAAATGAGAATTTTTTTTTTGCAAAGGTTCAAATGAGAATAATTAAATATGAATGTTTTACATTTCAAAATATCTTTACTATTTATAAAAAGGATACAAATTTTTGGGATGACTTTTTCATTAGTTCTATTTCACCCTTAGGAAAACTACAAAAAAATAATAATAAAGTAACCAAAGTTTCAAATTATTAGCACTATTGATAAATAAAATCACCAAATTAATAGAGATGATTTGTTATCTATTATCTATTATTATTATTATCTATATCAATATATAGAGAGAATACCCTCCTTCGCATGGACTTTTTTTATTGTCATTTTTGCCGTTCACTCTATTTAAACATTTGTATATTTGAAAAATAACTTCCACATAAAAATAGATTCAGTAGTTATTTATATTTGCACAATAAATGTATCACACAAACGGGCGGCTAGTAAAAATAAATGTCACGAAAGTCTTACCTTAGAAATTAAATTTTGAGTCACTTTGTTTTAGAAGAACTTTTTACAATGTTCTAAGGTACTATTTGACCTAATTTATTTCAAATTTTCTGACTCAATAAAAAAAGAATCTAGGTCAAACAAATTTTCCATACGTCTACTTACAATGTATTAAAAGAAACTACTATTAAAAATTAAAGTTTGTCCTTATTACTTTTAACGGCGTTCCAAGTTTTACGCCCTTAAATGTAAATTTAACTCATTATAAAAAAAATTCAAAAAAAGAAAAGGAAAAAAATATAAGCATAAAAGAAATCTTCCCATAAAAATAGCATCAGAAATCACATCTCTAAAAAAAAACACAAAACAAAAATAGGAAAAAATAAAATAAAATAAGCATCAAATAAATCTTCCCATAAAAATTTATTTAAAATAAATTTACATATAAAAATATGAACAAATTAAAATGACTATATAAGATACGCTTCAAAAATAGTAACTTTTTTTTTAATGAAAAAATAGTAATTCAATCTAACATATAAAAACTTATATATAAAAAATAAAAATAGAATAATCTATTTATGAGCTTAAAAATAAAACAACGGAAAAATATAAACAAAAACACAATCAACCCGTTTGGATTGACTTATTTATGAGTTTATGCAAAATAACTTATGCAAATAAATAAGTTTTTATGTATTATTATAAGTTTTTTAAGGTAGTTCATGTAAACAATTTATAAAGATATAACTTTTGTTAGTGAAAACTTAAGAATTAACATAAAAGTTTATTTATAAATTATAACCATAAACTATTTTCATAAGCTTAAAAATAAGCCAAATTCAAACAGGCCCAATATATTAAAAGGCGTTACTACTAAAAATTCTAATTTGTCCTCATCAATTCATAAAATATTTCAAATCTTCTATTTCGAAAAAAAATTATATTTTTTAATTTAATATATTATTATATAATAGTTAAATTCTACTCTATTTTTATTATAAAAAAATATACTCTATTTTCGTTTACTCTTATATAAAAAATACTGAAGAATTGCATTATTTATGAATATATATTATAATAATGGGGTAAATATTTGTCATAATACTTAAAACATCACGGGACAAGTGTTGATCAATAATTTTGTCAAAAAAAAAAAATTTGCGTTGATCACTAATATATAAAAAATCATACACGGGACAATTGTTCTAACAAAAAAATTAATTATATACGGGACAATTGCTTTAATAAAAAAATTAATCATACACGAGACAATTGCTTTAATAAAAAAATTTATCATACATGAGACAATTGCTTTAATTAAAAAAATTTATCATACACAGAACAATTGCTTTAATAAAATAAAAAGAAATTGAATAGTAAATATTTTTTATTATTAATTATAATTTATTACACAAAAATCATACACGGGACAATTACTTTAATAAAAAAATGACTATATATTTTACAAAAAATAACTGAATGACATCATTTATAATTTAACAATAATTTATAATTTATAAATAAAAGCCAATAGACCCGTGCGAATTTTTGGATAGAAAAAAGTTGCTTAATTTTTATGAGTAAAATAACTTTTCGCCATTATTAGTTGTTACTGTATTATCTTTTTTTAAGTTTGTTTTAATTTCAGTATTATTAGTTGTTATTTTTTTTAAAGTTTGTTTTAATTTTAGTATTAGTAGTTTTTATTAATATTTTTTTTAAGTTTGTTATTATCTTGTTTCAAAAAAAAAAGTTTGTTATTATCTTTTTTTAATTAGTTGTTATTATCCTTTAAAAATATATTTTACCAAACAACTTTTAACTTAAAAATAACTTTGAAGTTAAAAAACAATAATTATCAAACAATTTTAGCTTTTTTCTAGAAGATCTTATTTTCACTTTTAATTTTCATATAACATCTAAGATCTAAAAAAGTCGGACCAAAGGGATCAAAATATATCTGCAAAATAATAATTTAAAAATACACATTGGATTAAAAGCAAAGACTAAAAGTACGTGCATAATAATTTTATAAGGACCAAATCATGTTAATTTATTTTAGAGCATCTCTTATGGTGATACCACTTTGGGTATCATACATCACTAAAAAGTGGTCCCTACAATGCCATGTAATAATTATGCAACTCATACATAATTTGTTTCAATAGCGATACCATTTTTGGTATCATATAGTATTAGTAAATAGTAAGTGATCCATTCTATTTAATTCTATTTAAGGTACCGTATCATCAATTTTGATATCTTCTGTGTCACATTATTAAACTCCGATGATATAAAAAAGTTAAATATGAATCATAAATCTATAAAACTCTATGATACATATATTGGAGATGCTGTTATAGCAATCAATATAAAACTGTCATGTGGTTTACACGAACATTCAATTATATTTCATTTAATTGTCATGTCAAATTTTATTATTTTTTTAAAAATATTTAAAAGAAAATTATAATAATTGTTCTGCATCCATTTTTTTTTTTGACAAAATGCATCCACTTTTTTGATATGCAACCCACCAGTCCAACATTCTCCTCTTCACACATGTCTCATCCTCTTCCATTGCAATTAAGCACAACTTCACAAATCACTATTGAAGTCATACTTAAAAAAACTATCTTTTGTCAAAAAAATTGAAAGAAAAAAAAGAAAGGGATAGATTAACAAATTTGGATAGAGGGACCAACCATCATCATTAAGGGGGTGTGATATTGAAAATAGTTGAAGGAAATTGAGATGGAGAAAATGGAAGAAGAGAAGGTTGAAGAAGACGATGTGTAGAAATCAAACCATAGGGTATTTGTTGTGGTGTTCACAGAAATGACTGGGGGGGGGGGGGGGGGGGGGGGGGGGGGTGAATATGAAATGGCATATGAGAAACATCGATGAGAGGGGAAAGTTAAAACTTTAATGGAGAAAATATGGGAAAATAGTTTTTGTTTTTGTTTTCACGACCAGTTTAATCTGGTTCGAAAGTCAGTTCTGACATCAAGTGGTTCTAGCCTCCTCCCAATCGCAGTTGCGGGGATCGAACCGTGGAAAAATGGTTGACAATAGACAAATTAATTTTTATATATTTTAAATAAATAATAAATAATAAGGCAAAATAATATAATTCTATTGAATACTTGTGTAAACACTTTTTAAATTGTCTGCTTATAATCTTTACATCCATTTTTAAATTATTAGAGACATGTTTAAAATCTACTGAGGACATATTTGAATTAAATTATTTTTGAGTTTATGCAAACAATTTATGTAATTTTTATGTATTATTATAGGAGTCCGTTTGGATTAGCTTAATTCTTTTATGCAAACAAATTATACAATACTAGCCGCCAAACGGGCACGTTCCGTGCCCGTTTGTGTGATCGATATTCTTTTTTTTTTTGTAATCGATATTCTCTATTGTGCAAATATAAATAACTACTTAATCTCCTTTTTTATTGGACTTAGTTACATCATTTTTTGTTATGGCTAGTTCTTAAGAAGAAAAAAATATATTTTTTTTATTATAAAAAAACTGAAAACCTACTTTTATGTGAAAGTTGTGTTTAATTATTAAGAAGAAAAAAAATATTATTTACTAAAAAAACTGAAAATCGATTTTTATGTGAAAGTTATTTTTTAAGGGTAAAATAGAAATAATAAAAAAGCCATCCCAAAAATTTGTATCCCCTTTATATATTAGTATAGATAAATTAGGTTTTATGCTATTTTACAAGTTCACACTAATGAAAATTGTATTTTTTATAAGTTATTTTATCATAAACTATTTTGACAAACTTATAATAATACGTAAAAATTGTATAAGTTGTTTGCATAAGCTCAAAAATAATCCAATTCAAACAAGCCATATGTTTGTCAAGGTAGATTATGATAAAATAATTTATAAAAATACAATTTTCACTAGTGTAAATTTATAAAATTGTATAAAACATAATTTATACTAGTATGTTAGCCCGTGCCGTGCACGGGATTATTTTCTTTTTTTACTATTATTCATATAGTTATTTTGATAGATTATTTGATTAATTTGGTTTAAAATTCTATAGTAAAATTGAGATATGTTTTGCATGATATATATATATATATATATATTTAAAGATGTTACATAATAAAGCCAGATTAAGAGTATTACTTTGCTTCCCATTTTACACTATTATGAGATAGATTTTTTATCTCATCTTCATCCTCGAAACTATATAGTGATCCTATAAATATCAAATAATTATAAACTTCATTTTCAAAGGAAAAATTGCTTTGATTTTTCATGGTCTTAAGATTTTTTTTGACTATACCCATAAAATTAAAATATATCATGATTTTTTTTTATCTCGAGCCGACTCTTTATAGAAAATTTACGGTAGGTTCATTTCAAACATGAGATAATTTTTATTTTTTTCAATAATATTTATTTTCATTTATTATTTTTTCTTTTAAAGGTTGTCTTGTCTTTTTTTCATTTTATATTATTTAAAAGGTTATCTACGTTTTTTCAAATGTCTATGAGATTGATTACTTTTAGTTTATTTGAGTATGAAAATACGATATATCTTTAACACATGACTCTATAGGACTTCATAACATAAAATAATTGTAAATTTTATACTATTTTTTAAATGAATATTAACATATTTTGACCCTGTTTCAATTCTCAAATTTTTTCTTTTCACCGTAACACAAAGAAGCAATCTTCACGCGTGAGCGTCAAATGAGAAAACCTATGTGTGAATCTCTCCACTCACAATAATAAATTAAGGTCATTGAAAGTTTAAAATAGCACAAATTATAAAAATTCAAAAGTATATTAATTTATTTTAGATTTTCCATAGATTTTATCACTCAGATGTAATCTAATGAAAGTGTGATGGCCACAGAATATGGAAAAACCCCTTAGTCGAAATTCAAAATTTAATAGTGGGGTGGGAAGTGTTACTCGTTTCCTATTGTATACCACTGCGAGATTCTCTCTCTCTCTCTCTCTCTCTCTCTAACTCTCTCTCTCTCTCTCATGTCCGTCGCATGACTCTATAAGGGTTCCATCAATAATAAAATAGTTGCTAATTCTATACTCCCCCCGTTAAACTATATAAGTATAAAACACCTTTTTAGATTCATTGCTTTATTAATGTATTTGATCCATATAGACCAAATACATTAATAAAACAATGAATCTAGAAAGGTGTTTTTTGCTTATATAGTGTAACGGAGGGAGTATTATTTTTTTAGTGAATATCAACAAAATTCTAGTGTTAAGTTATCACTATCTTCTACGTGCACTTTTAATTATGGGGATGACTTTTTATCGTGCTAAATAAAATTTTGAATAAATGATCACCGTGATAAAATATTAAATATGAAAATATGGATAACCCCCGCAGTCTGAATTCATAGTCAATGTGTATTTTTAATTGTCTGGTGGAAAGTGCTTCCCGTTTTCTATTCTACACCGCTAAAAGATTTCTCTCTCTCTCTCTCTCTCTCTCTCTCTCTCTCTCTCTCTTCCGTCTCCATTACATGACTCTATAAAAGTTTCATCAACAAAAAATAGTTGTTAATTCGATATTTTTTTAATGAATATCAATTAAATTTTCGTGTTTAGGTCTCACTATGATATATATACACTTTTCATCATGGGGATCACGTTTCTTCGTGCTAGATAAAATTTTGAATAAGTTTTTCCCATGATAAAATATGAAATATGAAAATAAGGATAATTCTCGCAGTTGGAATTCAAATTTTAATTCGTAAATGTGTATTTTTAATAGTGGGGTGAGAAGTACTTGTCGTTTCTCATTCTCCAACACTGAGAGTCTCTCTCTCTTTCTCAAAATCTTCTATTTTGTTTTTGTCTCTAATGAACATAATTCTTTCTTCAAAATAAAATGTTCTTACGTAAAAAAAAAGTTTATGGATATGTCATAAGCTATTTATTGGGTTCAAGACTTCAATTCTTCGAGTGATCTTATCTATGAAAAAAATAGTGTAATTTCTTATTTTAATTTGTTTCAAAGTAATCTAAATATAAGTGTTGCTTCCTTTTACAAAATTAAAATATTAAAAATGTACCAAGATAGTGTCGCATAAATGGTAGATACTTGGGCTCATTAACCATTTGGTCTTAGGATCGATTCTGACCGGTACATATGGAGAATCATTTCTTAGAAGATGTCAATCCCTTAAATGGATCTCGATCTCAGTTAAATCGAGAGGATTAACCTCTGCCGTTGCGCACGAAAGATACTTTTGGTTTAAAAAAAAGTCTATATATATATATAATATTTGAGAGCTTCTATAAAAAAATATAATATTTGTGAGAGTTTCTGAAGAAAAAAAAAAAGAGTTTCTACAAAAAAAATATAGTATATAATATTTGAGAGAGTTTTCAAAAAAAAAAATAAAATTGAGAGTTAAAAAAGATATAATATTTGAAAAAGTTTCTAAAAAAAAAAAAAATTTTGACAGAGTTTAAATAAAAATATTATAAAGATTCAATTATTGTTGCCAATGGGATTCGAACAACGTACCTTTGTTAGTAATTATAAGGTAATTTTCTCTACAAAAAGAAATGTAGTTTTCCATAAAATATTATAAAAATTCAATTATTGTTGCTAGTGGGATTCGAACAACAAACCTTAAGCTAAAAACTCTGAATGACACATAAGCAAGAGAAGATCTAATTGAATGTCACATAAGCAATTACTATTGAGAATGCACGAGAAAGCTCCGTGAGAATCTCGTAATGTATATAATAGAGATAGAGAGAGATTGCACTAGCCGTTCCGTGCCCGTTTGTGTGATCGATATTCTTTTTTTTTATTTTGTCATCAATATTCTCTATTGTGCAAATATAAATAACTACTTAATATCCTTTTTTATTGGACTTAGTTAATTGATAACTATGTAACCTCATTTTTTTGTTGTGGCTAGTTATTAAGAAGAAGAAAATATTTTTTTTTACTATAGAAAAACTGAAAATCTACTTTTATGCGGAAGTTGTGCTTAGTTATTAAGAAAAAAAAATTATTTACTAAAAAAAACCGAATATCTATTTTTATGTGAAAGTTATTTTTTAAAGGTAAAATAGGAATAATGAAAAAGCCATCCCAAAAATTTGTATCCCCTTTATATATTAGTAAGTATAGATAAGACGTTTATATAAGTTTAAAAATAACCTAATCCAAACGGGCCCTAAGTTATTTAAAAAATATGAAGATTTTATTTGAGAGATTTAAAAAATAAAGACATATCCAATCATGAATTTCTTTTTCAAGATATCATCAAACTTAAAAAATCACAATCTAAAAGACTTTTTTTTTTTTTTATAAAGTGACTCACTTACTTAAAGATAAACATACATACATGCATAAATATAATTCCACTCACTTCACTTCACCATTAAAAATTTGTTAAAAAAATTAAAATCCAAAGATAAAGCAAAAAAAGAGAGTGACTAAGATAATTTTAAAAAAAGACAACGAATCAGAAATTATTATTTGTTACAGCAAACACCAACTGGACAATTCCTAATCATATGCAACAAATTCATATTCCTATTTAAGAAACAATTCTGTTTTTTTTAGCGTATAATAACTAAATAAAGAATCATATACATCATCATCAAGAAGAACAAGAACAAGAAGCAGAAAGCTAAGTGAAGGAAGAACAACAACAACAACAATTTAACCTCACTTTACCTGGCTATTACTTCTTTGATTCAACGACCATTTAACCTCAATTTTCTATTTTTAATAATTCAATAACTAAAGTGTCATTGTCAAAACTATATAATATAATAATAATAATAATATATCATATATAAGATTGGAATGGCACAAGAAGGTGATAATGAAGCGAAGCCTGCAACTTCTTCTTCTTCTCCTGCTGCTCCTAAGTCTGTTGAACAAGAGATGGCAACCAAGTCTACCATGATTCCATCAACTTCTTGGTTTACACCAAAGAGGTAATTATTAATTAACCCTTTTTCCCCTTTTTTGTTTTTAGATCCGTCATGATAAAAAAAAACGTTTTTTTATTTTATATTTTATGGAATAATGGAAAAAAACGATTTTTTTTTATTTGGGTATGTTTTTAGGAGGGAGAGAAATTCTGGGTTTGTTTTTGTTTTCACCAATTTTGTTTTATTGTGTGTGGGGAATTAATTTATTTTTTCATTGGTGTAGATTAAGTGGAATTTAAAAATTGGATGGTTTTGTGTATGTATTTTATGAAATTTGAATGTGTTATGTTATGTTGTGTAGGTTACTGGCTATGTTTTGTGTGATTAATATGTTGAACTATTTGGACCGAGGAGCAATAGCTAGCAATGGTGTTAATGGACATAGTGAAACTTGCACAGGTGGTACCTGCAAGGCTGGGACAGGAATTCAGTAAGTTTTAGTTTAATTGATTAATTAGCCTATGTTTGATATCACGGCGGGTATGTCAGAATCACGGTGACCCGCCGTGATTTTCCAAAAGCTACACTTTGTAGCTTATGCAATCATGGTGGATCATCGTGATTCTGACATACTCACCGTGATATGATACCAAACATACACTTAATTAGTTAATACTATATACTAGGATCTTCTATATAATTATTGAAAACTTATTATGGTTTTGTGCTAGGATTGAAAAATAAGAATAGAGGATGCTGGTGTGGCTTTAAACTGAGTTGTGACTTGTGAGGGGTTGGTTTATCTGTATGATTTTATCTTTAAAAAACTAAAATGTATAAACAACATATTATTTAACTTAGCAATTTTGGAAATATTTTAGTTAAGTTACTATTATGAAGGGAGAAGGGAATTGAGATTTAGATTGAGATCTTGGTGGTAACTGGTGAATGTATTTTCCCCCTTTTGTAATGTATGCTTCTCAAAAAAAGAAGCAACAACGACCTAGACACATAATTCAATTTATATTTTGCGAGATAACTATTGCTGTTGTTTCATGCCATGATAGTGTACTTTAATATGAAAAACTAACTTTTCAGGTGTGTTTAGTAGTGTTTCTTGGCAATACAATTTATAACTTTTGTGTAGGTCTGTGAGTTTTTGCTTGTGTTTCATGCCATGACAATTTATAACTTTAATATGAGATACTAAATTTTCAGGTTTGTTTAGTAGTATTTCGTGACAATATAATTTTGTACTTTTGTGTAGGGGGGATTTTAAGTTGAACAATTTTGAGGATGGTGTTCTATCATCTGCTTTTATGGTTGGACTTCTTATAGCTTCTCCGATATTTGCATCTCTGTCAAAGAGGTATTGACTGTTTATGTTTAAAATTGAAATAGCTGTTATTCCCACTATGACACATTGTTTCAGGATTAAGACTTGATAGCAGTTTAGTCTTCTTGAATGTGTGAATCAATTACTACGATGTGGCTGTTTGTGCTGTATTTATCTCAATTATTTGGCTTCTTAATGCTTCAAAAGATATGCTGTCAATGAATGTAATTATGAAACTTTTGAAGTTTAAGCTTACTTTAAACAACAACTGGTCTATCATATTGTAATCCAAAATGCCCTTGATTCAGAAACAAAGCAAGAAATATTCTTCAGCATGATTTTCATCTTACACTGATAAGAATTGTCTTATCATTTTATTAAGCCCTATTTTTTTATGAAATGTCTTAGAATTGAGTTAGGCCTAACTCATCCCTATAAAACCGGCTTGTAAGGTGAGGATTGCCTCTTACTTATAAACACTTATTCAGGCCTTCTCGCAAGCGATGTGGGACTTCTTTAACACACCCCCTCGCGCTCAACACTGTTGGGCTTGTTGCGCGGATATAAATGGTGGAGGGCCCGATCAGAAACCTGATTGCAGACAGCCCGTGAAGTGGCCCATCGAATCGTGGATAGACTCTGATACCATCTTAGGATTGAGTTAGGCCTAACTCATCCCTACAAAACCGGCTTGTAAGGTGAGGATTGCCTCTTACTTATAAACACTTATTCAGGCCTTCTCGCAAGCGATGTGGGACTTCTTTAACAAAATGGAATATCTATAAAATTGTAATAATCCAATAATGAGAATACTGAACCTTCTCTGTCTAAGTACATGCACACACCATTTATGTGATCTATATTATAAGATGTTAATATTTACATTATTCCTATATTTTGCAGTGTAAACCCTTTTAGGCTTATTGGAGTTGGATTGTCAGTTTGGACTCTTGCAACCTTATGTTGCGGTCTTTCTTTCGATTTCTGGTCCATTACATTCTGTCGCATGTAAGTGTTTTTTCCGGTTATTTTTCAAGCTCTATAGTATAGTTTTTGTATTGACTACGTACATATTAGTAAAAATGTAAGAACAATATGTATTCTTAAAGTTTTCCCTTTTTCTCTCTAGGCTCGTTGGTGTTGGTGAGGCTTCATTTATAAGTCTTGCAGCACCTTTCATTGATGATAATGCCCCAGTTTCACAGGTTTGTTACTTTCCCTGAAAATTGTCACATGTTTTCTTACTAGAAGAATGTTTCTATCGTCTATTGTGCTCATATTTTACTTAAACTAAGAAGCAATCATTTTGTGGGATTTCGAGTCAGTTGAAGCTTCTTTGAGTTTGATGTGAATCATGGTACCTTCTTTGTATTGTGATGCTATTTGCTTTTTATAGAATTGCATTTTGGACTGAATTCACAAAATTACATGCTGAAGAATCTATGTTTTAATTTGTAAAACTTAGCAGTTTTATTTATTGCTATTAAGCATTAATGTGGAATATTAGAACTCAAATCAGTATTGAGACTTAATCTAAATGTGTTTAGATAAGTTTGCTTCTATTCAGCATTTCAATGGTTTGTAAATATAATCTGGTAAAACTGACTGATGTTTTATTTACCTTTCTTGGCAGTTGGAATATTATATGATATTGTGATTTTTATTTTTTTTTATTTTTTACTTATTTATATGGTGGTGGTAACCTTTCTTATACTGGTTTATGTATCAGAAAACAGCGTGGCTTTCTATATTTTACATGTGTATACCAGGGGGATATGCACTTGGCTATGTCTATGGTGGTTTCGTAAGTTTTTGTTTTGTCTTAATATCACTATCATATCTTTTCATTGTTACTTGTTTTTGAATTTCCCTTTGATTTTATCTTTTCATTGTTCATAAACAGGTTGGAGATCATTTTGGCTGGCGTTATGCGTTTTGGGTGGAGTCTATATTGATGCTTCCATTTGCTATTTTGGGATTTGTTATGAAGCCTTTGAAGTTGAAAGGTGCACATTTTTATCTTGCGTTGATTTATTATGGCACCAGATATTGTTTTCTATCTCTAAACTACTTTTGGATACAGGTTTTGTCCCTGCTGACTCAAAAAAAGTGCAGGCACTTGAGACAGTTCCTTTGGGAGTTCAAGGTACTATTATTTTTTAGACTAATTTGGCGAGGATTTAAGCTTATCCCCCATTTGAAATATAATTTAAAGTTAGAAATATGTGCATGTTGTGTTACTAAATGGTGGATATTCCACACTATATATTTACATGACTAATACAAAAGCCAATAAAATTTTATTTGAAATTTTTATTCCTTTGTGTTATTTCTGTTTTACTGGTTTACTTCTGATTCGCAATATCTCTTTGTTGGGCTTAACAAAGTTCTCTTATTTGATGGACAGACACGGGGGCTTCAAATAGAAACGAAGAATCACATGAACCTTCCAAGTGAGAACATCACTTTTATCCTTGATTTACATAGTAGTTTTTATATTGAGTGTTCCCTCTGTAACAAAATATAAGCAAAAGTTACTTTTTAGGTTCATTATATGATTAATTAATGTATTTGGACTATCTTACAGACTAGATACATTAATCATACAATGAACCTAAAAAGTAACTTTTGCTTATATTTTGTTACGGAAGGTGTATATGATAGATTCGCCATTATAGTGTGTTTCATCCCACTAGTTGAGAATAATTATCCCTCAATCCTTCGAAAACTGGCCACTATTGATTTATTGTTTCTCTTAGTGTGTGGTGTCCATCTCTAAGTGACTGATGCACATAAAATTATTTTTTATTGACTATAGGCCAAAACAAACAAACAGAATACTAAATCAGCTCTCAATATTTCTGAAAGATATGAAAGTACTTTTGTCCGATAAGGTTTACGTCGTCAACGTTCTAGGTATGCATCAACTGCTTCCTTCATATTTATTTTTGTCGTTGTTAAATTCATCTCAGAAGCTTCAGTATGACTAGCCTACTTCCTTATAAACTTCATATACCATACTCTTCTATCTATTTATGCACTATGTCTTACAAACATATTGTTTTCCTACTTGCAGGTTACATAGCATACAACTTTGTTATAGGTGCTTACTCCTATTGGGGCCCCAAAGCTGGTTATAGTATATATAACATGGTGAGACTCTATTTCATCTAATGACCATGTGTGTGCATAAGATTTTATATCCTTCTTTTGTTTATGTATGCATGATAACTTGCGATAATTTGCTCGTAAAACACGTTGTTTGGTATAAAATTATTTTACTAACGACAGTTTACTTTGTCAGACTAATGCAGATATGATATTTGGAGGAATTACAATTGTATGTGGAATTTTGGGTACTTTAGCAGGAGGCTTTGTTCTTGATTACATGACTAACACCCTATCAAATGCATTTAAGGTTGGTATATGAATTTTTAGTATGGATTCTAGCATTATTTATATTCATGTTTATGTGTTTCCTAACAGTTTTTTTCAGTTTGTTTTTTTATTTGTTGAGCACGTTGAATACACTTAAACTGTTAATTCTCCGGAAAAATCTTCCGAGTTGTATCTAACATATAAGTTTATTTCCCTCAGAAGTCTCTCTTATAAATTCCATTGCCTCCATCCTAACCACCTTGATTTCTTTTCAGCTTCTCTCATTTACAACACTTGTTGGTGGTGCATTTTGTTTCGCTGCCTTCACATTTAAAAGCATGTATGGCTTTTTGGCTTTTTTTGCTCTTGGTGAACTACTTGTTTTTGCCACTCAGGTACTTCCCTTCATGTTTGATTGTGTATTTGGTAAACACTCCGAAAGCATTATTTTTGCTCCAAATATACTGTTTTATTCTTATATTCTTACTATTATTTTCTTTTCAGGGTCCTGTGAATTATGTATGTCTCCATTCTGTTAAACCAAGTTTGAGGCCACTATCAATGGCTATGTCAACTGTTGCTATTCATATCTTTGGAGATGTACCTTCCGCGCCTCTTGTTGGAGTTGTCCAGGTTAGCATTTTTAGCTGTATTTGTTATTAACTAGTTATAAGTTACAAATCTTACACATTATTATGCGCATACAAGACAATATTCTGATGGTGGTGCTGTGCATACAGGATAATATTAACAACTGGAGAACCACCGCGTTGATTCTAACAACAATATTTTTTCCGGCAGCTGCAATATGGTTTATAGGTAAGTCGTCATTGAAACCTGTTGATCCGATACATAAAAGTCACATTACTAATTTCTTTGCTGTACCACAGGAATATTTTTGCATAGTGTGGATAGATTTGATGAAGAAAGTGAGCATCAAGTACCAAGGGTAGAAGGGACAACCACTTCGCCGTTGCTTGAAGAGAAGAAGACTGGAGGAACATTGCCATCTCAATCTCAAGAATGCTAACCTTTTCTATATCTTTTGATGGTTGTCCGCGTAGTTTGTTTCGTAAACTGTAAATAGCTTAATTCTTTGTTTAATGTTTTCTTAAGTGAAATTTATTTTTTTTGTAAGTATCTTTTTGCTTAGTGGAAATGAAATAATGCAAGAAGCTATCTGCAGATGATATTGGCAATGTTTATGTTTCACCATCTTGAGCACAATATTGTAAATAATATTATGTTGAAGCTATGCATGCTTGTGTTCCAATGTGTTATCATGCTTAAGTATATTTTTACATTCATACACTTTTTAAATATTTTTCAAAATGCTATCTATATGTTTAAATACCTAAAATTGCTTAGCGCACCCCCCAGATTTCTAGTACACCCCTTAGATTGCTTAGTGCACCCCTAGATTTTTAGAGGTGCGCTAGAAATTGGGGGGTGCGCTAGAAATCCAGGGGTGCGCTAAACAATTTGAGGGGTGCATAAGGAAAAAGCTTATGCACCATAACCACTCCCGTTATTTTCTATGAAGTACAGGCACCAGATACAGACATTGACACGCCGACATTGAAAATAATTTGAAAAAGTAACATAATTCAATATAACTGTTGATGATTCTCTATTTATTAGCATTGATATAGTTTCCATATTTTCCAGTCTTCCTTTTTAGAGAGATAATCTCTTGTATATATGTTTTGCATAACCTCATTGTGAATTATAAGTTAATCATTCTAAACTATTCAAGATGGTATCGAGAGCAGGTTCGAAATCCTAGTTTTCTATCGGGTCCCGCCACCACCAAGGCTAACCCTAATTTTCAGAGTACTATTCATCGGAAACATTGTTCACCGTCCCACTGTTCATTCCGCGTGCACTGTTCATCCGCGCACACTGTTCATCGCGCAGTCGCTATAACGTTTTTTGTCTTTGGTTGATGGTTTGATTTGATGGATGTCCAACAAACCTCCGCTGCAGCCACTTTTACTCATATTGGTAATTCTACAACTTGTCTATCTCATTCTGTGGGATGATGGATTTTAGACTCTGGTGCTTCTGATCATGTTGTTGGTAATCCCTCTCTTATCTTTAATTTATTACCTCATAGAATACCTTACAACATCACTGTTGCTAATGGTTCTAAAGCGCAAGTTACTGGTATTGGGCAAACTTCACCTTTGCCATCTCTACCTTTGAATCATGTGCTATTTGTATCCGGTTCATCTTTTAATCTGATATCAATTAGTAAACTTACTCGTTCTCTCATCTGTTCTATAACTTTTTGTTCCGACTCTTTCTTTGTAAGACCCAAGATTTCACTGTACAGTTTTTCTAAGGAACTTTAGTGTCGGCTAAGTTTTAGGGTTTTTGGTAAAGCGGTTTCGTGAGTATTGTCGCGTTAATAGAATTTTTGCTGAAATGGAGCCTGTTTTGTGCTCGTGCGCTGGAAAGGCACAGACTTTCGGGTCGTGATCCTCTTTTAAGTATGAGGAGATTTCTGTGAAGCCAGAAATCCGAGTTTTGGGTTATTCTCCTCTTTGGAAAAACGAGTAAGATTTTACCCGCTGTTGTGAAATTTTACTGGTTCTGAATTCAGTAGGATTTCGGTTGAGTTTTATATATCGGCGTGAGTTAGGATATATTGTCAGAATAATTTTCAAGAGTGAGGAAGAAAATTACAGTCGGGGAAAAAGATTTAGCGATAATATTTGGAAACGGTTTACGACGGACGTTTATTTGGTAGATTTTATATTTTTGTGATTTCCGTCCGTTAGCGAGGTGCGACTCGTTTACGAGCGAACGCGAGAGCTGAGATGTGAGGAAGCTTAGAAAATATCTTGGAAGGATAAACTTAGAATTGATCCAATGGCTATGATTAAGTCTTAGAAACTTTACACTATTTGATCCAAGGGCTAGGATGAAACAAGACCATTATTTAGTAGACTTTGGAAGTCACTTTGTGGACTTAGAAAAATCACAAACTTCACTCCATTCTTTCTCTCTTTGGCCGTGAGCTTCTTCTTCTTCCAACCCTTGAGAGAAATTTCAATCCTACACCAAATTGATCCATTTCAAGCTTGTTGGAACCATAGGAATTGCAAGTAGTATCTTCTCTAAGGTAACTAGACCTCTCCTTTCCTCTTAGTTGGTCAAACTCATGGAGTTTGTTGGATTTTTAGTTTATGTTCTTGAGAAATTTTTGTTAGAAAATGTTCATAAATGATTTTTGCTCCATGAGAGTTGCTCATGAGTGTTTAACTAGTTTGTTTAGAACTAGATGGGTTGTATTCCATGAGTTTGATGAGAATCCCATGAAGAAATTGGATTAGGGTTTTGGAGAAAATTCTAATTGATCAAGAACTTGGAAAATTGTTTTAGCTTTTGTGTTTAATGAATTGTTTCAAGACTTTTAGAGAAATGGATGTGTGAAAAATAGTCTTGTTTTGAAAAACAAGAAATTTGTTCTTGAGAGTTCAAGAGAAAACTTTTATGAATTTTAGTTTGTGTTTTGAAAAGTATTTGTTGTTCAATTAAATGATTTTGTGAGCTAAATGATTTATGCTATGGTTTTGAAATGGAAAATTTTAGGAACTAGCCATGCTTTGTTGTTCTTGGCCGTGGCACAATGTGTGTGTGTGTGAGCACTTGGCTTTCAAATTTTTAAGCCCTATGGGAAGGCATGATCATGGTTTAAAATGAAGAATTAATGTGGTTTTGTTTTGAAAGAAAACTAGTAACTTGTGTTCTAAGTAAACAAGTTAATTGGTAAAGTTTTGAAAAGTGTTATGCTTTGATTTGAAATGGTTTTGGTGTAAGAGCTTGATCACTTTTGAGAAATTAATAATGGTTTAAGTATTTTAAACTATGTTTGATTTTTGAAAACAATGTTTTAGGTGTGATCTCAATACTGGCCGAAATTGAAAAGGGTATTTAGGTCCTTTTAAAATTGTTTTTGTGACCTGGAAAATTAACTATTTGATCCGTCTTTTCGAGACGAAGATTTCGGTGTATGGCTCGTCTCGATCGGATAAAGAATGAACGAGTTATGACCATTTTATTTGAAAGAAAAAACTTGTAACTTGTGGCGCAAGTAAACTTTTATTTTTGTGAAAATTTTCAAAGAGTTTTTGATTTGTTTTCAAATGGTTTTAGCATGTGAAAATTGATTGCCTTGGAGTTAGGAATCAAAGTGTTTCTTAGTTTGTTTTGAAACGAAACTATATATTTCTTATAACAAAAAAATAGTGTATTTAACTTCGTGAATTTTTAATCACTATGGGGAGAACTGGGAATCACTATCCGAGAGTGTTAGAAAGTACCTTAGACCCCTCTAGAGTTTTGGGAATAGGTTTCGTTTCAATAGAATACCGTGAGAGTATTTTATTGATATTATGCTGCTTATATTTTAGGAAGCGTGAATTGTAGAATTTCGCGAGAAAGGTTAACGGAAGCTTGCCGAGGTAAGGGCTCCACTTTATTTCTGTCTTTAAATGGTTACGACATGTTTGGATTTACTGTGTGTTTGGCATGTATGTGTTATATATTCTCGTGATGAGAAAGTGTTTATAATACGTGCGTTGTTTTACATATGATTGGAGATGTATGTATGAACATGTGGGTGAATACATATGATTGGAAATGTATGTATGTTTGTTGTGGTTTGTTACATATGATTGGATATGTATGTATGTTGTTGGGATGGTTTATATATGCTAGGGAGGTATGTATTTGTTGCATTAGTATACATGGGGAATCGTATGCTCATGCATTGTTAGTGCGTAGTGGCGGGAGTGGACTACGAGGTGTGGTTGCGGGAGTGGACCCACCTGATTCTTATAGGGTTGTGTTGAGTTCAATACATGGTTGCGGGAGTGGACCATGGGGTGTGATTGCGGGAGTGGATCCACCTTAATCCTTTGTGATTTTGTTGAGTCGATACATGGTTGCGGGAGTGGACCATGGGGTGTGATTGCGGGAGTGGATCCACCTTAACCTTGTGTTTTCGTTGGTGTTTGAGTAGAGGTTGGACCTACAGTTCCGGAACTCATGCATTGTGGTAGCTAGGGTTAGTACCACGCATTGTAGAAGTCTGCATTAGGCTTGGTGTGCATTATATATATAAACCCGTTGGTGGGAATTGCTTTGGTGGTTAAGAGCTTTCTCTTGTGTTCGTGGAATTATTGTTATGTGTACAATCTTTCGCACCGGTTATATATATACATACTATATATTTTGTGGTGACCCTTTCTTTCATTTGCGGGCTCATCCCACCCAGATGATGGGTTAGGTCGTGGTGACGACGGTGGCTGTTCCAGGCCCCATTGAGATGTTGGAGCTTTGGCTTAGTTAGACTATGCGCCGGTGTGGGTTGTGCACCGTGCTTTTTGGGTTAGGCATAGAATTCTAACTTGTGCTGTTGTAAGTATTTGAATACTTAGACTTGGATTGTAATTATTCAGGAATACACTTTGCTTATCGAAGCACCTTATGGTAATGAGTTCTTTTGTATATTTGAATGCCGGCTCATTTAAAATCTTTTATGCGTAACTCTGATGTGTACCAAAAAAAAAAAAAATAATGCCTTTTCTGGCCTTTGAAAAACGGGTTGTTACAATTGGTATCAGAGCACGGCTTTAAATCTTCAAAGGGAAAGTGTATACTTGAGTCGTTAGTCCAGAGTCGGTGAGAACTTAGCTAGAGTAGTGTCAATTCTAGTGTCAGTTCTAGTGTTTGTTCTGTGTCGGGTTATGAGTTAGTAATCCGTGGAGTGAGATATTCTGTTAGGATTCAGAATTGTTTGATTAAGGATCTAATCAAAAGAAATTGTCTATTGACAAATTGAGGGACTGTCCGTCCTTAATTTATTGTTGATGGTAGACGGGAGTCGTGTTGATTGGAATTGACTAGTTTTGCTAGCTTTGGTGATGCACAGAGAACTTCAGTGTTTCTTGTTGGAGAGTAGCCGGTCACTGCTTCGGATGAACCTAGTGGAATAGGCTATGTCGCGGAGGCGGAAGAGGTGAATTTGTAAATTTTTGGTGTGGACCTTAGGACTTTTGAGGAACTAGAGGTTGTGAACCTTGGTAGTGAGGTTAAGTTTTGAGTGGTGAACTCGTTGAGAGTTGCGGTCGGTGCACGGTTGTGCCAGTGTGTTGGTGATAGCATCTGTGTGACTTAACCCGATGTTAGCATCTTTGTGGCTACACCTAAATCCTGTGGGATTTTATTGTGTTGGTGATGGTAATAACTAGTTGAGTTGTTACTCTTAACTTTAGTTTCGAGGACGAAACTTCTTTTTGGAGGGTAGTAATGTAAGACCCAAGATTTCACTGTACAGTTTTTCTAAGGAACTTTAGTGTCGGCTAAGTTTTAGGGTTTTTGGTGAAGCGGTTTCGTGAGTATTGTCGCGGTAATAGAATTTTTGCTGAAATGGAGCCTGTTTTGTGCTCGTGCGCTGGAAAGGCACAGACTTTCGGGTCGTGATCCTCTTTTAAGTATGAGGAGATTTCTGTGAAGCCAGAAATCCGAGTTTTGGGTTATTCTCCTCTTTGGAAAAACGAGTAAGATTTTACCCGCTGTTGTGAAATTTTACTGGTTCTGAATTTAGTAGGATTTCGGTTGTGAGTTTTATATATCGGCGTGAGTTAGGATATATTGTCAGAATAATTTTCAAGAGTGAGGAAGAAAATTACAGTCGGGGAAAAAGATTTAGCGATAATATTTGGAAACGGTTTACGACGGACGTTTATTTGGTAGATTTTATATTTTTGTGATTTCCGTCCGTTAGCGAGGTGCGATTCGTTTACGAGCGAACGCGAGAGCTGAGATGTGAGGAAGCTTAGAAAATATCTTGGAAGGATAAGCTTAGAATTGATCCAATGGCTAGGATTAAGTCTTAGAAACTTTACACTATTTGATCCAAGGGCTAGGATGAAACAAGACCATTATTTAGTAGACTTTGGAAGTCACTTTGTGGACTTAGAAAAATCACAAACTTCACTCCATTCTTTCTCTCTTTGGCCGTGAGCTTCTTCTTCTTCCAACCCTTGAGAGAAATTTCAATTCTACACCAAATTGATCCATTTCAAGCTTGTTGGAACCATAGGAATTGCAAGTAGTATCTTCTCTAAGGTAACTAGACTTCTCCTTTCCTCTTAGTTGGTCAAACTCATGGAGTTTGTTGGATTTTTAGTTTATGTTCTTGAGAAATTTTTGTTAGAAAATGTTCATAAATGATTTTTGTTCCATGAGAGTTGCTCATGAGTGTTTAACTAGTTTGTTTAGAACTAGATGAGTTGTATTCCATGAGTTTGATGAGAATCTCATGAAGAAATTGGATTAGGGTTTTGGAGAAAATTCTAATTGATCAAGAACTTGGAAAATTGTTTTAGCTTTTGTGTTTAATGAATTGTTTCAAGACTTTTAGAGAAATGGATGTGTGAAAAATAGTTTTGTTTTGAAAAACAAGAAATTTGTTCTTGAGAGTTCAAGAGAAAACTTTTATGAATTTTAGTTTGTGTTTAGAAAAGTATTTGTTGTTCAATTAAATGATTTTGTGAGCTAAATGATTTATGCTATGGTTTTGAAATGGAAAATTTTAGGAACTAGCCATGCTTTGTTGTTCTTGGCCGTGGCACAATGTGTGTGTGTGTGTGTGAGCACTTGGCTTTCAAATTTTTAAGCCCTATGGGAAGGCATGATCATGGTTTAAAATGAAGAATTAATGTGGTTTTGTTTTGAAAGAAAACTAGTAACTTGTGTTCTAAGTAAACAAGTTAATTGGTAAAGTTTTGAAAAGTGTTATGCTTTGATTTGAAATGGTTTTGGTGTAAGAGCTTGATCACTTTTGAGAAATTAATAATGGTTTAAGTATTTTAAACTATGTTTGATTTTTGAAAACAATGTTTTAGGTGTGATCTCAATACTGGCCGAAATTGAAAAGGGTATTTATGTCCTTTTAAAATTGTTTTTGTGACCTGGGAAATTAACTATTTGATCCGTCTTTTCGAGACGAAGATTTCGATGTATGGCTCGTCTCGATCGGATAAAGAATGAACGAGTTACGACCATTTTATTTGAAAGAAAAAACTTGTAACTTGTGGCGCAAGTAAACTTTTATTTTTGTGAAAATTTTCAAAGAGTTTTTGATTTGTTTTCAAATGGTTTTAGTATGTGAAGATTGATTGCCTTGGAGTTAAGAATCAAAGTGTTTCTTAGTTTGTTTTGAAACGAAACTATATATTTCTTATAGCAAAAAAATAGTGTATTTAACTTCGTGAATTTTTAATCACTATGGGGAGAACTGGGAATCACTATCCGAGAGTGTTAGAAAGTACCTTAGACCCCTCTAGAGTTTTGGGAATAGGTTTCGTTTCAATAGAATACCGTGAGAGTATTTTATTGATATTACGTTGCTTATATTTTAGGAAGCGTGAATTGTAGAATTTCGCGAGAAAGGTTAACGGAAGTTTGCCGAGGTAAGGGCTCCACTTTATTTCTGTCTTTAAATGGTTACGACATGTTTGAATTTACTGTGTGTTTGGCATGTATGTGTTATGTATTCTCGTGATGAGAAAGTGTTTATAATACGTGCGTTGTTTTACATATGATTGGAGATGTATGTATGAACATGTGGGTGAATACATATGATTGGAAATGTATGTATGTTTGTTGTGGTTTGTTACATATGATTGGATATGTATGTATGTTGTTGGGATGGTTTATATATGCTAGGGAGGTATGTATTTGTTGCATTAGTATACATGGGGAATCGTATGCTCATGCATTGTTAGTGCGTAGTGGCGGGAGTGGACTACGAGGTGTGGTTGCGGGAGTGGACCCACCTGATTCTTATAGGGTTGTGTTGAGTTCAATACATGGTTGCGGGAGTGGACCATGGGGTGTGATTGCGGGAGTGGATCCACCTTAATCCTTTGTGATTTTGTTGAGTCGATACATGGTTGCGGGAGTGGACCATGGATTGTGATTGCGGGAGTGGATCCACCTTAACCTTGTGTTTTCGTTGGTGTTTGAGTAGGGGTTGGACCTACAGTTCCGGAACTCATGCATTGTGGTAGCTAGGGTTAGTACCACGCATTGTAGAAGTCTGCATTAGGCTTGGTGTGCATTATATATATAAACCCGTTGGTGGGAATTGCTTTGGTGGTTAAGAGCTTTCTCTTGTGTTCGTGGAATTATTGTTATGTGTACAATCTTTCGCACCTGTTATATATATATACATACTATATATTTTGTGGTGACCCTTTCTTTCATTTGCGGGCTCATCCCACCCAGATGATGGGTTAGGTCGTGGTGACGACGGTGGCTGTTCCAGGCCCCATTGAGGTGTTGGAGCTTTGGCTTAGTTAGACTATGCGCCGGTGTGAGTTGTGCACCGTGCTTTTTGGGTTAGGCATAGAATTCTAACTTGTGCTGTTGTAAGTATTTGAATACTTAGACTTGGATTGTAATTATTCAGGAATACACTTTGCTTGTCGAAGCACCTTATGGTAATGAGTTCTTTTGTATATTTGAATGCCGGCTCATTTAAAATCTTTTATGCGTAACTCTGATGTGTACAAAAAAAAAGTAATGCCTTTTCTGGCCTTTGAAAAACGGGTTGTTACATTCTTTATGCAAGATCGGAGTACGGGAAAGACTATTGGAACAAGATTTGAATCGCTGGGTCTCTATTACCTTAATCTTCATTCATCCACCGTTTGTGGTGTTTCTGCATCTCCGGATGTCATTCATCGTCGTTTGGATCATCCAAGTCTGGATAAGTTAAAAGCGTTGGTTCCTCAACTTTCACATTTAAAGACTCTTGATTGTGAGTCTTGTCAGCTCTGTAAACATGACAGGGCAAAAATAAGAAAATAAATGATACATGAATTAATATACTAGTAGTAACAACACATCATCAATGGAGTTCTCTTCCTACCTAGAACACAAAAACAATGGTAGCCAAGCCCAATGCCAAGCCTCCTATCACCTTCTTCAAGCACATAATGCTCTCTGCTCCACTCTGCAACACAAAATTCACATCTCACAATTAATTTTTTTCTTCAATTTCATTTAATTTTCTGTTTTCACAGATAGACAATATCGATATCAATAAATATAATCAATTTTCTGTTTTCGTAGGGCGCACAAGACGCGCCAAAAGTAATAAGGGTTGTGTTTTTATTGTAGTTTTGTCTAATGGTGCTAACATGCTTGAAACATAGGGTGGTGGTGATTCCTGAATTAAGTGTGTCTTGATTTTTATTTGAAATGCGTCGTGATTTTCTAATGTTAGGTGTCGCCACCTAATTTTATTATTGGTTTTACGCGTGAAATGGAGCCTAGGGTTCTTCATAGCGTTTGTTTTTCGGCTTTGGGTTATTTTGCTTTTGAAACTACTAGGATTGCTATTTTGAATGAGTATGTTAAGAGGAAGTAATTGAATTTGGAGGATGTGGTTGTTGTTTCTGGTAGTAGTTGAGTTTGGGAATTTTGATAGTTGATTAAAGTTTATCGGATGAAAATTGAATTTGTGTAGTTTATGTTATATTGAAGAGCAATGCTATATGTCTAGATGAAATGGAATCAACCGTGAATATCACGAAAGCACATGTGTCAGAATTTCAGAACAAATGAGGAAATTTTGAGTAGGTAATAAATGCAAAAAAGGAGAGGTATTTCAGATTTAGATATATAGCACTCTGTACTAGCACATTTGCCATAATATACAGTTGTATTATGATGCACGAACATCACTGAAATTTCCAAAGAAAAATCACTTATTTGATTAAAAAGCCTTACAAAAATTCAGTAAATTAATTCTTCCACTTATTTTTTTTTTGCAAATGAGGAAATTTTTTGCACACTGAATTGGTTAAAAATTGATTTGTGTAGTTTATGATATGAATTGCCTAATCTGATATGAATATGAATGGTGTTGATGAATACTTTGTGACTGTATGTATGGATTGGTGATTGTAGTTTTTGAGTTGTTTTCGCTGTATTTTGTTCTATCTTGCTTAATATTTTGAGTTGTTTTAGTTGTATTATTCCCTCTAAATTGTTATGTACTGTGCCGTCACCACCAACACAAGCAACAAGGAAAAGGCTGAATTGTTTTCCACAGGGTAAAGTTCAACTAGGTTGAGGACCATTTTCTTTTCCACTAGTCTGTATATTCTAAATTTAACTAGGTGAATGATATTTTAATTTAGGCTTAATTATCATTTTTGTCTCTGTAAGTTCGCGATTTTTTGGTTTTAGTCCCTGTATCTATTTTTGTTGCAAATTAGTCCTTGTATGTTCAAATCTTTTTGTTTTAGTCCCTTAAAACTAAAATCCGCAGGAAAATCCGTAGGGAACCAGCGAATTTTCCTGCAGATTTTCCTGCGGATTTTAGCTTTAGGGACTAAAATAAAAAAGATTTACACATGCAGGGACTAATTTGCAACAAAATAAAATAGAGGGACTAAAACCAAAAAATTATAAACTTACAGGAACGAAAATGACGTTTAAGCCTTTAATTTATTATTACTACAAAAAAACAATATCTAGTACTTTGCTTCGTACATTGAATTTCACTAATTTTTATTTAGATTTAAAGTTGCGATTGTTTCGTAGGTATTCATATATAGACTTTATTTGACAATGTTAAATTTTGAGTTTGTAAATTTATATGATAAGATTTGTTTGGTGATCTTTCTTTTTAAAACTATCCTCTATTTTTTTAATAGAACCATAATAATTTGAATAGTCCTAGGATTTCCAAAAAACATAGAAATAATAATGTATAAAAATAATTGAAACAAAGAAATAAAAAAATTAAGATGAGCTTCGTTGAAACAATGAAAACAAAATACAAGACTAAAACAAAAAGAATAAAAAAATTACAACTTTTCTTAAAAGAAATAAGAGTTTGAAACAACAAATTATTCACTTCAAATATTTTTTTTCTTTTTTGATTTTTCCTTGTATTGGTGGTCGCGACAACATACAATTTGGGAGGGAATATAACTCTTAGTAACAATTTATGCTATTTTCTTCTTCAAAGCTCCCTCGTGTATTATCTTTTCTATTGAATCTCTTTTGATTATATTTTTTTATTTCGGTGTGGGGAGGTGGGGGTGAAGATCTTAGAAAAACCTATTGGATTATCTAAAAAACTATTTGCTTACGTAAAAAGTATGAAGGGTTAGGGATTAAGCAGTTGATGGAATTTAACTTGGCTCTTTTAAGTAAATGGTTTTGGAGGATGTTGATAGATCGAGGGGATTTGTGGTTAGGGTGTTGACGGCTCGGTATGGGGTGGATATAGGCAGGTTGAGGGAGAGAGGGAGGGGAGGGTCTGAGTGGTGGAGGGCGATAGTAAAAATTCGGGATGGTGTAGGAGGAATATGGTTTGGCGAATGTGTTGTGAAAATGGTGGGTGATGGATTGGAGACTTTCTTTTGGAATGATCCCAGGTTAGGTGAACAACCATATGTGTGAGAGGTAGGTTTGAGTGTTTGTTCTACTTAGTGGAAACAAACTGAGTACGGTAGACGAGATGTCATCTTTAAGGTGGGAGGCAAGGGGAGGCGTAGGTGTGGATGAGACGATTGTGGGTGTAGGAGGAGGAGATGTTTGGGGAGTGTCGGACCTTACTTTTGTTAGACTACTTGGCTACCACTTAGAAGGGGGGGTTGAATAAGTGGCTCTTTTAAACAATGTCGGTTTTTAAAAATATTTAGTTTAAAAGATACGCGCGGAAGCACCACCGGATCGGTAGTCTCTTTGCACCCGATTGATCACTGAAAAAGTAGTATAGCCTTTGAACGTATGAAAAGACTTAGAAATGATCGTGTACAAATTAATCGAATTTAAACGCTTCAATTAAAAAACAGCCCAAGCAAGTTACTTAGTATTGAATCTAATCCAATCACAATCAAGATATGTCAATTGAATTTTGATGCACACGTACGAACACGAAAATTCAATTCACTCACAAATCAAAGTAATTGCATGAAATGAAAGATTGAAAGAGAACGACACAAACACTTGATTAGGGAGTTCCCCGGCTTTCGTGTCGTCCTCGCGGTCGGCCGGGTACGTCTCCCCCCAAATAACCAAACGGGTTATTTGAGAGTATATTGATTAAAAATGATGAACACAAGTGCACAATTTACAAACGAATCCAATAAACCTATATTGAATCAAATGTAAACTATGTGAATAAACCTCAACAACCAATGAAACTTCTCCCTCTGATTCCAACGATCCGAACCCTTGCGCAAATCCTCGCACCGATCGTCCAGCTGAGTACCTCGCTTCTTTGTTGTTGATCCTCCAAGATATCGCACAATCTTGAACCCTTGAGAGAAACCCAAACCTTCTTCACAAACCAACTCGATCACGTCTTTGATTCACCGCAAGCCGTATCGAACGTTATCGATCAAATGTGCAATCTCTATTCGAATGATCCCATACTCAATCTTCAATTAATTGCAACTTGAAGGAAGATGATGATCTTGTGAAGAATAACCCCTTTGATCCAAATTTTTCCCCAATTTGAATCCCAAAGTGTTTTTCAAAGCTATTTCACTTTCTCACAGGTTTTCTCTCCTTTACAATGAACAAGCACATTGCTATTTAAAGAGAAAATAGAATTGAGCAAGTTTAGGCAAAATTTAACATACGTGTATCGATACAAATGATGGTTTGTATCGATACAAACCCTTTGACCAGCGTTCAAATTGAAAGATTTGACCTATGTATCGATACAAACACGTATGTGTTTCGATACATATATCAGTTTCTTGAAATCTTGACTGATATGTATCAAATCATGCATGCATGATTCGATACATCATGCACCATCTGATTTTTTGAGAGATACAGGTGTGTATCGATACATGCAAGCATGATTCGATACACAGATGACTCTCTGCCTCTGAGAGACATATTTGTATCGATACAAGTGATATATGTATCGATACAAAATGCACAAAATCAGTCTGAAGTAATTTCAGGACATTTGTATCGATACTAATGATGATGTATCAATACAGAATACCTAAAAATCAATTTTTCAAGGTTTTAAAAATAGTTTTTCGCTGTCAGGTCATTTGTAATATTGCCAAAATATGTTCTACTCTATTTTCATGTGTTTTGACAATTATTAAAACATGAGGATGAACTGGTGCACTTACATTCTCCCCCTTTTTTATAATTGTCAAAACTTTGCATAAGCTAACTAAGTCTATACCTAATATGCAAATAAAATAGCAATATGTATACAGACGCATTTACACCAAGGCTAACAATAAGCACGCTCCCCTTGAGTTGATGCCATAATGCGTTTGATATTGTTGATAATTTTCAAGACTTCTTTAGCTATTCATCCTTAGCTTGTGCAATCCAAATCTCTCCCCCTTTGACAATATCAAAAAGAAGAAGAGAGCTCATTAGAAGTATCAAGTTCAAACAATTTTAACCATAGTCATATCGTGCACTTACATTTGTCGAAATGCACTATATGATAAAGTTTCATAATCAAATAAATACATACAAAGATATGCCAAAATATATCAACGATGAATACCAAATATCATGACAAACATGGAATGTAGAATAACAAACCAAAACCAACACATGAATATCGTAACACATCGACATTTTAATCAAGTAACATATCCAAATATAGGACGAAATAAACAAAGCAATGCAACAAATACATAAACATAACATGATGTATGAAACACATACAATCAACAAGGTACATACTTAAGTATGTGAGTAAAAACAATACCAAAGCACATTATAACATGAGAACACATGTTAAACCATATATGCATAATAAGACATTCACATAAATGAATCAAAGTACCGAAATTAATCATATGAAAAATATATGTCTATGTTATGCACAGAAAGTCACATATACGAACAAAACACACATATGCAAACCAAGTATGAACTTAATATGGCAATTGTAATGATTTTTGTCAAATCCCCATTTTAAACATATGAGTCTCAAAAACTTATCAATATTTTTGAGCAAAATTCTTGGAAATTGAGGATTAGACAACTATCAAAGCAAATATCATATTAAGGTGAAAGTTGTATGTATATGAACCAATGTGCAAATGCTAAGTAAAAAGAATATAAAGGAAAAAGGTAGAGAATAGAATCTTCCCTTGAGTGTTAAGTGAAGGAAGTGATCAATTTCCACAACATTGTAAGTGTTGAGTTGAAGCTTTTCTCATCATTTTCCTTGTTCATAAGTCTTGAACTCCATTGTTGTCGGTGTCTTTCGTCAATAGTTCAAGACGTTTTCCTACTGTCATACCCTAATTTTGTCCCATGATATTTTTTTCACATTTGCATTTGTTAGAGAAAAAGTCAACAAAGTCAATTTTTAACTAAAAAAGGCAATGTTGGCACTAAAACACATGGAATTATTTTTTCTTGCATGATTTTGCATGACATGATCATAAAGGATAATTTTTTACCATTTTTGCCCTTCCATTATTTTTTCATTTTTTTTATTTTATTTTTATTTATTATTATTTTTAGTTAGTTACTTGCATTTCAAGAAACCTTTTTAAACATCAAATTTAAATCATTTTTCTTTCATTTTTAATCCATAACCATTTTACATAATCATATTTCATCATCATGCATATTTTTATATTTATTTTTTATTTTATGTATTATTTTAATTTGTTTTTATCCCAAAAAAAAAATCAAAAGAAGTACAAAAAAATTCCAATCATTAACACATCATCATAAGCCTAGAACATTCCATTCTTACTACACCTCATCATCAATTTTTGTTTGGAATCAAAGATCAAAAAAATAGTACACAAAAAAATCAAGTTAATCTCATTTTTACCCTCACATTTGATCCATAATCTCCATTCACTTAACCTAATCTTTCACTACAAATAGCAACATAGAATTCAGAGCCTAGGGTTAACATTTTGAGACAGAAAACGGCCAGTTTATCACTCCTTAATACATATTGTTATTAACTTATATTTGGAACCTCGACCTATCCCTTTTGTGTGTGAATTTTAAATAATTTATATTTCATCTATCTTAAAGAAAAATTCAAAACTAAAACTTGAAATTGATGCACATATAATAAAGACCAATATAAATAGCTAATAAAGAGGAAAGCTAATGAGAAATTCAAGTCATGACTTTGGAATAATTGTTAGGTCAAATGCCTGTAATTTTGGTTCTGTTTCGGTTCTTTTTCTGTATGTTTCGTTCCCTCTGTTTCCGACGAGATCTTGTGTTTTCCATTCATCCTTTTTGGCGACCGTTTCTTCACCTCCCTCCGCCATCGTCTTTTTCGTTGGTGAGCTGTCTTGGTTGTTGTTGGTTGCGGTTCCTTTTCTGGGTTGGTGGGTCGTCGTCATTGTTTTGTCTCCACTGAGTTATAAAGGTTGGGTTTTTGTTCTCGCCGGAGTTTCTTGGTTTGTCCGTCTATTGACAACCTTGTCGCAGATCTATTCTTTTTTGTTTGCCAGTTGTTTTGTGTCGACAATGGTTTGTTTTGTAAGTCTCCGACTTTTTGTTATTGCGTTTGTTTTTACTTTTTGTGTTTTTGTTTATTCTGAGATTGGGGTGATTTTAGATCTGTTTCATTGTGGCTGGTTTTAGACTCGAAAGGGTATCTTTGTTTTTATAACCCGATAGGGTCAGAGTTGGTGACTAACATGTTGGACTCATCCCTCAATCTGAGTTCATGCGTCTTCTTTCTTGTGTTATCTATTGAGATATGCATGTCTCAAGACGTCAAGTTTGCCTCCACTCTCGATACTGTTCAGCTTGAAAGAGCTTGAATGCTTGTTGATTTTTTCAGGGAGTTGTTGGTATGTGGTTCTGGATTCTGTGTTGGTGGTCGTTCATTTGCCAGTTTGGATCATGATTGCTCTTTGCAAATTCTCACTATGCTTTTTGTGACTTGCTTTTGCATCCGTGTGCGGGTTTGCTGGGTTGCGCTTGAGAAGAGTGATCATCTATTTTAGTTGATTTAGGATTGTTTTGATTTATCACAATGTATTTCTTTTACTTGGGTCAGGTTAATGACCCCCCCCCCCCCCCCTCGTCATTGTATCTCTTTGTTTTATTTAATATATTTTTTCTTTGCTTAAAAATAATGTGTGTGATTTTGGTTGTAGTATAATTATCGTTGAAATTTTTGGTTTTTAAAATGGTAATATTTTAGTGTCAGAAGCATGTATTAAACTTCTACGCTTAATTTAATTTTTAAGAAAATAAACTTAAATATGTTTTTGGTCCTTATAAAAAAGCGACATTTTTGGACCTGCAATCTTTTTTTGAAGTCCCTAAAAAATTATTATGCACATGGTTTTACTCATTGCTGTTAAATCAATGTGTATTTTTTAATGATTACTTTGCAGGCATTGTTTAGAATATTATTAAAAGTTCATAACAAAAAAGAATTCAAAATTTAATTTTTTTAGTTGAGATTTTTTTACTTTTGTCTTTTTTTTTTTTTTGAAATTTAAAGAATTCATATATAATTCTTTTCATTTTAAAAAATTCGAAATTTTTGTAAAGAAACTTTTTATAGTATTTTACAGATTCCATGGAAATGTTAACTTTGAGAGACTTGTTACTAAAAGAACCATCATTAATTTGTAATGAAAAGAATATTTATATGACTCAATTTATTTTGGAGAGCCTCGATAAAAATGAAGTATGTTCTCATTTGTCGAGTCCCATTCAAGGAAATTAACTTTTCTTATTGTCGATTTCAAGAAATATAACTTTTTTCATACCTTTAAAATTTCCTAGCATAAAAAAATGTTAGGTTCTTGAATGTAATAAGTGCAATTGTAATTTACCTACTTGGTACGACTAACAATTTTCCACAATTTTTATTTAATTCCCGTGGAAATGTTAATTTTGATAGATTTATCTTGTTACTAAAAGAACCTCGATAAAAATAAAGTATGTTCTCATTTGTCGAGTCTCATTCAAGAAAAATAAATTTTCTTATTGTCACTTTAAAGAAATAAAACATTTTTCATACCTTTAAAATTTCCTACCATAAAAATAAATGTTAGATTCTTGAATACAAAAAGTTCAATTGTAATTTACCTACTTAGTACAATTAACAATTTTCCACGATTTCTATTTGATTCCCGTGGAAATGTTAACTTTGTATTTTGTCATTCACTTACACTTTTCTTCATATACGTTATGTGGAGCTAAACACAATATCACCAATACATCGATCACATTACTATAAGAAAGAAATATGATACCCAATTTCTACTTTTTGAGATCGACACTTGTTATCATTAAAGTTTTAGACAATTTTCAAATATTGTGGCAATCAACCTAGCTATATTAATTTGGTTTAGCTATGCAATCTAATTCTATACACTATTAATATAAGTGAATGTTTAATTTCTATTTTTTAAAAATGAATGTTTAAATTGATGATAAAATTATCAGAACTACTGTGAACCATTATAATCCTGACAAAAATTATGTTCACTCTGTTTCATTTTGAGTGTCGTTTTTTACTACTGTGCACTATTTATATATATTCTAATTTGACCATAAATTTTTATCAATATATAAAATCAAATTTAGCAAATTAAATATTGTTCAATTTGTCTCGACAAATATTTTTAAAATATAAATTTTCATAATCTTTTAAAATAGATAATTAAATATATTAGTGATCAAAGTTGTGCATTAACATTTGTGCAGTGATCAACAACGAGGGAGTATTTTGTAGCTTCAACAAAATTACTATAATTTTAACAAAAAATATATTTTATAGTTTTTGAAGAAAGCAATAATTAGGTCACTTAGAAGGGAAATGGTTAATAAATTGTAAAATGATAGACTGAGGTGCTAAGTTGTGGTTGTGTGGATTCCACACTCCTTTCAATTTATTAATACTCACTTAGCTTGTGGCGTGCACACTCCATCAAATATTATATGCACCCTCTTTCTTTCAATACACTTTCTAAATATTTGAATCTATTATCAAATGCCTCATGTTTGTACTTGGATATATAATATATACTCCCACTATCTTGCATACTTTTTAAGTGTTGCATGCATCATAGATTTCTATTTTCATATTTAAATTTAAATTTTCAATATGTAAATGTAATTTTTTTTAAAAATTTTATCAAAATATGTTAATGGAAAAATTTAGTTAAGAAACACTAATTGTTCATAAAAAAATTATTAGGTCGTATAATTATATTTATGGTTCAAGGAAATCATGACTAAGTCTTCATGAACAAACAAATTGGTAAAAATATTGAAATATGCTGACCGATATTTGAATATAAAATTCTCCCTTTATCCACTTATTTTCTATATGAATTTTGCTTTGCCTAAAAAGTAAAATCCTATATGTAAATTGTTCTGGACTGGGCTTAGAAGCCCAATATCCTAGGGAAATCCATTTCCCTTTTCCGAGCAAGGCCCAACAGAGCGAGACCCAACTACACGCAGATGAAGTCGGCATATCAAATCCCTTGAGGATTGTAACGCTTGACAACCGGAATGATGAACATTTACTGCTCATCATGGCTCTTCAGCCGTTTTCCGGCAGCCATTGATGGCCTTCATCAATGGCCTTGGTCGGGTACAACATTCTTACTCCTTACTCTCATTCAGAGGAGTCGGGTACAACATTCTTACTCTCTAAAAACCTAAGCTTCACACTCTTATAGACTTAAGCGTTTGCGGGTACACAACCCCCTTGCCATTCAGCGAAATTGGGCGGGGCACAACCACTGAACACCAGATAAGGTCGACTCTGATTAGATAATATCATAAATATATAAAAGCATCTGTTTCTTAAAAGGATGATGTTTTTTAAGTGTTCACCTTAAAACACTTAAAAAAGATACTGATATTCAACATTATAAGTTAGATAATAGTGTGCTATGAAACACAGACAGTCAGACACCTCTAGGAGGTGGCATGTCGCGGTGTCTGATATGGGTCGTGTCCGACACTTTTATGACACTTATACATCACGTGTCGGAATAGGTAGAAAAGTGTCGGAAAAGTCAAACAAATTTCACACAAAAAATGATTTTTTTTCTTTGCGTCGATACTCTTTGAATCAATATCTGACACTCAAAACATCACATGTCAGAAAATATATTCAAACAAATGTTTCAAAAGGAATTTGTATTTTTCTATGGTTCAATATTCTCTATACAATTATTGGTTAAATCTCAGACACGTCTAAAAAAGTTAAACATGTATTGAAACAATGTCATTAATGTAGAAATTAAAGACATTAATTTTGATTAGTATATTTTAATTTTTTTTAATAATAAATCAATAAATAAAATTTAAATTTTATCATATACTGTATGTAACAGTGTCGGTGTCTTATACTTTTGACATTATTGGTGTCAGAGTATCTGTGTCGTGTCGCGTTATCCATATGTCAGAGTATGTGCTTAATAGATAGTGTGTATAACCTATTTTTGCTTTTCTCATAGTTGTGTTTTTGCCCCTCGTTCTAATATTCTCATGGAAACTATGAAACGTATAATGCTATAGATTACATTTAGGTGGAATATCTGAGATTTGGATCCACTTTTGGGTAATGAATTTTCAAACATGAACTAGGGCTATTAATTATTAATTAAGAAATTTGTCACCAACTTGTAGAGCTAGTGCCATCTTCACTACCTCCTCTCCTTTATCAATATTAATTTATTTATGTGACAATAATTTTTTTCTTTTAATATAATATTCATGTGACAATAAATTCTGTACACTATATCCTTGATCTTATCTATAAATACACTTCATTAGAAGCATGAGTTCTCCACAAGTTCTTAATATCATATTCTAATTTTCTCTTTTTGCTATTTCAACACTTAGCTTCATTGTACCTTAATTTGTCCTTCAATATGGCCTCTCAAATTGGAGCAAAAACTAATGGAATTTCACCAAACAGTTTTCAAATTGAGATTCCTATCCATACCAATAGTACTACTACTATAGTAGATAAAAAACAGAACCAAAGTATTGATGAAAATGAGAGTAATAACATTGATTACTCTCAAAGAGCACAATGGCTTAGAGCAGCCATGTTAGGTGCCAATGATGGATTAATCACTGTTGCTTCATTGATGATCGGTATTGGAGCTATAAAAGAAGATATTAGTGTAATGCTCCTTGCTGGTTTCGCCGGTTTAGTAGCTGGTGCTTGTAGCATGGCAATTGGTGAGTTTGTATCTGTTTATACTCAATATGACATTGAGATAGCTCAAATGAAAAGAGAAAGTGAATTATCAAAGAATGATGATGATGATGATGAAGAAAGTAGTAAAAGAGAGAAATTGCCAAATCCATTTCAAGCGGCATTAGCATCAGCACTTGCATTTTCTGTTGGTGCTCTAATGCCATTGGTAGCAGCTGCATTTATAAAGAATCATAAGATTAGAATGGGTGTTGTTGCTGCTGTGGTTAGTTTTGCATTGTTGGTGTTTGGATCAGTGGGAGCATTGATTGGAAAAACTCCAATTATGAGGTCTTGTGTTAGAGTGCTTATTGGTGGTTGGATGGCTATGGCTATTACTTTTGGTGTCACCAAATTGATTGGCACTACTGGAATTTGACTTCAATTAATGTAACAAATGTTAGTACTTGTTATTTTCGCTTGCTGGACTTGAACCATAACCTCGTTATCGCTCCAACTTTTATGTTATTACTTGCGCAATACATCTCTCTAATATGTCTGTTATTAATTAGTATTGTCTTGTATCTCTCTACTAAGATTAATTTGTGTTGTGTGGCTACTTTGTGCTATATATATATATATTATTTCCGTGGTTTTTATATTGTCCTTATCCCTTCATATTTGTTATTTTACTATTCGAGTTAGGGATTCAGATCTTCTCCCGTGATACATCAAATTTTTTGATGTAAAAAAGTACCACCGCATGTTGTGCAAGTTAATAAAAAGTTATTACACTACTATACCGTGCGAGAGAATCTGAGTCCTTGAACAAGGGAAAATGTTGAGACTTGAGAACCCAAGATGACTCAAATATACAAAGCACATGCTAATTAAGTTGTTTGCTATTAAGTATAAGAGTTCAAAAGAATAAAGAAGACATGCTAATTTTATTTAAATGTGTAATTCAATATCAATCAATAATATAAATTCAAAAGTACAAGCAATAGCACCAAACTTGGTAAGGAAAAAAAATACAAAGGCTTGTTACACCATACAATACAATAAAGATACTACTATCATATCATCGTAACCGATCTCGGACAATTTCATTTCACACAATAAAGAAATGATGCAATTATGTCTATTGCATGCAAAGATATCAAATGAAGAAGTGTTTAAGGACTAGAGGTTGAAGGTGGTGGAGAGAAAAATGGGATGGAAGGGAAAGTGGTTGGGATTGAAGGTAAGTTGGGAAGTGAAGTGGCTGCCGGCAACGGTGGAATGTTGAGAGATGGAAGTGTTGGGATATTGGTACTAGGATAGCTAGGAAGTGGTGGCATAGTGAGCTTAGGAAGAGATGGAATGGTAGGCAATGGAGGAAGATTTCCTTGTGGCAATGTTGGAATTGAAGGCAATGGTGGCAATGTTGTTGGCTTTGGCAAAATGGGAATATTAGGCAAATTTGGTTGTGTTGTTGTTTGCAAAAGATGACGAGCTTCTAGGCTCATGCTCATGCTTGACATGGTCACAACTAAAAGTAGAGTTGTGATTAAGGATTTGTTTGAGGCCATTGATAGTTTGATGAATTGAAGAAGCTAAGGAGTATAGTTGTATAGAGAGAATTTGTTTTGAGATTTGATGAGAAGTTAAAGGATAGTGGATGGTCTTATATAGAGAGAGTAAGAGAGAATTTGATGGAGTGTAGTTTGTAGAATCATTAAGAGTTTTTGCAATCTTTTAGTTAGGTCAACCTCTTGTGTTGTACTTTGACAAATGCATTTTATGTGGTTAGACTTATTAGTTTGATGACCAACTCGATTTATATTTATAAAAGAGGATAAAATTACAAGTGTTTATAAATATTTTATTTATTTTATGGATTTGGTGACTATGAAAAAAATGTTGTTGCAAATAGCATCTAATATCTAATAGTTGGTAATCTAATTAAGTTCAGCCTTTAAGAAGTACTCACCCTTAACAAATAACAACTTTATACATTTTAGCTTATATTTTAATTTAAACGGCTGTTCAATTTTCTCAAATACAAATCATAATCAGTCTCTTGTAGTGAAAATTAAGTTGCAAGTAACAATGAATTGCTTGGTTAAATGGTAGTAGTTTTTTTTTTTTGAGAAATAAATGGTAGTAGTAGATTTTAATCATCAATTTTGATTTTTTTTTTATCAGAATCATTAACTAAGTTTCAAGTTTTGGATACCGGCCGCGCATGCCATAGTGTGCTTAAGGGATTGTTCTATCTAAGAATTCGAAATAATCACGCTTCGTAAATTCAACCATCAATTACATACACTTTTCTTGGATAGCAAGTTACCGCACATGCTTACCTTCTCTCATATACACAATTTCTTTTACAAATTTTGTGAAATATGATGCCCATGAAAGAAAGTAATAATAGTAAGAATTCCTTAAAAAATAAAATTGGAATAACTTGCAAATTAAATGACATTTATTTTTATTGTTCCAACATGAATCATGACAAAGTAGTTCATATACTAGCCTTAATTACCCGCCAAAGCCCATGAAGATAAATGAGTAGAGTTATTCAAATGATGATAAGACAAGAGTAAATATCTAAATAGGTCTTTGTATTCTATTTTCCTCAATGACCCTTTAAGATTTTTACTCATAAAACAATTAATTCAAAAACAAGATTACATTTACACAACTCATAAATCCAAACCACTAGAATGTGCAAGTAATTTGGTTAACCCAAAAGTTATTGCCATAGCCATCCATCCACCAAAAAGAAACCTAATAGAAGATTTCATTTTTGGTGTCTTACCAAGCATAGCACCAACTCTTCCAAAAACAACCAAAGCCAAACTAGCTATTGAAACAATCACAATAAGCCTTATCTTATAATCACTTATAAATGAACCACTAAGTAAAGGAACCAAACCACCTATAGAAAATGAGAATGCAGAAGCTAAAGCAGCTTGTAATGGATTGGGCAATGATTTCCTTTTCTCCAACTCAATTTCCAATTCCTTTTCTTTTCTAGTACGGCGCCATTGAGCTCTTTGCCAATAATCAACATTGCTATTGTTATTATTTTCTTTTGTGATTTGAATTTGTTTTTCTTCCATTTCCTTTGTAGGATTTGGAATTGTGACTGCATGGTTTAGTGACTCAGAATCACAAATTGCACCAACAACCATTGCTATGGAAAAGAAGAAAAACAAAGATGAAGCTTGAAAAAAATGAAGGGTTAATAGGCTTTTACCCCCTGCAAAGTAGGCGAGTTTTGCATTACCCCCTGTAATTATATTTTTTTGAGATTATCCCCTGCAAAATTTATTTTTTTGATTTACCCCCCTTTTGCTGACGTGGCAGGAAAAAAACATAATAACCGATTTAAAAAACACACTTTTTAAATCGGTTGAACAAAATAACCGATTTAAAAAGTGCATCCAAGAGGGTAAATAAAAAAAAAATTACAGGGGGATAATCTCAAAAAAAATAATTACAGGAGGGTAAAGCAAAACTCGCCAACTTTGCAAGGGGTAAATACCTATTACAAGTTCAAGGCTTCTTAATAAGAAAATAAAAAATTGGAGATTTTGAGGGATAAATCATGAATGCATTGATTGCTCTGTTTATACAAAAATTATGCATTAGGCCAAACGAAAATATGTTGTTTGGATATTTGGAAGGGGCAAAAGAAAGAAGAAACAATCACTAAATACATTTTTGTATCATGGAATAAATTTTAATAATTTTTATTGAATAAAAATAATTTATGTATATTTTGTGAGACTCTAATGAAAGTTTTATTAAATAATAAAAGGGAAAAGAATGATAGATCATTCTACTTATAAAAAAAATAGGAAAGAATGATAGATCAAAATTCATGTAGTATATTTCAAGGACAAATTAATTAATAGCGTCCTGAGAGCTTAGCTCAATTGGTAGGGACAATAATATTTTATATGCTCGAGCCAGGGTTCGATTCCTGGGCACTCAACTTATTCATCTTATGAGTGGATTTTCAAACCACTAGGCTACCTAACCAAAAAATAAATAAATTAAAAGCCTTTTTTTTAGGTAACTTAGTGATTAAAAATTTCATCCTTAAAGTAGATAAATGGGGGTGTCGCATATAAAATATGATATCTCTACCAATTGAGCTAGGGTCGTCCCTGACTATTTAGAGGCTCTGTTTAAATATTAAAAATAGACCCTAATAAAAAATGCAAAACAATTAAAAAATCATTATTTATTTAAATTATACATAAGAAACACATAAAAAATAATTATCATTATATATAGCCAAATGCTAAATAGTGTCCCCGGGGCACTCTTTAAGCCTTTAAATAGTAATGTTTTATAAAAGAAATTATGAAAATGTGTGAAGTCAACGCATTGGGAATTGAAATGTTCAACTTTTTGAATAAAATTTTTCTTAAATGGAATCCTTAAAGAGTGCCCCGGGGTACTGTTTAGCAAGACCCTTATATATAACGTTAACAAGAGACATCTTAATCTAAGATTAAAATTTACCTAAAAATTGAAATGTACTAGAACTATATTTATGAATATAGATTATGTGAAGAATTGCCTTGAAAAATCAGAAAATCAGAAAACTGGGTTTCTAGCAACTGTGTGGCGCCTAGCGCCAGGAGGGTGCTGGAAATAGTTGTGGCTTCTGGCTTGGTGGCGCCTAGCGCCAGGAGAGTGCTGGAAATGGCTGTTTTGGCGTGGGGCGCCGGTACGCGGGTCTATATATATTCAGTTGCGTTTTCTGATATTTTTAAGTTGTTTTTTAGGGTTTGCAGCCAATCAAAAGACTAGGGTTTATAGAGAATTCTCTTGGCAATAATTCTAGGGATTGGGAATCAATTAAACACCTTGGTAAACACTTGTAATTGAATTTCTTGGTCACGGGAAGAAATTCGGGACTTGGGTAGAATAGGATTAAAGGCTATTTCTTGTAACCCTTGTTGTTGGGATTTCTTTGTAACTTGAAACTTCATTGATAGTGGAACGGAGAGCTGCCCTCTCCCCCAGACGTAGGTCTTTATTTGGCCGAACTGGGTAAACAATATCGTTTGTGTTCTTTATTGCTTTACTAGTTTATTATCTCGTTGTTTGTTGATTAATAGTGCATACCCATTGTTGTTATTGATTGCTTGGTTTGTTTTGCCTCACACACTAAAGGATTATTGGTGTGGTTCAATCGACGAATTCACAACAATTGGCGCCCACCGTGGGGCAAGGGTTTGAACAAATTAGGCATCAATGGGTTCAAAATGGGAGATTGAGAAATTCACCGGTAATAACGACTTTGGGTTGTGGAAGGTGAAGATGAGGGCACTATTAACTCACAACAAGTGTGTTGAAGCTTTAAAGGGGGTGACACAAATGTCGGCTACACTCTCGGATGCGGAGAAGACCGAGATGGATGAGAAAGCATTGAGTTCGATTATCTTGTGTCTTGGTGATAAGGTATTGAGAGAGGTAGCGCGAGAGACTTCGGCGGCGGCGATGTGGTCGAAGCTTGATGCATTGTATATGACAAAGTCATTGGCTCATAAGCAATGTTTGAAGCAACAACTATACTTCTTTCGTATGGTTGAGAACAAGTCTGTGGTGGAGCAATTGACTGAGTTTAATAAAATCATTGATGATTTGGCGAATGTTGATGTGAACTTGGAAGACGAGGACAAAGCTTTTCATTTGTTGTGTGCTTTACCTAAGTCATATGAACACCTCAAGGATGCATTGCTTTATGGCAAAGAAGGTACTATCACCTTGGATGAAGTCCAATCGGCTTTGAGAACCAAGGAGTTAACCAAGTTTAAAGACTTGAAGGTTGATGATGGTGCGGAAGGGTTGAATGTGATGAGGGGTAGAAACGAGAACGGAGGCAAAGGAATGTGGAAGAATGGGTCCAAGTCTAGACCAAAGGGTGATGGTGGTAGCAAGTTCAAATGCTACTATTGTCAGGAACCGGGTCACTTCAAGAAGGATTGTCCTCGGAGAGGGGGCGGTAGTAGTTCGTCGGCTCAGGTTGCGGTGAGTGATGAAGCTTATGAGGAAGACTATGAGAGTGCGGGAGCACTCATAGTCACATGCTTGGAATCATAGATGGTTGACATCCTGGAGAGGCGGTGGTAATAATACTCAACATCAGCCTGGAGAGGCGGTGGTAATAATACTCAACATCAGCCTGGAGAGGCGGTGGTAATAATACTCAACATCGGCCTGGAGAGGCGGTGGAATAATACTCGGGTGGCTCTTGAAACAACAACTTGGTTATGAGGATGCGGAAACTCTAGTGGTATGAAGTTCGGAATCGGTGGAGTCTTAAGTCGTGGACTTTGATGCTCCTATCACATGCGTCCAGAGAAAGAATATTCTTGAAGCCCTAAAGCTAGTTGAAGGTGGAGTTGTTCATCTTGAAGACGGGAAAGCTTGTAAGGTTCAAGGTATCGGTGAGTCTCTTTTACATGATGTGAGGTATTTTCTTGAACTTAAAATGCATAGATAGTTGGTTCTAATGTTGGTTATGCATTTGTTACTAGAGGTATTTCTCATATGGTTTGAGTTGTGGAACTTCAGTTGATACTTGCTAGTGACATAGGTTTAGTGTGACTAGTGAAACGAGGTTTACTAGGTGTTGGAACTAAACTGGAAATGTTGGATACTAACAATGGCCTGAAGTTTGTTTCAGAGCAATTATTGACAGTTTTGCAGGTTACAAGGTGGGAAACATAGTGGGAATACCGGTTTGAGACTTTGGTGGAGTAATCTTGGTTTGAGGTGGAGGTACACCAAAGTGGTATGACTATGGAGACCTTGTGGATTGAAGTTTCAATTGTGTCTGAAGAAGTGCAAAACTTGAAATATCTTCAGGGAGGCAATTGGAAGCAACGGTGATCAAATTCGGGAACTTGTGGGACTATTAGAGGTAGTTGGATACAAGAGAATTTGAAGTTGCGGCTGGTGGAACTTGCCTAAAATTCCAAGGCTAAGTTGAGGGGCAAGCATTTTTCTTCGAGAGTACGGAAGGCATTCCGGGGTTCGAAGGTGGTGGAGTGACTTGTAGGATTGTTCTGAAATTCCAAGGACAATTGGAGGCAAGTATTTCTTTGAGAGTACGAAGCGGTTCACTTCGGGGTTCAAAGAAGGTGTGGTGTAATCAGGTTGGAGAGAGCAGCATGGTGGTTGATGGGAAGTTGGCATCACCATCGTTTTGAAGGCAAGGTGGAGATTTGTGAAGAATTGCCTTGAAAACTCAGAAAATCAGAAAACTGGGTTTCTAGCAGCTGTGTGGCGCCTAGCGCCAGGAGGGTGCTGGAAATAGCTGTGGCTTCTGGCTTGGTGGCGCCTAGCGCCAGGAGAGTGCTGGAAATGGCTGTTTTGGCGCGGGGCGCCGGTACGCGGGTCTATATATATTCAGTTGCGTTTTCTGATATTTTTAAGTTGTTTTTTAGGGTTTGCAGCCAATCAAAAGACTAGGGTTTATAGAGAATTCTCTTGGCAATAATTCTAGGGATTGGGAATCAATTAAACACCTTGGTAAACACTTGTAATTGAATTTCTTGGTCACGGGAAGAAATTCGGGACTTGGGTAGAATAGGATTAAAGGCTATTTCTTGTAACCCTTGTTGTTGGGATTTCTTTGTAACTTGAAACTTCATTGATAATGGAACGGAGAGCTGCCCTCTCCCCCAGACGTAGGTCTTTATTTGGCCGAACTGGGTAAACAATATCATTTGTGTTCTTTATTGCTTTACTAGTTTATTATCTCGTTGTTTGTTGATTAATAGTGCATACCCATTGTTGTTATTGATTGTTTGGTTTGTTTTGCCTCACACACTAAAGGATTATTGGTGTGGTTCAATCGACGAATTCACAACAGATTACTAATTTATTGATACTCATTTAATATTTTATGAACATTAACATTATATAACTATTATTTTAGTGCCTTAAAATTAATCTATTAATACACATCTGATTTAGTTGCGGGGATCGAATCATGGTCTTCCCTACTAAGTTCAGCGTCAATCACCACTGTACCAACTGATAATTTGTAAATTTAATTTTTAATTATTACTCTATTAATTATTTTCGATTATTTAATATATTAATAAGTCATTAATACTTAGGTACATATCCACTTAATAATTTCTCCAAAGGTCAATCCTCAAATTCTCCACTCTCCTACATACATTTATTTTTCTTGACGCACTCCTACGTATAGTGTAAAATATCCATTAAGCTAATAAAGAAGAAATTACATTTTTTTTTTAAAAAGAATCAAAAGTGACTATTTTTGTATTAGACATTTAGACACGTGACATTTAATTTTAGAAAGAGCAATTGGTGCCAATAGTTACTATTTATGTTTGACAAGATTTTAAAAGATTCTTTTGTTTTTTTTGGTACAAAAAAGACTCTTTATTATAATAAACAAATATTCTAATTTTTTTTTGTACAACAAATATTCTGATATTTAATCAAGATTCAAGATCTTTTATAAAAATAAAAATATAAACAATTCATGTGTGCTTAATCAGTTTTATCAAGATTTTTTATATCAAATAAAAGTATTGCCAAGATTTTTTTTAAAAATAACAAAAAAATTGTAATAAATTTAATTGATTTTTTTTTTTTGAGATTTTTTATAAGTTGAAATTGAAAATAGCAATATCACACTCGTTTAACAATTGAATCCAAATTACTGGGACAACTTTTAGACAAAATATTTTTTTTGGTTGTCTCTCCCACCAGTGGTCGCATATATCTTTATATCTTGTGTGTCTCCCATTCTTATATGCCAGGTTTTTCTTTTCTTTTATTTGAGTTTTTCCATTCATTATTATCATGCTACATGATGCTACTAATTAGTACTAAGTAGCAAGTTGTGATTTTGAATTGCATGCTTCAACATATCAAATGTCTTAATAGCTATCATCTAATTACATTGTACATAACTTCGCAACTTTCTACGTATTTCGTCTATAAAAGACCACGTCTCATTTCCTATCTCCATTTATTTTATGATCTATTGTACCTTATATGTCTCACAAGTTTTTTCTTACTAAATATTAATTACTGTTAAACGACAATGAAAACTTTATGTCTATTACATAGTAGCATAAAAAAAATTGTCTATTTTATTTTGTTTATTCAAAACTAACTTTTTCTGACAAACTTATAATTCATGTACTTACATACTTATGATTTATGTACTATCTTTTTTATTGTGTGTTTTTGTTTGTAGTATGAGTGAAACTTGTTCTTACCCTGGCTTCGATCAAGAGTTTAGTACCCACTCTGAGAGTGCATATAGTCCACCGTAAGTATATAAATCTTCAAAAAATTTACTTCATTCTTTTTTTTACTTCAAATTTTTTATTTTATTCATTCTTTTTCTTACTTCAATTTTTTTTTTGTCAAAAATTTATAAGTATACTATTATATTAAAATGTAAATTACAATTTTTTTATTTATATACGTTAATACATTTCTGAAATTCAAAATACCTTTTATGCCAAAATAGCCTTATAAAATATCAACCGAATATTTTTATAAAACCAATCAAAGAGAATCTATATGATTTTCTTAATCAAACCAACAAAAGAATGTGAATATTAATTTCCTATAAAAAATAGAAAATAAAAAACTTCCATAAATATAAACCAAATTCATCACATTTAGGGGTGGCAAAGTAGGCATGTCCGACCCATTTAAGCCCGCTTAAAAGTGGGGCGGAGCGGGGCGGGCCAACTTAAGTGTCCGGGCTCAAAAACTCAAGTCCGCCCGTTTATTGACGGGGAGGCGGGTTGGCGGGCATGCCCGCCAAATACTTTTTTTTTTTTACAATTTAAATTATAACTTCACATTTAAATTTGTCTAACCATATAAATTTGGACTTCAAACATTTATCCAACTAAATTTCTCAACAATAATATATACTAAATCTTCTATAATGATATATCAAGCTATTCAAATTAGAAAAGAATTGTAAGTGCATAAAAGACTTATTTAATTTCGTTTGATGCTTTTGTGGCCTAGTTTGTTTTAGAATTGTACTGCACACGAAACTCTAAAAGAAGCAAACAACACAGACTTATTATAAGGTAGATGAAACTCGCATGAAACTCTAAAAGACTTTTCTTTTGATACTGCGGATAGATTTATTATACGGCACTTCATAGTACAAGTAGTACTTAGAGGCCAAAAAATATACAATATGACAGTCCACATAGAGTACACAGCACGCAGAGTGAACTTTAATATTAAAGGAAGAATGAACTTTTTAAAGGAAATAAAGTAATAATAAACAATCATATTTTTTTTATCAAAAACAAGAAGAAAAAAATATACTGGATTGAGTTTAAAATGACTAACTTTCATGTTAAAAAAATAAAAAATAAATATAACAAAGCCAGCGGGCATGCTCGCCCCGACCCGCCCCAAACCCATTTTTTAAGCGGGCTAGACGGTGCAGACTAACTTAAGGTACTGGGCTGAAAACCCCAGTCCGGCCCGCCTTAAATGGCGGGCCAAACGGGTTGCTCCCGCGGGCTCGGTCCGTTTTGCCACCCCTACATTTGTGTATGCAATAAAGTAGTCCTATGGTATTCCTATTAATTCATCAAATGATGATATATTTTATTTCCTTTCTTTAAAAAAGTATTAATTTAACTGGCATTAATGGTCGTCCTTAAAGAGAATTGCATGCATTTGATATCCTAAAAAATAAGAGACTGAATTAGATAATTTTTGTTGTATTCCATTTGATTTAGATATTGATTATGAGATTGGACAAAATAGATATCAATAGAGAACAAAAACAATGATTTTTGTCTATCACTAAATCATGAGACAACTTTTTGTCCATAATATAATTATAAAAAATAAAATAATATCCATTTTAATGACAAATTTAAAATATATTATCTTTCTCCGACTCAATTTTATCTTATCATGTACTATCTTAATATGTATTCATGGTTACCTTTTAACATTGAGCTAGCAGTTATTTTTTGGTACACATTGAGCTAGCAATTCAAGCGTACTTTTAAATATTGAGATATCTTGATATAAATAATTATAATTTGGATCGGAATATCCATAATTTTGCATTATAATATATTTTTCTTTTAAATTATCCTCCATGTCTTTTCATTTCATGTGTAGCATGAGTGGGAAAATTTCTTACCCTTACTATGACCCAGAGTTTGATACCCACTACGAAAGGATACATGGCGCACCGTAAGTATATGACTTTTTTCATATTCTTCAAATTAAATTTCACAAATGTGTTTCTCCTTAATTTAATTATTATTTGATAACACACGTATGCTAATTTTGTTATGTTATGTAGTTGCATAACTAGCATTGACAATGAACGAATGGAAGAATGCACTTTGATTAAGGTACATATTTGACAAAATTAAAAAATGTTCTTATCAATAAGGATTTTAACATGACAATAATTTTGAAAAATATAACATTGTTACATTTCAGGTTGACAGTGTTAACAAGCATGGTGTCCTACTTGATATGATACAAGTTTTAACTGAAATGAACTTTCAAATAATCAAAAGTTATATTTCTTCTGATTATGGTTGGTGCATGGATGGTGAGTTTTATTGAATCTCTTCAACTATCTTATCTAAATTTTAAGGCTAAACTGTACTTTTGCATTAGTTAGTTACGTGTAAAAATCAAACGGGGTTAGTGAGATATTTGACAGAATGGACTAACTAATGCAAATGTTGATAACGTGAGGGACCAAATTAAAACATTTAAAACTTAAGAGACCTGATTCAAATCTAAAATAAACGTAAGGGAACAAAAGTACAGTTTAGCCAAATTTTAATTAATTTAATGTATAGACATGTGATCAAGTCTAAAATATATTTGTTTTTGTAATTTGAAAAATTGTAGTGTTTCATGTTAGAGATTTACATGGCAACAAACTGACTGAACAGAAAATCACTGACTACCTTCACCAGGTACAACAATAACCCAACATTAAATTTTTCCATATTGCACTGTGGCTAGTTAGTTGTTTTATTTCTTTTTTATTTTAAAGAGAAAACAAAAGAAAAAGTTTCTATTATATATATTTCATGGTTTGACAAATTCATTTTAAAAGTACAATTCAAATAGTAAAAGATTCTAAGATGTCTTATATGCTAAGGTGTGGATTTTGATCTATAAATCTCTACTTCTAAGCACTCAGTATGTATAAGTTTTACTGCTAGATTCTTTAAAACCCAAAATAAAATAGACATGTTTTGTTACTTTTAAAAACTTTGTTGTCTATTTAGAGTTATGTGGTCCATCATGAAATTTAGTCCCATCAAATATTATTTATTGGATAAATTTAGAGGTGTTCATGGTTCATGAATTGCACTAAATTAAAAAAAAAAATCCCAACATTTTTGGGGAAATAATTTCCAATTTAGTAAAATGTTTTTTTGGGGAAAAATCATTCTCGGATTTTTTTCCGAAAAACCAAATTCTTACATTAGTAAAAACTAAGAAACAATTAAATATTTCTTTTAATAGAAATTAGTTTATAAATACAAACTGGTTCTGAACCGGTTATAAAATGAATTATAAATGTTTTTTAAAAGTGGTTCAGTTAAAAATTAATATAACTTTTAGTCATTAGATTATCCTACGACCAACATTTGACCGAGTAAAATTGATTTTTGTTCCATGTAATATAAGGCTTGTTTGGATTTAGCTTATTTTTAAGTTTATAAAAATAGTTTATGCAAATAAACAAAATTTTATGTTGATTCATAATTTTTTACCGACAAGAATTAAATTTTTATAAGTTGTTTTATCATAAGCTACCTTAAAAAGTTTATAATAATGCATAAAAACTAACTTATTTACATAAATTATTTCACATAAACTCAAAAACAAATCAATCCAAATATACCCATAGTATAAGTTTTCAGCTTGAAATTTAGTTTCTTTTTATATTTTGGTATATAGAATGAAAACATCAGCAAAGGATTGCAAGACCACCATACATTCATTGAAATAATTGGCAAAGATCATCCTACCTTGTTTTCTGAGATCACAACCACTCTCTCTAATCTCCATTGCAATATTACTGAAGCTCGTATATGGAGTCACAATACAAACTTAGCATGCATTGCTTATATCTCAGACCAATCTCATGTAGCCTCAATTGAAAATAATCTATCAACCATGCTTTGTGGCACCAACCATATAAAAGTCAAAACTACAAGGATTCTTGGATTAAAAGGTACCTTGACATGCACAATTGAAAGAAGGTTGCACCAACTCATGATGCTTTCAATAGATGATTTTGATGAGGATTTTAATTGTTCCTCTAAAGAAAAGGAGAAGATCATGGTAATAGTTGAAAGTTGTAAACAAAGGGGATACACAATTGTGAATATTGAGTGCAAAGATCATTCTAGGCTCATGTTTGATATTGTTTGTACCTTAACTGACATGGATTATGACATTTTTCATGCTTACACCCGTTCTCAAGAAGGTTATGCTTTTCAGGTATATACTCTTCATAAACACTTGCATATATATATAAAATTATTTCTCTGCTTTCGGTTATGCTTATGTTTTATTTTATATTTTAATTTGATCTCTTACGTTTATAAAATATTAATTTGGTCTCTTAATATAAACTGTGAAAACGTAAGAGACCAAATCAAATTGATACTTTTTAAACGTAAAGGATCAAATTGAAATTTAAAATAAAGGTTAGAGATAAAATGTGTAGAAAAGCCTTTCAATTATATACATTCACACGGTTTATCTTTATAAAATTGGGGAAATGGAAAAGGTGAATACTCTGGTATACATTTTATTTGGATATATATCGGTATATTGTTGATGTGTAAAATTTTAATAGGTCCATAAATAGTATTTAATATAGGAAAAGTGACAAATATTATTTGTGAACCTTGTTGGGGGGATCATCCACATTAGGTTCAAGAACAATTTCACAAGTGAGTTAGACACCACACTCTTACCCAAAATCTTAAGGTGTTAGTTGCCACACTCAACGAGACACGCCGCCTAACCACCTTTGTTAGGAAGACTTTCGATACAAGGAGTCGGTCGAACCCTTCGTCGAACCATCGGCTCTGATACCACTGTTGGCTCACCATGAGGGGGCAGCCAGAGGATCATCCACATTAGGTTCAAGAACAACTTCACAAGTGAGTTAGACACCACACTCTTACCCAAAACCTTAAGGTGTTAGGTTTATTGGTCATCTCACTTATAAAGTGTTCAACCTCCACCATTCTAAGCAATGTGTGATTTTTCACTCACACTTGTCACAACAAACCTATCCAATTGTCCGCATCAACAAATATAATGGTACATATTAAATAAAAGGTGTACCGAAAAATTCACCGATAGAAAATTATCATAAATTAAATAATACTAAGTGATGTATGACAATCATTTCGTTCCTTGATTTTAATATTCTTTTTTCTTTTTTTTGGTCAATGATATTATATATTCTTATACTAGTGAATTGGCACATCTTGAACAAACACAAATACTAAAGATATTTATTTTATGACACGATACTTCAGAGAAATTAATTAAGTGCTTAATGTATACTTTATATGTTATCAATAAACTAATTATTTAGTTCGTGTTAATGAATTTATTTACAGGAGTATTTTATCAAGCATGTTGGTGGATATACTTTGAATACAACAAGTGAGAAGGAACGACTAATAAAATTTATCAAGGCAGCTATAGAACGTCGGGTTTATGAGGTGAAAGTTTTGACTTTTAACACTTAGTCATTAACACTAATTAAAAAAACAAATTGAATTAGTGACAAAAATTAAAGATTTTAATTTCTATATACACTATTTTATATTATCATCAAATAACAACAATTATATGTGTTATTTTATATTGAATGGTTATAATTGTTTGATGGTGTAGAAAAAAAAAATCTTAATAGGTCATCCAATTATGTGTGATTTTAGAATTAGTTATGGTTGTTATATTTATTTTTCTAACACGTAGGGTGTTCGACTAGAGGTGTGTGCTGAAAACCGAGTCGATTTGCTCTATGACATGACACAACTACTAAGAGAGAATGGTCTTGTTGTTGTACGAGAATATGTTAAAACGAATAACGAGAAGAAAACGAATACTTTAACATGTTAGAGAATGAGATTGACATTGAATACTTTAACAATTCACTGAAGAGAGAAACAAATTCAACCGTAACATTTCAAGTAATAAATGAAACTGACAAAAGAAAGACAATTACCTCATCTGAAAAATCTCATCAAACTTTTGAAAGTTTGATTAGATATATAATTGAATTTCATTCTCGTATGTTCATGACATAAAATTTAGAGAGTGTAGATGAATCTAATTTTATTTACTAGCAAGTATAATGTATATTTATAAAAGTGTTAATTAGTGGTAATTATACTTTTTGAATACCCATTACATTAACTAATGTGACTAAGTTAGGCACAAGAGATGACTTAAGTTTTTTAGCCTTAACTATATAGGGGGGTTATTGTTTCATTACATAAAGTCGATTATTAGTTGAAAATTGATGCTAAATACAATGGACTTGATGTTATTTACATTGAATAATTTATTGTTATTATTTTGTTATTATATATTGTTAATTATAATTTTGGCCTTTTATTTTCACTCACTTTCGAAATTGGTCTCCCCATTTTAAAATTACTCAATGTTGGATCCTCTATCTAATTTTTATAATTAAAAATGACAATTTAATAGATTTTAAATGATATACAATACGACTTGATGATAATAATTCATTCAAGTGGATTAATTATTTATATTTCATCAATTAAATTATAAAAACTGAATAATTTCTATAATTGAAATGAAGTTTTTAACGATTTTTCTTTTACTTTCATGATTTTTTTATCATTCAATATTATCAAGTTGATTTTAAAATAGAAGAACCAATTACGTGAATGAGTGAAAATAAGAGATCAAAATTATAATTAAACCTATTATATATTTTGAAACTTCGATAAAAATAATGCATAACAAATATTCGCTCTGTTCCTATTATAAATTTGCATTACAAATTTCACATGCATTAAGAAAAAGTTGACAGTGTGGTTAGTTAGTGTGTTCATTTTTTGTGTAAACTAGTAAAAAACCTGTGTGTAAGTACGGGTTGCGGTGTTGCCACAATTTTTTTTGTTAAAAGTGAATATATTATATAGTGTGAAATTAATTCCGTTATAAAATTATTTTTCAGTCTAAGATAGTTGTTCATGTATGATAACTATAATTCTAATATTTATCAGTGATAATTTATTTATATATGAATAATTGAACTTGTTGGGATTATAATCACTTAATTTTGGTGTATTTTTTGAGTTTATAACTTTGTAAATTGTATGTAATTGTTTCTTTGTAGGGGTGTGCTTTTTAGCCTCCATTTGACTCTTGTTTCTTCGAGTCTGTTTGTATCGATTTATTTTCGAGTTTATGCGAAACAATTTATGCAAATGAATAAACTTTTATGTATTGTTATAAGCTTTTCAACATAGTTTATGAGAAAACTTCTTATAAAAATACAATTTTTGTTAGTGAAAACTTATGAATTAACATACAACTTTATTTATTTGCATAAGCTATTTTTATAAGCTAAAAAATAAGTCAAATTTAAATGGACTTTAAATACATTTTATGTTTGATTAGGATTGCCTTTTTTATTAATATATTATTTAGCTTCTTAAAAAAATGATTAATTTGAACTATTTATTTTTTATAACTTACTTTGGACTATCTTTGAAAATAATAATAAATACATCTAGTAATATTTCTCTAATAATAAACACACTTATTAAAAAGACTTTGACCAACACTACAAAAAAAAAAAAAAAGACTTTGACTGGTATTCACTTTTCAAAATACTCAAGTCAATCATCCATGTCTACATTAACTTCCTCTCTTTTCGACACACTTGACATAAAGGGCTGAGCACTGGGTGGTTTCGGGCCGGAAAAGCTAAAACCAACGAACCACCGATGGCTATAATATTGGCCCATTTCCGACCATATCACGTGTGCGGGTTTTTCGGATTGGGTTGTGTCGGATGACGGGTTTACGGGTCGGTTTACACGGATCACATAGAGAGAGGTGAATATATAGTAACTCAAAGAGATAAAGACAGAGTGTTCCCAACCAGAAATTGTAGTCTTATTTGCAGAAAATAAGCGAAGAATATGAAGTTAAAAGAGAGAAAGCAAACAAAATTAATAAACAAATAAATACTACCTCCGTCCCAAAATAAAAGAATTAGTTATACTATAGGATGCTCCCAAATACATTCTTAAAATTATTAATATTGTAAAAAAAAATCTTTGACTATATTAAATTGTCAAATTGATCCTTATATTTAATCACTTATTATCAGTTAGATCTTTATACTATAACAACATATATCAATTTAAGTCTATACTATACATATTAATTTAGTCTCTAATATACTTTTTAAAAGACTAATATGAATAAAGTTTGATAGAGTCAAAGATCATTTTGAGATTCTTTATAAAAAAATAATTAATAATCTCCGAGACGTACTTGAAAGTGCCCTACAAAATTAGAACAAATATTAGTGGTTTACTCATTTTCAACCATACTTTAAAATGAACAAATTTACATCTACTCTCTCGATCTCATCTCCCTCCCCCTTCTATTTTTGTCTGTCTTGCTTTCCACTCTTCAACTTATAATCCTCAAACATTTGATCAATGTGAAAGTATAAAATTGAATCATCTACAAAACAAATACTAGTAAGTTTGAAAGTATACACATTATATAGTGCCCCCATTATGAAAATCATCTGGCTTCGTCATTGTTAGTATCTGACCTAAAAATCGACTAATTTGAGAGACATCAATATCACAGTCCACTAAAGATGAATCCATTTAAAGCATAAACTGACCAACACAAGAAGTTACACCGTAAGAATATTAACCTACTCCACAGGAGCACACTTTAAAATCCATAGCCTTAATTTAGAATATTGGGTACTTTCTCTTTAGTTTGTGCATATATACCTTATTGAACTATACTTTATTATGAAAATTTTTGAAGTAAATTTCATATATACCTTATTAAACTATACTTTATTATGAAACTATATCACTCTTTGTACATTTAGTTGTGAAACAATTCACTGCCACACTAAAACTCTTATGCAGACTTTGTCTCATAAGCAAATAGTTATTTCATTTTCTTTATTGATAATTATACAATAACACATGAGTGCATTTTGTGGAAGAAAAATAAGTACACAAAACTTTAAAGAAATTGAAACAATTGATAGAAAATCAATACGGTCCCATATGAAGGCAAATGAATATATATGACAGTGTCAGTGCATCATGTATTCAGTCATTTCTTTAACAGATGAGACTAATCTATCCACATAAGATTCATATTAAGTAAACAAAATTAATATCACATGCTCATAATAATTAAAAACATGTATATTTAATCTCAATGATCACCAGATTTACTTTGAGCAAATGGAAACATACAAGGTGTGTGTAAAACACTGCTGCAACTCATCCAACTTCATGTTAACTGTCGAGTGTAATGTAAAATTGAAAGTCTTAAAATCTTCAGCATGCAACATTTATTTGGGAGTATAATCCTGCAAGACGGACAGGAACAATAAGATTACGTTTCAAACAATATAGTTACACAAAACGTGAACATCGTCTTGGTCAAGTAACATCCTATATTTTAGTTAAAAGCGTACATATCGAGAATCTGGTCTGTCAATTCTCATCAACTTCAAAACAAAATTTCAAGCCTAAACACAATCCATTAGGTTGAACTCTTACAAGACTTTGGTCCTTTAATTTCATTATGTTTCAATATCATTCAATACCAGCATAGGGTAAATAAGGATAATAAGATATCAGATTCATCTGACAAAATGGTCCCAGACATAAATTAGGAAAACAACATCAATGAAACTTCTAACATAAATTTAAAAAAATACTAAAATACATACTATTTTATAGTGTTCAAGTTACAGATTGTATAGTGTTCATTTTTCGAGGAAAGTGACCATCAAGTAAAAAGCTCTCAAAAGAAAATCTTGCACACAGAATATAGGCGCTAACTTGCAATGAAATACGCAAAAAGTGATGCATCGTCCTAGACATTAATGTTATAAAAGAACCTGCCTAATTTGATTGACTTTATGCAAATTGATATATATGAGTATAAATTTGAAAAATAATACAATACATACTAACCGCATCACCATCATCAAGTCCAAAAAGGTAATTGCTTCCCTGGCCCTGAATCATCTTCTACAGCAAACTGAAAGGAAAAAAACTTTTTCCGTGACAGCTTCTTACGATAATATGTATATTTAATCGCCAAAGGAACTCCAGAACTTTTTGTGCCTTCCTTCACTTTTCCCAGTCCAGAAGTAGCATCGCTCAAGTGTTCCTCGCTTGAACTGAAGGACTTCCCCTTCTTTAGAATTACAAAAGTAAGATAAGTAAATACAGATTGAAGAATGAGATGAAATAAAACCAAATAACAAAGTAGCTAAAAATGTCAATGCCATTGAAACCTGACAAATATTTATTGATTATGCCACTGACTGATATCACTTGTGTCGACATTTTACACGGATTTTCTTGCATTGAATCAGCAACCAACTCAACCCGATTTTCAACTTTATTCTCTGGCATCACACATCAACTCTCATTCGCCGTGCCAGTAAGTCTGTTTCCAAATCTTCAAGAGTATTTTTCTGGCATTCCACTGGCTGCATGCTGCTTGTAATTTTCATGAGAAATTCCTTTTTCTTTCAAAACATACTTAATAGCTAAATTCTCTTCAGATTGATATGCACATGGATGGAGTCCTTCTTTTCTCTTTTCCTCATTCTTGCATGTGATGTCCAAGAATGGATACAATTACTGTAACCAAATAATCAAGAATCAAGGGTGCAAGAAAATGAAGAAAAAAATGCGACTAAATGAAATGAATGGAATGCAAACCAGATCAGCAATATCATATTACCTGAGTAACAAACTGATATGGATCCAACTGTGGGAAAGAGGAAGATCTATGATTCTGCGGATTAGGATTAGTTACGTTGATTAGGATTTATTATTTATTTATTTTTAAGAAGTTAGTTCATTATTGTTAGGATAAGATTTAGAGTTAGAACAAATTATTCTATTAACTAGGATTATTATCTTTAGGATTACTATCTTTAAAATTTGAATGAATAGTAAATATAGGATAAGTTAGTTATTAACTAGTTTGATTAGGATTTCTTTTGTAAGCCTATTTAAAGGCATTCAAACTTGGAATGAGAATCAATCAATTATTATTATCAAAAAACAAACTTGTGAATTCAAGAAGAGACTCTGTCTAGGACGAGCCCGCTTCTGCCTTCACCATAGGTCGAAAGAAAGGTTCTCCCGCGTCTAAGACCGTGTTAACCGATCCAAGATCAAGGGACCATAACAATCTGGTATCAAGAGCCGACATGGCTGACGGGGATTTAGCATTAATAATGAAGGACTTCATTGAAAAGATGACGATCAGGCAAACAACTCTAGCAGAGGAGATGGCAACCAGACAGACATCTCTAGAAAAGCAGATATCTAACCTCGTCATCATAGTTCAAGAACCCAATCTGGGTCCAAGGAGAAACAACTCAGGAGATGCAAGAAATAGAAATAACAATGTGGTATCACGAGCCAACATGGCTGGCGCGGATTTAGCATCAATGATGAAAGATTTCTTTGAAAGGATAGACAAGATAACAACCAGGCAAACTGCTCTAAAAGAGAAGATGGCGACTAGGCAGACTGCTCTTGAAGAGGCGATGGCGACTAGGCAGACTGCTCTAGAAGTGCCGATGGCGACCAGACAGACTGCTCTAGAAAAGCAAATAGCTAACCACTCCATCATAGTTCTAGGAGCCAGTAAAGGTCCAAGAAAAGACAATCAAGAAGTTGCAAGAAATAGCAGCAGCAATAACAATGCACAAGGAGACAAAAACAGTTCGCAGATGGAAGAAGAACCCAGAAGGGAGCGATTCAGACCACTTGCCAACTGCAAGCAACCAAAAATCAGAACTGGAAGAACACTGAGCATAAACATTGAACTTCAGCAATCAAAAAATCTTCGAGTTGCTTTGAATATAGCTCGAGCATTTGAACGCAAACTTAAAGGCTCACAAGGACTGCTTTCGACACATGGTAGTAAGACTTATCCAGAATTTGAGCTTGAGGACAAGCTCAAGGTCGAGAGAGGAAGTGATGATATGGATCCAACTGTGGGAAAGAGGAAGATCTATGATTCTGCGGATTAGGATTAGTTACGTTGATTAGGATTTATTATTTATTTATTTTTAAGAAGTTAGTTCATTATTGTTAGGATAAGATTTAGAGTTAGAACAAATTATTCTATTAACTAGGATTATTATCTTTAGGATTACTATCTTTAAAATTTGAATGAATAGTAAATATAGGATAAGTTAGTTATTAACTAGTTTGATTAGGATTTCTTTTGTAAGCCTATTTAAAGGCATTCAAACTTGGAATGAGAATCAATCAATTATTATTATCAAAAAACAAACTTGTGAATTCAAGAAGAGACTCTGTCTAGGACGAGCCCGCTTCTGCCTTCACCATAGGTCGAAAGAAAGGTTCTCCCGCGTCTAAGACCGTGTTAACCGATCCAAGATCAAGGGACCATAACACAAACCTGCCGTCTCGGCCTCATCTGCCAACTCACATTTCTGGCAAAGGGAAAAGCCTCATGTGATTAACCATATTGCCTTCTTGTTTTGTACCTCATATGAATCAATTCTTTCCTTGCAATCATCAATAACTCATTCAGTCTTTCAGTGCCTCCGGACAAATCTAAAGACATCAACTCCCTGGTCTGTAAATCCCTCAATAGCTTTTCACTTTCAATGTGATAATTTCCAGCACAAAATGAATCAATAAGAACTATGTATATAGAGCTATTAGGCCAAAGCTCTCTTTGTTTCATCTCTTCATAAAGTTCAAAAGCAGTGTGAATATCACCATCGGCACAAAGGCCAGATATAAGAACGTTGTATGCGGCAACATCAAGCTTCACATGACATTGTTCCATTAAACTCCTCAATTCCAATGCCTTGGCAACATTAGCTTCTTTGCAATAGGTGTGCATTAATGTCGTGAAAGTAGCAACAGTTGGAACGATTCGCATCTCAAGCATGATATCAAGAATTCGAATAGCATTGTCAGTCTTCCATGAATGTGCAAGCCCTCTAATAATAGCGCTCATAGCAACACCTTGTGAGCCGACACCAAGTGTCTTCATCTCATCTTGCAGCTCCATTGCTCCTTTTATATTTCCCATTCTACACATGCCCTTAATTAATGTGATAAATTGTTTACATGTAGGAGCATAACCATTTTCCAACAAGGCATGAAGAATACAATGGGCTTCATTAAAAGCACAAGTTCTAATGAGTCCATTAAAAAGGGCATTGTATGTATCTACATTAGGAGTAACTCGTAACATGCTCATTATTTTTACAAGATCAAAGGCCATTTTCATCTCATTCCGTTCACAGAACTTACTTACAAGCATGTTAAACGTAAAACTATCAGCTTCAAAACCTTCAACTGTTATCATTCTTAAAAATTTTACAGCAACATCCAATGATCCAGACTTACAATATCCAAGAATAAGAGAGTGCCACGTTAACCTATCAGGCGCAAAACCATGTCTGATCATCTCATTGTATAACTCAGAACAGCTTGCCATGTCATGCCTCTTTGAATATCCATGCAAGAGAATGTTGTAAGTAGCCAAGGTGAAGCATAAACGTCTACTCTTCATTGTTGAAACGCTATCATTTACCTTCAACAGTTTTCCCTTCCTTGAGTATCGATCCAAAAGAACATTGAATGCAATAGTATCAGGGCGAACACCTTTGTTCAACATATCTTCAAAAATATATAAAGCAGCTTTTGAATGTCCTTCCTTAAGAAGGCCATCAACTAAACTAGTGTACATAGCAGGATTTGGAGATAATAATCCTTTTTCAGTTGCCTTAATCGACAAAAGGAGTGCAGCGACCGTTTTACCCTTCCTGCATAGTCCTGCAATAAGACTAGTGTATGTATAGCTGTCAGGCACAAAATCATTCATAACCATCTCATCAAGAAGGGTAATTGCGTTCGAGAAATTTCCCGATCTTGATGTCAACGTAAGCATTGTGTTGTAGAAAAGACTACCAGTGGCATAAGGAATGCTACCAAGTCTATCCAGATATATTTTGGCTTCATTAATATGTCCTCCAATAAGAAGTCCTTTCAATAGACCCTCATATGTGAACTGACTTGGTAAATGGCCTAGACTATTCATTTTATCAAACATAGAGAGCGCTTTTAATGTGTCACCAGAATTTCCGTAACTATCTATGATATAATCAAAAGCAACGGAGCTAGGCTCAAGACCCATCCTGCTCATGTGGTCCATAAAATACTCAGCCTCTTCAAGTCTTTTGCATCTACAAAAAGTGGCAACCAACACATTACTAGTAAAGTGATCTGAAACATGACCACTGCGGTTCATAACTGCATAAACATTTAGTGCCTCTTTTAGGTTTCGCATCTTGCAGTAGTTGTAGATTAATGTTGAATACAAAATTTTGTTTGGCACGAGTCCGGTCTTGTACATTTTACACATTATCTCCTTTGCATTATTTATCTTCCCCGCTCTAAGAAATCCATTAATAAGTACTGAAAATGTAACAATATCAGGATTGACAGAAACATTTAACATATCACCCAGCAACTGAACAGCTTCTTCAAGCAGACCGTTCTTACACAATCCATCGATCATTGCTGTATAACTAATATGACCGACTCTTACGCCATTCATCCTCATTCTCTCAAGAACACTGGAAACCAACCCAAATTCAGCGTGTTTGGATATTCCATTTAAAAGAGTCCCATATGTCACTTCATTAGGTGTCAAACCATGTGAAACCATCGCATCAAAAAGTCTCAATGCTTCCTGAATGTTGCCATTGCTACAGTGACCAACAATCAAAGTATTGTAAGTAATAATGTTCGGTAACAAATTAGATGATAACATTTCCTCAAAAACTTTTGTAGCAACTCCAATCTTTCCCTCCTTAACAAATCCATTAATAAGAGTATTGTATGTGATCGCATTAGGATACACCATACTCTTCCTCATCCTTTTCAATATTAAATAACCTTTTGCACTTCTGCTTTTTCTACACAAATCATCTATCAACACATTATATGTACAAACATCGGCCGCAATACCCTTAGATGCCATGGAGTCAATAAGTTCAGATGCTGCCTTATACCTTCCTTTCTTGCAATACCAATTAAGCAAAGTATTGTAAGTGACCGAAGTTGGAAAATGACCGGTTTCTTCCATTTTCTTCAACAGAAAGCCAGCACTTTTAAACTTACCACGTTCACACAAAGCATTCAACAATATATTAAACGTAACGACATTAGGAGAAACACCATTGGCAACCATTTCTTTGAAAAAGGACCAAAACAAATCAACGTTCTGGTCCTTCACCAACGAACCTAACACCATGTTACAAGTATACACAGACGGCTTAAACCCTCGAAAACCCATCAAGCGAAAAGTATGCAAAGCATCATCAACCATGTTTTCCCTTAAACAAACCCTAATGAGTAGGTCAAAAACAGCAGGGTTTGAATTACAAAAAGGGTATGTCTCCATCAAAGAACCAAAAACATTATTAAAACCAATAGTCATATGTAACATATGTTTCAATGTTGTTTTTGCAAAATCATACATTCTAGCTCTAACAAGAATATGGGTAGTAGTGGAAATGATATGAGCTAAATGATTCATCTCTAAATTAGGTTGTTTGATGACCCATTTGAGAAATTTCAAAGCTAACATTCCATGAACAGGTCTAAGAGAACCTAACCTATAATTCATCCTATTAAGAGATTCCCAACGGTGTATAGTTAAAAATGAATAAATACTCTTGTCCATATCAAAAACCATAGATTAATTCCAAAAGATACAAACTTTATGGGGAAAAAAAAGTGGGTTTGGAGAGGAATAGGGTGAGGGTTACCTTAAATGTTGAAAAAGTGAAAGATGAATTATTTGTATGAGAGTGAAGCCATGATTACTATTTACTATTATCAACGCTAGTTTCTCATTTTTTGTAGTTTTTGGACGAAACCCAAAAGTGAATGTGTGAAAAAGTAGAAACGCAGTACAATTGAAAACTACAAATCCAAGCTTATGCGGCAAACCAAACGGGAATCAAAGTTCAATTGAAAAGCACATTTTGTTACTATTTTTACAATTTTGCAAAATTTGTCCATTATTTTAAATTGGAATAAATATATTTTTGGTCCCGTAAATATTCAAAGTGTTGCTTTTAGTCCATCTAAAAAAATTTCTACTTTTACCTGCTTTGAATAAAAACAAAACTTTGAATATTTACAGAAACCAAAAATATATTTATCCCTTTTAAATTTGATGGTTTTAGTCATCCATCAAATATTTTGTTTTAAAATTGATAATGTGATATATTTTGAATGACGTGGTATATAATTTGGTGATTAAAAAATATCAACATCAATATAATTGTAAGTAAATTTAATTTAAAATATGTAGTATCACTATATTTTGACAAAATATTTAATTGATGACTATAATATGAAGTACGGATAACGGACACGACACTGACACTAACCGCACACGACAGTCTAATCCGAAAAGTGTTCGTACTTCATAACTGTCAAATTTTAAAATTGAAAAACTATTATGCAAAATGGTAAAAATAAGGAGATCAAAATTACAATTTAGCTAACGTAAATTTATAATGATGTTTCATAATAACAAAATACATTAATCGGTGAGAAAAGTAGTAGAATTTTCATTTATTGTACAAATAAAGACAATTTTCATTTGTCCAGTGAGTTTAACTCAATTAACAGAGACATTGTATTATATATGCAGGAATTGAGATTTGAACTCCGGTCATCCTACTTATTCATTCATCTTTAAAAGGGTAAAATTTCTAGTTATATAGATTACCTAAAAAAAGACAATGAGTTTTGAATTATTTTTTATGTGCATATCCAAACTCAAATAACGTATTTGTCTAAGAAATGAGTTGGTTGCCTTTGACATGGTTTTTGAGACATTGTGGATTCTTTCGATTTTTATTTATAATTAATCATTTGCACTATTAGCGTGTGTTGTGTACTATTAATACCAAAACCACTCATTAATAATCTTGTTTTGGATTCATGAATGTTCATGCTAACCTGAAAGTAAGAGGACTGTAAGAACCTGAATGACCTTGATGGCACCTTTATACTCAGTTGTCATAAACGATAGGCATATTTGGAGATCGGAAAAGAATGATAAATACATTGTAAAGAGTGTTTATCCACACGTCTTTCTTTCGTCACCTAAATTTAAAAACTTGATTTGGCAATAAAAAATTGTGGAGCAATACTTTGGGTACAAGTTATTAAGTGATAAATCGAGCAACTATTTTATTGGACGATTCAAATCTAATTGGCTGCTATTACAGCTTCAACGATACCAACTGCTGTCCCGGTCATATAGTTGATGTTACTGCTGTCATGGATTTGACAGTTGCAGCCGTGACAGATGCGACCGCGGCCTCTAATTCAAGGACATAATTGAAGTGGAAGAAACCAGCTCCGAGAAAGTATAAATGCAATATCAATGCCTCTTTTTCAGCTAATTTGAATAAGGTTGATATTGGAATTTCTATCCAAGACCATAAAGCTCAACTCCTATCTGTGAAGCGTTTGGTCTTTTATCAGCTTTATAACTGGTGCATGATTGACATTTAGACTCATTGATTTTGAGCTAGATTATAAGAGAGTTGTTGATATTTTTCATAGCAACAAAAAATGTCTTGAGTATGATCAAATCAGACAACATTGTAACCGTATTTCTCTTTATAGTTCTCACTATAGAAACTCCTACGTAGAGTTTGTTAGGAGACAAACCAATAAGGTTGTTCATCCTTTAGCAAGAGTTTGTTAGGAGTAGAGCTGTAAAAATGGACCGGCCCATTAGCCCTATAATTTTATACGGGCCGGGTCGGGCTTCAAAAAAATTAATTGCGCCTTATTGGGCTGGGCCCCCAGGCCTATTTTTTTAATGGGCCAATCATGGGCTGGCCCCACGGGCTTTTGGGCCGTCCCCTTAAAGAATTTAAAAATATATCTAAAAATAAGGAATTTTAGTTAGCATAAAATCTTTAGATAAAACAAGTAACAAAAGATGAGATTTGTTAGATAAAAATATTCAAATTTGTTATGATTGTCTTTATTTGAAAAAAAAACAAATTTGTTATGATTACCTTTAATTGAATAAAAATAATAACAACTAGTTTGTGCAGATATATGTATCTAGCACATATATAGTTTTATTGTCCATTGAATTTTTATAAAAAAAAATATGAAAATTTGTCGGGCTGGCCCAACCGGCCATGTAGGCCCTTGCTTATCGGGCCGGGCTAGGTGGGCCTTTGGCCTTAATGGGCCGGCCCACTTAAGCCTCTTTATATGTCTTGGCCCTCTGGGCTCCGGCCCCTTTGACAGCTCTAGTTAGGAGGCAAATCAATATTCTTATGAATAAAGTGTTATAAGCAGCTTTGAGAAACAATAAAAACAATTCATAGTCACACCATTTCTCATTATTTTGGATGTTAATAGATGAGCTTGAGCACAATATTACCTATTGCCATGAAGTATTGCTTAATTTTTCTACACAAACTGAAAAATAAACAATTCATAAACAATTCATAATCACACCATTTCTCATTATTTTGCACCAAGATTTTGAGAAATAGCTATTTGGTTGTACCCTACACGTATAGACAGGCATTTGAAAACTAATAAGAAAATCCGTTTTGGTAACAAAATAGCAACAAACTGCTAGACAATTGCAGACCTGCTTCCTTTCTTGTGATATAAGTTAAAATATATAACATTTTTTCCACATATTCCCTCGATGGTAATATTAAATCAAAAAGCCTACTATTACCAAAGTGGTTGCCAAAATAAACAGATCAAAAATTGAAAACATCACCTATTTACACCCTTTTGACAGTCTACACTATCATAATGTCAATCACTGTCACAGAGGGAAAATATCGAACGATTAATTTGAGATATTTCCTCTAGTAGTTTCTTATCTTTGAACTTGCATAATGAAAGTGCAGGACTTTGCTTAGTATTAGAAACTCCAAGACTCTTTGAAGCTGAAAGAAGAAATTTCCCCACTTTGGATGTTCTATTTTTGCTACATTCCTCAACTTTGAATTTTCTAGTTTTGCTGCATTTCTCAACTTTCGGTTTTCTAGTTTGGCTACTTTTCTCAACCTTGGATTTTCTAGTTTTGCTACCTGAGTTTTTGGAAACCGAGTCAACATAGAACGGAACATGTGGAGGTGTTTTTGAAGTGAACTGTGGTAATGAATCAATTCGTTTCTTTGAGCAACTTTGTCCACTGATGTTTGATTGAACTTCAATTTCACTATGAATAATTCTCGATGTAACACCTGAGTTCGAAGAGCTGCTGTCAATGCCATTGTAACCTATAAAATATTTATTGATTATACCTGAGACTGATATCACTTGTGTCGACATCTTACTCGGACTTTATTGCATTGAGTTAGCACACAATTCAACCTGATTGTCAACTTTATTCTCTGGCATCGCACATCCACTCTTACTGGCCGTGCTGGTAGGTTTGTCTCCAAATCCGCAGGAGTATCTTTCTGGCATTTCACTGGCTGAATGCTGCTTGTCGTTTTCACAAGAATTTCCCTTTTCCTCCAAAATGTGATTAATAGCGTCATTTTCTTCCGAAAGATTCGCACAAGGATGGAGTCCTTCCTCTCTCTTTTCCTCACTGTTGCAACGTTTCTTATTTTGACAGCCATCCATCATTAAGTCCTGATGTTTTGAAACAATAGCAGCATCACGGAGTAAACATGGAACTCGCAAACATTTTAAAGGCCTTGCTTCCACAAGAAGAAACCATGTTTCTCTCATCTTTGGGAAAACATACTTCATAAGCAAGGAATCAGGCAAGTAGTAGAAGCATGATTTTCGCTTCACCTGGCAGAATATGCAGCAATATGATCAACACAAACTCATTGTAGCAGAAACTCGCAAAAGACACATACCACAACAGAAAGCACATACCATTAATCCATCAACTCGGATCTCTCCTATGTCTGGTAAACAAGCGAAGTGCACTTTCTCAAAATCTCCTGCACACAATAATTATATCAATCACTTATCTTGTCAGAACCTGATATACTCAAGGTTGAACAGCGATTTCATCGACGCCTGTTCTTTTCATTTTTTGTGTTTGTGGAAAATAATGATCAAGAGTCAAAAGTGTCCCAGAACATAAGTTAAACGGAAAAACTAAATTTTCCTATATCTCAAGCGTTTGGATTCATGGAGTGACTTTGCAAACAATAACAGACGATATAATACAATTTATGATTTCCATAAGTCATACTCTATGAAAACATCCTTTCTAATGCATGTTTTCATAGTAAATGTGTTTATCACATTACTCTCCGTTACGTACTCAAGCACCACAACCAAAAGAACACAAATACATCCAAGATATGTGGAAGGTTTTCCTATATATCAACAAAATCTGCATTTAACCTCTATGATATTAGCCACTGCTACGTTGATCTAAAAAGCACATCATACTTCCAAATTAAGACTTATTGATCCAAACACAGCGCATTCTCGACTAAAATAATAAAATGTTATATTAATCATAAACTTAAACAGCACACTAGATTTCTTTTTCTCTTCTTTCAAACTCAAATATAGTTACAGTATTTTAATCTTTGAAACCTTCTACATAATAGAGGTAAAAGTCAATACTCTTACCTCTAAGGCTAGACCGCGTTTGATTGAGAGAAATAGAACATACCAGTGTTAAACTAGAGTTAAAAAGGAAGTTTAATGAAAATGAAATATAAGCTGATAAATGCTTGAATGTGAGATAAAAAAGTATAATATCTAAACCAATGAATAAATGCTTATGAGATACAAATATATCATTATAATCAAAGTGCAAAAGATTCTCATTCCTAACTTAAACATGTAGAAGCAGAAATACACAATACTTATGAAACCCATACATGCACAACAGACATAACACTGACACATAAGTGATTGAATGTAACCACATGCGTCATTGTCACGCGAATGTTGGACACCGACATTTGACACACTCGACATGATTTCAACACAAAGTGTCATACTATGAAACTCTTTAGCAGTAGCACCGACACTTCTGATCAAAGGTGTGTCAGGTGTCTGATATGTGTCAATGTCGGACACTGACACATGTGATTCAATTCAATTATGTCATTTTCTCAAATTATTACTAGTGTGGACGTGTCTGTGTCATTGTCCGTGCTTGGTAGTTATTAAACAAGGTGATACATTATCATAAACAAATGCAAAAATACTACATAGAATAAAACCACATGCATGTTATGAATTTAATTTACAAATAGGTAACAACGTTAATTAATTAAAAGTAAGAGAATAAAATCAATAAGTTGAATTTGTTGTTCATACTTTTGAGTTCTCCGGCTGTAATGTGGGAGGGGGCATTGAAAGCAACGCTAGTGCCCAAATTAGTGTCGGCAAAGACTGCAACTTCGGCTGCCGTTCCTTTCATCCTCCGCCGCCGTGGGAGGGGGCATTGTTGGAGGTTGAAATATGAAATGTTTGATCTTGATTGTACGTCCTTAAGAGTTCCGACTACATAAATTTTTTACATGTCGAGATTCATGTGAAGGAGACTCTTATTGTTTACTAGATGAACTGACAAACCATCATCTCAATCTTACCTCACTTTTTAATACAATTTTTGGATACACTCTTCTCACATGTTATCGACTTAGAGATAAAGGTAATAATGATTGTATGTTTGGCTATTTTTTTGTTATCATAATGAGAAGGACAATCGTTATATTATTTTCAATTGTGTTTATAGTGAAAGCATTTGACAACACCAGTTTTTATGGAGTCCGGTTATGGTGCATAAGGTTTACCGGAACACTTTTCCTCAACTGTTCTGGTATGCATAAGGTTACCGGAACACTTTTTCTCAAGTGTTCCAAGTGTTCCGGTATGCATTTTCATACCGGAACACTTTTCCTCAACTGTTTCGGTATCCATAAGGTTACCGGAACACTTTTTCTCAAGTGTTCCGGTATGCATATTCATACCGGAACACTTTTCTCTCAACTGTTCTGGTATGTATGTTAAACCGTGCTACGATTATGACACGTGGAGGGCTAATCTGATGGTTGTTATTCACTTATGCATCGTGCATAAGGATTATCCTTATGTATAATAACTTCAGCCGTTTTAAAGGAGAAAAAGTGTTCCGGTAACCTTATGCATACCGGAACAGTTGAGGAAAAGTGTTCCGATAAACCTGATGCACGGTGCATAAGCAATTGCTTATGCACCATAACCGGACCCGTTTTTATGGTGTTGCGTTTTACGAAGTAGAACGCGCTAATGTGCTTGTCGTTGTGATTTTTGTGCTGCTGCAACAATTAAATAGCGAGGATTTAGGCATTTTTTCGATTATCATTTGGAGCATTTGGAAACATCGCAACGAAAAACTGTGGATAACAAATGTGTTGTTACGCCACAATGTATTTTTGCCAATGCAATTGATTTTATGCCGGATTGAAATAGTGTACGGGTTGCGTGTTTTAATAGAGGTGGGCATGTTGATCCATAATGCTAAAGTGGTGCAAACCGGCTTCAAGGAGAGTTAAATGCAATATTGATGCGACTTTCTCAATTATTAAGAATCGAGTATGAATTGACATTTGTATTATAGATGAAAATTGTATTTTTACTTTTTATCCTTGCAAAAAATTACTTTGGTTTGTACTGTGAGGTGCATACTAAGTGAAGCTCTCAGACTTTTATCAATTAAATCATATTCGCAGACATAAAAATAAGGATAACTATTAATTTATATTTACAAACAACGACGAATATCGTCGTTAATATTTTAAATATTTTTTAATTATTGATTATCATGAATTACTTGTGAAAGTGGTTCATATTAGAACTGAAAATATATTTTTTCTATCACTTTGTTCCCAAAAAGGATTTCACAACCAATGGTTTGTTGGTCGTTTGTCCATCGCCCTTATCCTCAACCTTAGAAGGCTTTCCAATAACCATAGAAGTGCTTGGTTGATCCATAATTAAAACAATCAAAACAATAAATGAAGTCAGTTTCAGCAAAAAAGTGATCCGCTGCTTAGGTAGTGAAACATCATTCGCTACTTAAGTAACGATTAAAACCAGTGTATGGTAACATTGACGTGATTCAAACGAAATTGAATGAGGGAAGTTTTAGATACACATTACCTTTCTATTCAACTCGATGGGAATGTCTTTAGAGTTCCTTGATGTTTTGGTTGTGTGTTGGAAACACAATTTTTGTGGAAATGGTTTTTTGAAGGGTTTCTCAAAGTTGGTGAGGAATAAGAAATGTTTGTAACAGAAGGTCATTGACTATATATTTAGATATAGTCCGCTACTTAAGTAGTTGAATTTTGCAATGGTGCAAAACGATTCCGTTACTTAAGTAGGGGATGAAGAAAATAGATAAAAAAATCCTAGTAGGGTGCCTTTTGGAGGTCAAGTCTTACACGTTGGAGAAAATGAAATTATTTTACTCATCCACTACATAAGTAACAGATAAAATTCGCTACCTGAATAATAATTATTTTAGTCTCCTTTCCTTTCTTCTACCTCACAACCACATCCTTTTTACTTTCTTCAAACCAATAATAACATGCAAACCTCCATCACCACCACCGTAAAAACATAACTTAGCATCACTTGTAAAAAATATCACACAAGAATTATATCTTCCAATTTAGATCTGATTGATAGTTGTGCAAAAATATGCATAGTTTCAATCATGAAGAGGCATGTATATCATGTAAATTGCCATTATAGTGAATTGAAACTCTAATCACCTAAAAGAAAAAATAAACCAAACATTCTACTCTTTATTACCTTCCCTACATTAATCACAATAAAATTTTCAGATTAAAAACATTAGTTATCCGATTTTGTGAAATGTAATGTGTTTTTTAAAAAAGAAAATCAAAACACTCATCAATTCCTACATATGAAAGGACTTTGTTTGGATAGAAGCCGCTAATACTTGTCCGTTTTCTACCAATTGAGTTTTTCCAAGATCCAAGGATTCCAAGCACTATTTGGCGGTGGTTGTAGAAATTAAAATGACTTGAGTAAGGGTCACAGGCAATCAAAAGTAAGCAGGGTGTGTATATAATATATGACATGATTCTTAATTGATGAATTTCTTATAACAATCAATGTAATATAAATTATCATTATAAAATTTGTACCCAAAAAAAAAAAAAATCATTATAAAATAACTAAATTGGACCATTATATGCTCTGCAACGAGCCTTCCTTATTGACAAAGATATTTCAAATAAGCAAAACACAAGTTGGTAAGATTGTTTTAATCATACTGTTTGTAGCAAGTTGACTCTTAACTATTAAGAATTAATCTATGGATACCTAATATATTTTGTAAATTACTTATATCTATACGAACCCTATCTCATGTTTGACATTCTGAACAACTAACAAGTCAAATGAAGCTAAAATTTCATCAAAAGCATTGCAACCCTCCTCCTTTGTCCGGGCTGGGGACCGGCTGTGTTTAAATCAAATAAGACACAGGCGGAGTTATTTGCCGAAATCACATGAGCTCTCCGTCCTCCGTATGGACAACCTTTCTCTGTTTGAGTGAAGAGAGAAACAAGTACCAATAACTTAAATTGACGGACATGAACATTTTAGAACATTGTAATTGCAAAACATCAACTCATTATACTTATTTTGTCAGTCTTGACCCCTCAAAAAAATACTCTTATTGCGTCTTAGACAACCATGTTATTCATCTTTTGGTTAGCATAGAGTTTTCATATATGCAGCCATGATCTTGGATGCATTTTTCAACTATACCGATCTATATGTCCATATATGCTTTGAGTTTTGTTTTATCTAATGTTCAATGGCTGGAGAATTTCCAATAGATGAAAGGGTCTCATCGTTCCATATTTTATTTTTCCTGCCAATGGAAAGTTTCAATAATCAAAACCCAAGTGATGCAATGTATTGAATGGAAAAGTACAAGGTGTAAACAATGTGAGCCAACTAGATTAGCATACTTGCCTTTATTTAAAAGAACTACTATCACCCGTTTCATATTTTTAGAAGTATACTAACAAATAGCATAAGTTGTCCGGAACTTCCGGACCCAAAATTAGTTGTTTTTCTAATCTTAACCTTGATTTTTTTGTTGTCAAATAGCATAATAGTTAAACTCACTTTAAATATAAAGTGCAAAATCTGAAGTTCAAACGGTGACCCCTGCAGCTTGGATTTACGCCATTTATCTATTCTTCATTTATCGTCCATTTATGAGAGATACACACAAGTGGTGCATTAACGGGACCCACTAATTTTCTACATGTGTCTATCAATTTCATGGAGTAAACTCAAACTCTACAATAATATCTTTGATAGCTACCAACTGAGCTATACTTCGTGACATTTTAACTTTAATATTATACACAAAGAGAACTTCTAAGTCAAACTTTTACAAGTATCAACCAATGCATTGTAAAACACCACCTTAAAATATCATTTAAATTCAACTCATTTAAGTCCAACACTAAATATAAGAGACATTTTATTGTTAAAAAATAAATATAAGAGACATTTGTTAATTGCAGTTTTGCCACGTAATATATATCATCTTAAACTTAATTTTAATTATTACTACACGGGGTTATTCTAATGAACGATATTTTTTCATGTGTCAACTTCTAAGCCTTCCGCATGACATATATTCCTCAAATTCAAATTGCATATTACATAGAAATAACTTATTGTTTATATATCCCACTATGGATTCACATTTCATTCTTAAATGTTATTGATATGTTTTGATGTTATGTTTAGTTTTATCAGAAAGGTGCTTAATAGTGGATAAACAACATAATTTTTGTCATTTCAAATGTATACCATTTGCTAGCGCTACTAAAACAAAAACACCAAGGATAAAAAGAAATTGGACTTGGTGGATTATGTTAAAAGAACTAATGTTGCTAAACTCAAATTAACATATACTCCTAATTTTATAGGTGCTTAATACCTAGTTTTCCATTCACGAACTTGTTTTTTCATGCAAACCCCTCAGAAACGTTGTTAATATCTCAATTTATCTTTACATTTATCCTCTTTGAAAAATCAGAATGCAAGATGCTGCATTATTGTTTGTAAAATTACCATTTTATCAAAAACAAAAGTATCATTTATTTTTTGTAAACACCTAAAGAACACATGTACAATAGAGTTTTTTTAAAGGCAAAATAGAGTTATGTTTGTTAATCTCACCAGTACAAATTCCACACTATTATCATATACATGGAAAATTTAATAGAGAAAAGTAATTTGATTTAATATATATATTTGATTAACTACTAGTGTAGAACAATTTGAAATGAGTTAGTGGTAGTAATTTTGTATGTGAATTTCAGAGATAAATAAATAATAATAAGAAATCAATCAACAAAACAAAGCTAAAGCCTAAAGTCACTCTGGTCCTAACCCATTTTTTAACATTTTGTGTATCCGAAATTGAAGTGGTATTGGCCAGGAATTCATTTTTCAATACCTTTAACCAGCTGCTTAGTGCTCACTTTATTTGCTGAGGAGTTGATTGAACGGAACCACTGGAGAATATATAAAAAGAACTTGCCAGGAATGACTATAACAAGGTGCAGAAAGAGAAACATACCAGTAGAATAATCCAATTCAGCAACCTAACAGTTTTTCCTATTTGAGCTACTCCTGCAACCACAGGAATTGAAGGTGGGAAGCAAAATAAACGAATTGAAAACATTGAACACAAATTAAATATGCTCACTCCTGGAAAACCAACATGTTATCTATATCTAAATTTTACAATTGACCACAAATAAGATTTTAAATTTTAAGTAGCCACTAACCACAGTTGCTTATTGCTTAGAGTAATCATTAGAGTGAAAAAATAAACCATTTTGCCTGAAATCTTAACCAACTTCCCAGCGTTGATAAATGGAAGATTTGACACCATGCATATTTTTAAGGCATAGTTTTCCAGACCCAAAGAAAATTGCCAGTTTATGCTATAGAAAAGTGATTTCAATTGAGTAAAAAAAATGCCTTAAATTCATCATGCAGCCAGTTTATGCTATAGACAAGTTTAGTCACATTAACATTTAACAATTGACTGTTCAAAAAGGTTGATATGGATGTCTAACAATTTAACAATCCACTTGTCAACAGGAATTCCAATATTAGTATATCGTTGGCCTGTAGATATATCAATCGAGTAGTTACCATCTATTCAGCTGCAGCTACTAATACAATTCAATCAAATCTTTGCTATAGAAACAAGAAGGGTGGGACAAAAAAAGAGAAGGAACTCGGGAGGGAGAAGTGGGATTTGAGATTTGCAATGTCGTAATTTTGAGTAGCATGCACTAATGTTCCAAAGCTTTTACTAGTTAAAAGAATTAGGCACTTTCGTACCAAATTATTCCTTCACATTCACTAAATTATTATTTTTCTGACAGAATTCCTTCACTAAATTATATAGACATGGAAAAACAATTATTTACAGCTTCTAAGAGGAGAAACTCAACTGCCACAACCGTCTATAAGAATGCACACGTTCGTTATTCCATCACCAAACAAGTAGGAAACGCCGGTCACCAATAGCATTCAATTCAGCCTATCTTCAACGATGGTGATCCATAACTACCTGAAACACCATAACATTTAAATCAATGCCCAGAACTCTAGCACTAGATGGCATGTTTAATTTCCACTATTAGTATCATTAACATGCTCAGGATTATATATATATATATAATTTAGACCCACTTAAAAACATGTGGGTCTAAATTAACAATGTGCACCTTTTCACTTTGGACAACAGTACCCCTTTATTATTACTCAAACCAATGTAAAATTGAAGGTTAGTTTTGTAAGTTTCATTAAATTATTTAGCACCCACTTTGCTAATTTACACCCACATTTATTATTGTTTAACAACTTAGATATTTGGACATGTTATGTTCTCTTCCTCTCATTAAGTGTTTTCTAATTTGTTTATCTCTTTCCTTGCATTTTCTTTTTTTGGATGAATCCTTCCTTGAATTATTAGTTTTTTTTTCTTAAGAAAACTCACTGTACAATATTTTATTATTTTTAAAACCATGTTTATCGTTAGCGGCCAACACTCGGTGGGATTTAGTCCCACATCGGATAGATAGGATTTTTGATAAGAGTTTATAAAGATGAGGCACTCCTCACCTTACAAGCCGGTTTTGTAAGGATGAGTTAGGTCTCGATATTCATGACATTTATGACCTAATTTAAAACAAACCTTGTATTTTGTACCAAAAAAAGAAAAAGAAACCTTGTTTATGTATCTAATTAAGATGGAAACTGAAAGTAATAACTCAAATTCTTCTAGCTAGGAAAAAAAAACAGTAACACAAATTCTATTCATTGGCTAGTCTACTACTAGTTCTTACTAATTGACGTAGTAGTTCTTATTAGTAGAAAATGCCCCTGTCATGAGTATTGTAAAAAAGAGGCCTTTTTTCATTGGAGGACCGGACTTGAACAACATATATGCCTCTGTTTGTGCGTTTTTTGAGTTATGTCATGAAGTTAAATATTCAGGTTTATAAGCTTGGATTGTATGTTTTTTTTAAATTGTCCTTTTTTATTTCCTAGGTTGTTTATTTAGGTTGCATATATTTATAATTATTTGGGTTTAAATTAGCAAAGTGGGTGCACATCATTTGATAAAATTTACCTAACTAACCCTCAATTTCCTAGTGTAAAATAACTAAATATCAAGGGTATTTTTTGTCCAAAGTGAAAAGGTGCACATTGCTAATTTAGACCCACATGTTTTTAAGTGGGTCTATATATATATATATTTGTATTGTCATTGCATCACACAAACATGTTGAAATTCATTCATTTGTTGACGTGAACCAGATATATAACGACGATGATGGTGTTGATGATGACGAGGAGGATGACTACGATAACAACAACAATGTGCAAATTTTTCAAGAAGTTTGTATTGATCCCGTGGAAGCTTATGTTGTGTATGCTCCAATAGCTACAAGAAATATGCATAAGATCTTAAATTCATCAGATTTTGGAATTCTTCCATGGGGTTTCATGATATCAAGAGATGGACATCTTGATGCTAATGTTACATCCAGAAGTGATCATCATAGACAAAAGGATCATTGTTAACATTTTCTTTCCAAGTTTTAGTTCCTGCTGAAGCACCATTAAAAGTAACCATGGAACGTTTAAATTCAATATTCACCACAACAATTGGAAAGATTCAGAATGTTTTGGATTGTGAAGATGATGATTCCCCTAAAAACATAAGGTCTAAATTGCCACCAGAATGCTAATTTAGACCTTCATGTTTTTAGGGGAATCATCATCTTCACAATCCAAAACAGTCTGAATCTTTCCAATTGTTGTGGTGAATATTGAATTTAAACGTTCCATGGTTACTCCTAATGGTGCTCCAGCAGGAACTGAAACTTGGAAAGAAAATGTTAACAATGATCCCTTTTGTCTATGATGATCAATTCCAGATATAACATCAGCATCAAGATGTTCATCTCTTGAGATCATGAAACCCCAGCGAATAATTCCAAAATCTAACGAGTTCTCTTCATTTAAGATCTTATGCATATTTCTTGTAGCTATATTGGAGCATACAGAACATAAGCTCCCACAGGATCAATACAAACTTCCTGAAAAATTTGCACATTGTTGTTGTTATCGTCGTCGTTATCGTCGTCGTCCTCCTCTACGTCATCGTCATTATATATTTGGTTCACGACAACAAATGAATGAATTTCAACATGTTTGTTTGATGTAATGACAATAAAAGTATATATATAACCTCCATGAACACCAGATTACGTTAAGGTAGTTATGCCCATTCCCAAAACATTCTTTAACATATGTTTGATTTGAATAGACATGTTTAAAGAGTTGAATGCATGCACTAAACAATACCCTACACAAAGAAGTCGGGAATGAGGAGATGTAAAGGCAACGGAGGATTGGCTGTAACAAAGGGGGAGAATAACTTATAATTGTCTACAATATCAACTAATTAGTTACCAAAAAGAGGTGAAACGTCAACATTTGATTCAAAGAAAGACAAAGATTTCTTATAAGAAGGATTAAATAACCATACATGAATACTGCACAGACTAAGGAAGCACATAATAAAATGAACAACAGTTGTTCACTGCATGCCAAGATTAAACATAAATTTTTAAGACAAGTGCATACCTAAGGCAAAAAAGTTGTCCACTCTTCAGTGGTAAGTGCATGCCAGTACTGATCATAATAACTGCCTAATTCATTGATCCGCGACACCTGCATAATAAGTACATAAATGTTACAACAGAGCTGCTATATAGTGTGAATCTATCTCGACGAAAAATTCACGAACGTGTGCAACCACCGCAACTCTAGCTTTTTATTTGTTTAAATACTATAATAATTTCCGTAACACTTACGAAAATTAACTTTTATCTCTTAAACAAAAAGCAAAATGGTGCTGCAATCTCAATTATAATAGGCTTTGTCATTCGTGAGAATTCATTGAGTTTTATTTTGAACTATTCAGCATTTTCCATTTTACTATATTAGAAAGAAAACAAAAATGTGACTTTCACATTCTAAACAATACTTATCCGATAATTGTATCAGTAAGCATCATATAGATTCAATCAATGCAACTCAAATATCGAGGAACAGTACCAAGAAAATTGTAGGACAAACTATGCTAAGAAATTGGATCATAATCTTACTTTTTGGAACCACAGTTGCAGGGAATCTTTTTATCCTCCAAGGGAAACTTATAATTGTATGTAATTTCTTCACCAGCTTTTATATGCCGTTTTGCATATATAAAAATCTTTTTTTCACCATCAACAGCTATAACCTTTGTGTAACAGTTGGGCTGCCAAAAGTTCAGTTCAAATTAGGAAGAACGTGAAATCAAGAGTTGATGTAACACAAGCATACACCCAAACATATAATATTACAGCACAAGTACCTCACAAGAATGGTTAATAAATCTTGCAATCCCACCTCTCTTTGTAGCATCAACCTACACACAGACAGGAAAAGCAAATCTATCACTTCAAATGTTATCACTGGATTTACAAACATAATACTAATTAAATGACATGAAAAACTACATTTAACTTAACATTCCATTTAGATACTTTTCCAGATTAGGTATTATTCAAGCTTATAAAGTGGAAAAATCAACCACATGAAAATGTGATCATGTGTCTGGAAGGACTGTCGAATAAATGTGTCTAGAAGAGCCAAATATGCATTATAAGCCATAACACTCCAGTTATTAAGGTCCAGTAGTTATAATGCTCATGATAACCTATAATCAGATTAAGAAAGCCACAACTAACAATTAAGCTAACCATCCCACAAGCCCATTTAAAATTATAGTGGCATTACCAGATTCTTGAATTCAAACAATAGTTGCACAAAAAGTGAACATTTTGATCAGTAACATCTGAGGTTTTAGTTACAAGCATACATATCTACCTTCTAATGTCAAACCATAGAAACCCTGGTCAGGTCTGTGAAATTCTAATCAACTTCAAAACAAAATTTCAAGACTGAACACAATCCATTAGGTTTAACTATTACAATATTTTGGTCCCTTAATTTCGTTGTTTCAATTGCAGAAACGTAGAGGTAGCATAGCAATACCATTCAATACCAACATAGGGTAAATAAGGATAGTAAGATATCAGATTCATCTCACAAAATGATTCCAGACTTGAATTGGGATGACAACATTAATGATACTTCTGTTTAAAAAATACTACAATACATACTAACCACATAACCATCATCAAGTCTGAAAAGGTAACTGCTTCCAATTCCCATCTTCTCATATTGAAGCTCTCGTATATCAGATATCTATGAGGGATAAAACCATATCAGTCAATTTATCAAATAAAATATTAAAAAAAATTAATAATAAAGGAGCAACTGCATTAAGACAATATTGACTACGCCACTTGTCAAACCATGATTTGAACTGCAAGTTGGAAGACATATAGTAAGCTTAATGATTAATTATTGATGTGTAGAACAACAAAAATAGGTACAGAAATCATTTATTTTCTTATTTCCTTTCATATGCATATTGAATTCATTATATTCTTAGTTCCTTAGCATTTGTGCACCTTAATTATTATATTTCGAACAAGTTACAGATTTTATAGTATTCATTCTTCAGGAAAGCAACCATTAAAAAAAGGTTCTCAAAAGAAAACCTTGCACCCAGAATATAGGCACTCACATGCAAACGCAAAAAGTGATATCTTCCTAGACATTAATATTTACATTAAAAATAGGAAATGTTATAAAAGAACCTACCTAATTTGATGGACTTTATGTGTATTGTTATATGAGTATGAGTATAAAAGTTGAAATTTACGTTAAAAAACAGACCAACATGATATGCCTTTGAAATGTGCATCTTTAGAACAATATTTATTTGTTTATACCCGAGAGCGAATTAATTCTCCAATATATTCAATCACAAAGTCCTCTGCTTCTATTGGCTCCAAGGCAACAAGACCCCAGTCGTGAATCTTACTCCTTTGAAAACGTAATCGCTTTTTCCGTGCCTGAAAAATGCAAAACATAATAGTTGAAATCTGATTTATCCCAATGCTCTAGATAAGTGCAACCAAAAAACACACTCATTGTCAATCACCTTCAATTGAGGCACTTTCAGAAGATCTGCACCCTCAGCTGCAGCAAGAAGGTTACGCAATTTCACCCTATTTGTTCTTGCAGAAAGACCCTTACCATTTGATAACTGGGATGAATTATTTTCAGAATCTACGCGCTTGTTTTGTAAACGCGGAAGACCCCTCACATGTGCTCTACATGCAGGACTAGCATTTTGAGACCACTTGCGCCATTCCCACCCATTAATAGTAGTCCTAGCACATCCATTAGATCTAGGACATAAATCCAATGACTTGGATTCAGCAGAATTTCTCCGTGCCTCAGTTACTTGTTTGCTAGCTCCCAGACTTGCACCCCTATTTGAAATTTTCAAAACCTTAGAAGGGTGTGAGGATGTAACACCATCTGTTTGATGCTTTCTTTTTGATTTTGATACTTTATTTGTCGCTGAAAATGGGAATAACAAACCAAAAACAAAATAAATCTATCCTGAAAACTAATAGACATTTTACATCAATCAGGTAAGTTTCAACAAGCTGAGAAACAAGAGTCCAGTACAAATGACAAATAAACCTACCATTTAGTTTCTCTAGGGAGATACGACCATTGGTCTTCCTGTGAATGGTGCCATCAGAGTTATTTCTTTTAACCACCTTAATACCAACACTATTATCTGTTGACACTGATAGCTTCTTTCCATTAGACTTCACAACATCTGTAACACCGTCTGAATAACAGAAAATCACAGCTGTTACTCCTAGAAAAATTTTAATCATAAAACAAAAATAAATCTATCCTGAAAATTAATAGACATTTTACATCAATCAGGTAAGTTTCAACAAGAAGCTGAGAAATAACAAGAGTCCAATACATATGACAAATAAACCTACCATTTAGTTTCTCTAGGGAGATATGACCATTGGTCTTCCTGTGAATGGTGCCATCAGAGTTATTTCTTTTAACCACCTTCATACCAACACTATTATCTTTTGACACTGATAGCTTCTTCCCATTAGACTTCACTACATGTGTAACACCGTCTGAATAACAGAAAATCACAGTTGTTACTCCTAGAAAAACTATAAAATCATAAAACCAATGACAACTTAACAAGGAAAATTATATACTTTGAACTGTACGCGCAAACTTCAAAACTTTCTGGTTAGTTTTATTCTTCAAGGATAATTGATCACTGTGTGAGCTATTATCTACATTGACAGAAGACCTGCTCTTAGAGGATGTATCCTTCTTCCCTTTAATCATCTTAGCTGTTCCACGTTTAATAGTGGTTATTTTAACTTCTGCACTCTCCTTCACATCTCCAGAAGCATGTTTCCTTAAATTAGCCAGAGGCTGCTTCCCTGGCCCTAAATTATCTTCAACAACTGGCTGAAAGGAGGATAACTCTTTCCGTGACGGCTTCTTACGGTGATATGTATGCTTTCCAGTCGCCAGCGGAACTCTGGAACTTTTTGTTCCTTCCTTCACTTTTCTCAGTTCAGAAGTAGCATCATTCAAATGCTCCTTGCTTGCACTGAATGACTTCCTCTTCTTAAGAAACATTAAATTAAGATAAAGAAATCAAGATACAAGAATGAGATGAAATAAAACCCAATAACAGAGACAGACATTCAGAGAAACCAAATGCAGATTTAAATTCTTATAAATATTAAACAGAGTTCTCACCTCCTGACCACGAGACTGAAATTTTTTCTTCAAGGTACATGATGACATAAAAATTTGCTTAATTGTAGAATCAAGAATTGAAAACTTCCACTCTTCTAGAACTTCATCATGCAGCGTCTGTCTGCACAATGCAGCTGCAACATATTCTGTAATCTTAGGATTACATTCAACTAATCTTGAAGGTCGAAATTTTGAATTGCGGTGTGGGAATATTGTTTGAGAGTTCTTCTCGAATCCAGGTGGTAGGTCACCAATCTCCTCTTCATCAGCCACGTCATTTGAATGTCCACACAATTCTTGAAATGCTTTTGAGAATACATTAGACATGTGGTTTCCAGATGATGGCAGACAAATCGAGTCTCCATTTTTCACAGAATCGATGGACTTATCATTTAGAATTTCTTTGACAAATGTTTTACCGGTAAGCATCTCTGAGATACGGCAATCACTAACATCAACCTGCAACTGTTAAAGGGTTCTTTAGCAAATAGTGTTTAAGTAGATAGAAGAATATGAACACTTGTATTCAAGTTACCTCACTAAATTTGCCTTTCTCTAGGGAAGGAATTAATTGGTTTACTTCCTTTTCAACAACACTTCGAACATAATCAGCTAAAGATGCCTTTGCAGAGAAGTGAAGCTCGTTCTGCACACTTTGAAGAATGCATGTCAAATCTTTAGAGTTTGGATAACTGCATGAAACTCTTTGACCTTCTGCTATACTTTCATTTTTGAGGATGTTAGGAGATACAAATAACTCGGGATGACCACTTTCTGTCACCATTACTCCAGACTGGATATTAGCATCAACATTGCATACAGAGGAACCTGGCCTGAGAACCAACTGTACAACAACTGTTTGATTATTATATGTACAATTAAAGCAAAAAACTCAAGTAAGCAATCCACTCAGTACTCACAGCTTTTGATTTAATCTTTTCAACATAATCTTTAGATTCATTAACAGATGACTGAAGCTTAGGATGAGACCAAAGTTTCCTCTTCCTCCAGGACAAAAAGTAGTCTGTTACCGTGTCAGAAAACACTCTATTCCACACGTCTTGCAAGCAACGATCAAAAAGTTCTTTACGAACAGCAGCATATGACCACCAGAAATTTTCAATGCTTCCAACTAACTTAACACTCGTTGAAGACAGTTTGGAAATTTCATGACAAGCCTGACTGTCCATAATATGGGAAGGTTCGTGCTCACTTGGAATGGAAGTACCTTTATTCATCTACACGTAAAACAAAGGCTGTTAAAGAAAATATTTGATGACTTGGCACACTGAACAAAATATTAAGTTTTCAAAAACTGCAAAGCAATTAAACATTACCATTTTATTGTGTAACATGCAAGTTTCATAAGTTGGGTCAGCAGACTCGAGCTTTTGCTTCTTGCATTTCTTTTCAGCAACAAATTCTGCAATGATGTCGCCAATAATCCCATCTAGCATAACTCTACGGGAAGCTTTCATTATACCCATGTGCAATTGGGAAGAAATGTCTTCAGATATTTCATAAATTAAGTTCATCACATCACCAACTCCATTGCTTTTGGAATCTGATCCACAGATGGTTCCAGATGTATCTCCTTTCGATGCATTTACAGCAGACAGCAACACAAAGGTTCCATACTCATTGTTAAAATGAGAGATCTGTAAATTATAAAATAAATCAAAAGAATGATTATTAGAATAAAAGTATTTTCTTTATAGAACCCAGTAGCAAACATAGGCCATGGGCAATTAAGCCATGTTCCAACAAATTGGTTTTTATATTTTTTTTCATAGATAAGCATAACAATGGCTAAATAAATGCCCAGTTTAAAAATAGAGGTCACACCACACCACTATAAGAAGAAAGAACAAGAACATGAGATTCTATTCAGGCCTATCAATGAAAACTCCACCAACACTTGTAGACACCTCCAAAACCCTTGCATTAAAAGAAAAATTAATCCTAGCTTCATTAATGAACTTGCAGAAAATATTTGAGGTACAATATATATATTTTGGGTACATGAAACTGATAATAATCATGAACTTCTTTAAGAAAACTTATCAGCTCATCATTTCCTTTCCTGCACCAGATCTGCAGATTATATATTATTTCATTGAATAAATTATTGCATCTTACCACTGTTGAATCTTCAAGATATCCATGGTGGTGCCAGGAAATCAGTTCTGAAATGGAATGTGGGCCATGTTTCATACCCTTTTTATCCTCATAAAGCCAACAGCCTTCTCCTCCCAACTAAAACAAGAAACAACCATCAAAATAAGTAACAGGTATGTCAAACTGACTCATATTTAACAAAACAGAGAACAGATATTGCACTACCATCTGACAAGAAATTATCTTGCTGAATGCCTCGGAGTTTAAATTCATGTGATTGGATTCCTTATTGCAGTCATTGACATGTGACTGTGAAACAGACTTTGAATCGGGGTTAACAGGCATAAGAGCAGCAAGCTCAAAAGATCTTTCTTGCCCGTATATCATCATATCCTGAGAAGAAGAGGAGCAATTTGTAGACATCCTTGTGTCTGATAAATCCATACTCAGATACGTAAATCCGGTGGAAACATGATCAGGAAACTGTTTGAAATAATTCAATGGTACAGGGTTCATTATTGTGCCATTGATCACAGGATACACAGGAAGCTCAAATGGCAAGAAACCTGTAGTTAGGCCCTCATATAACTGCTCCTTAATATATGGACCGCACATTTGTCCATGTTCATTCACATACATCCATCCACTCACAAAAGAAGGCTGTTGCACAAAGCCACAGAAACTCTGGTGTGAGTGTGAAGTATTAACTGTGCTAGTAGAGCACACGGGAATGTCGCTATTAACATTTAATGGGCAGCTCATCTCCATTCCAGAATTTGGATCAACTTTATCATAAATATTGGCACAAGAGAGAATATCACCAGTACTCCTGCACCAAGAGAAGCATTCAAGCATGTAAGAGAACTTAATATGGAGAAGGGGCGGGAGTATGGTTTATTGATTTATTCACATGTATATGATATATCATTAACAATTGATTTAACTCCATCCAATTGTTGGCATATTTCTGTGTCTTTCACTTTTTATTGGAGAAAACATTTGATTGGGAGAAAGGGACAGAAGCATAGAGTAAAAAAGTATCCTAGTTACACAAAGGCTAAACAAAAAAATGCCAAAGAATTTTCCAATCTCTCCACATATTTTCTAACTAAACTACCTACCTTAAAGAAACCATGCACAAAGTACAAGAGGCAATAAAACATCTCCGTCTAATAAAACAGTGATCCCATGAGAGTAGCTATGCAAATTTTACACAGTTCAGTTTCCAACATACTATGACATATTCCAAATTATTTCACTCCACTATACAGCTCATGATTAAAAAAAGGAAGTAGATGCAAAGAACCATCCAACCATAGCATACATAGAAAATATCAAATAAATTATATGAAGCATTAATTAATTAATACTAGAAACCTTTAAATAGAAACATGCAGTAAGAAATTATGTTATATTATCTTCTACCTTATATTTCTATCATCACTTATCAATAAATCAAGTCAATATCTACCCATACCCACAGGAAACCTGACTGAAAATTGAAAAACAGTTATGACTAGTTAAGATTACCTTCATGGCACAACTGAGGCACTATATCTTATATACTCCTTTCACACTTATTGCTTGTTCCAGTTGAGTTGCTGCAAAATCAACACACGTTCTTAGCAACAAATGAATCAGCTACCTTTCATAAATTGTAACTAACGAATAAACCATCCGCGAAAAATAAGTTTACAATTGACCTCTTTGGTGACATAATGAAATTAAGAGCAGCAAACAAACACAAAACACGCCTCAAAATACTGCTCACAACAAAAACCAACTAAACAGTTCCAATTTGATAAAAACATTCCTTGTGTTGTGTCATATGAAACAAACAAATTAACAACTCACATCATATCAACTAAGAGACAAGTGGGTTTAAAGAAAAGTAGAAACAAATCAAGCACGAATATTTATCCTTATTTTTATTTAACAATAAACGTTGTAAGAAAACATTGGGATTAAAATAGGGTTTCAGATAAAAACAAAAAACGATACATAAAATTGGGATTAAAATAAAAGAAAATATACAATTGGCTCAAATATGACAAAAGAAAACACAGTTAATTAAAGAGTGGAGTTATTGCATTAATGATGGTGTTACTATATAGGTTTTTTTTGCTTATGTTTACAATTGGCTCAAATTTGATGAAAGTGGGGTATTAACTACGCAGAAACAAACGAGATAGAGATGGAGAATGAATGGAATAGAGGGAGAAACCTTTGGATCTCGAGGATGGTGCTATGCAATGGTTTGATCTGCGAAGGTACTAGGGTTACGGGTGGCGGATCTGGTTTCGTTGTTATTGGGTATGGTATTTATTTATCGAGGCACACAATAGAAATGATAGAGAAGAAAACCAGATTAAATTCTTATGTTGTGAATAAAAAATATTTATTCCGTCAAAAACATAATATTTATGATTTGCCCTCGGCACAAGTTTACCTAGTCTCCTATCCTATTTCTTCTCGTCTTTCTACTAGAAGGAAGTTCCAAGTTAGTCCTGGCAAAAAATTGTCAAAGTCCTTCGAAAAAAGATAAAATTACTTTGTAAAAATAAACCCTAATACTTTTTTTTTTTTACTCAAATCCTAAGGGATTGCTTCAAGTTTATTAAATTTATTCCAGAGAATAATTTTTCCGGAAATATAACGAAGGAAAAATTTTCCTAGGTTTTTTTAAGAAAATATGTTTTGTTTACATTTAAATATTTTTTCGGTACCTTTATAATAGGGAAATTAATTGGTAGTTATACATTAATTTATTCTCATCTACATGGGAACCAAAGGTATCAATATGAGGATTGAAGTGAATATAGATTCAAGTGAATAAAGATTTACCAATAGGTGAAAATCAACCAAGAGAAATTTCTTCGGTTAAAAACACCCCCTAACACTTGTGGTTAAAAGCATTGATCTAGGATTTACGAGAAATTGAGTGTCTTTGAATATTTGAGGGAGGGAACACCGGAGGTAAAAACTATACTTTCCAAAATCATTGTTTCAAGGGTTTAGTAAAACCCACAAATATTGATATTTTGGTTTGACTGTGGGTCAATTATGTGTGTGATCGCATAAGCGAGCGACACTCGTCGCACATGAGACACAGACAAAATCATCGGGTTTTACTTAACTCTCGCTCGCACAATCTAGCCTTTACCGTCACATGTGCAACGGCGCATACCTGGTCTACTTATACACTACAAAGTAGATGCAAAGAACTGTCCTACCTTAAACATACATAGAAAATATCAAATAATAAATAAACTATATGAAGCATTAATTAATAGAAACATGAAGTAAGAAATTATATAAAATTGGCTTCTACCTTATATTTCTATCATCACTATCACTTATCAATAAATGAAGTTAAAATCTAAGTCCCTTCCTGACAGGAAACCCGACCGAAAATTGAAAAACAGTTATAACAGGTTAAGATTACCACCTCCTTGATGGCACAATTGAGGCACAATTATATCTTAAATACTCCTTTCACACTTCTTGCTTACTTACTCCAGTTGAATTGCTGCAAAATCAATACACTTTATTATCAACACATGAATCAGCTAAATTTCATAAATCATATAATATAACCAACGAATAACCGATTCGCATAACCTCTCGAAATACCGATGATCACAACAAAAACCAACATTCCTTGTGTTGTGCCAAAAAAAGCAAGCAAAATAACAAATTCACGTCATATCAACTAAAAGACAAATCAAACACGCATCCTTATACTTATTATTAAACGATATAAACGTTATTATAAGAAATCATTAGGAACAATTGAATTAGGGTTTGACTTAAGAAAAACGCAATTAATCAAAGAGTGAAGTTATTGTATTGATGGATTTTGTTTTTTTGTTCCGAAAGAAGATGGAGAATGAAGGGAATTGAGGGAGCAACCTTTGGATCTCGCGATGATGGTGCTAAGCTAGGGTTACGGTGGATCTGGTTTCGTCGGTATTTGGGCTATGTATGGTAGAGAAGAAGAAGAAGACCAGATTAATTTTTTGATGATTTTATGAATAAACAATATTTATGATTTGTTAACTAAGATATTCTTTGCACGAGAGTGCAAAAATTAATTTCAGGATCAAATAATTAAAAAAATTCAAATATTTATCACATTTTTTAAGCAACAATTTTTTTTTTTCACCACGTGTTGAATCTGGTTCGGAAGTCAGTTCTGACATCAAGTGGTTTCAGCTCTCTCCTGATCGCAGTTGTGGGGGATTGAACTGTGGTCCTTCCTTCCTACTAAGTTTAGCATCAATCGCCACTTAACCGACTAACGATTGGTAATCTTATCTTAATTTTATTTTAATTTTAATTTTAATATAATAAAACGAGAGTAATTAGAGACACTCTAAACCCTAACCCTAATATGAATGGTCTAGATTTTGACACTTGGAAAAAAAATTATATCAACAGCTATGATAAAAACTTAAATAATCAATTTTTAAACCAATATTATGTTGCAACATCAATTAATGAATGTGACACGTCATGTGTTTAAAAAAAAAATGAGATATGTCAAAAAAGAGAAAATGGATAAACATTAATAAAACAAAAAATAACTAATAATCAATTACGAAAATTATGTATAGATGCAAAATTCTTTATTCATCAGCACGTTTATCACACACAATATTCAATTACTCTTTTCCCGTTGCTATAGGTCCTAAATTCCTTCGTCTTTTTTTCTACCCTTCTACTTATACCAACGGTTTTAACCGTCACGATGCTTCTTTCACTGTTATTTCCAACGGATTCACACTTCTTAAGAATTTTAATGCTTCATTAAACGCTGATGTTGAAGGTGTTGATACTTTGTTGAAAGAATATGTTATTAACGTTGGTGAGGATCAAAGGCTTGATTTGAGTTTCATTCCAAGTAATGGAAATTCTAATAACTATGCTTTCATCAATGGAATTGAAGTGCTATCCATGCCTAATGATCTCTATTACACACCACCTGAAGATAATGGTTTTTAAACTTTTATTTTAACTAATTTTTATTTTATTTTTGTCTTTTTATGTTTATGCATCTTATCTACACACTTCTATTTTTCTTTTTCTTTTTTTACAGAAACTTTCTGTTTTTCATTTAAGTTTTTTTTTTTTGGTTTTTTGGTAACATAGCTTAATGGATTTTTTTTTACTTTATATATACTAGTTTGTGTGATCGATATTTTTTTTTTGTTGTGATCGATATTCTCTATTGTGCAAATATAAATAACTACTTAATCTTCTTTTTTATTGGACTTAGTTAATTGATAACTACTTAACCTCATTTTTTGTTGTGGCTACTTATTAAGAAGAAAAAAAAATATTTTTTTTTTACTATACAAAATACTGAAAACCTACTTTTATGTGGAAGTTGTGCTTAGTTTTTTTTTAAGTTTTTTTTAAGGGTAAAATAGGAATATTGAAAAAGCAATCCCAAAAATTTGTATCCCCTTTATATATTAGTGTATATATATAATTATTATATTTTTAATCATGGTTTGATTTTTTAATTTTGTTTTTTGAAATTAAAATCATATTAACATTCTATATAAGTACTTTTTAATTTATATAAGTACTTTTTGGTGTACTTATCCAAACACAAAAGGCTTATTGAGTATAAGAACTTATGATGTAAGGTCTCATACTATAAGCTCTAATGTTATAAGCACCTGTATAAGTTATTTATCCAAACGGGCCCTAAATGCTTATTACTATAAATAATCACACATTATCAACATTTATATTATATAATTGAATTGAATGATTAACACGTGCGAGCACGGGTAAAAAGTCTAGTAATATCTCATTTTTAATTATTAGGTTTGACTTATTTTTAAGCTTACGAGAATAATTTATGTAAATAAATAAAGTTTTATTTTAATTTATAAGCTTTTACAACCAATTTGTAAAAAAAAAAATATATATTTTACTAACAAAATTGTATCTTTATAGGTTGCTTTCTCATAACTATATGAAAAGCTATGAAGCATAGACTCTGACACGGACATCGCGATACAACACGACACAGACACTCTGACACCGATAATGTAAAAAACATAGGACACTGACACCGCTATATATATATATATGATTAAATTTGATTTTATTTATCGATTTATTATTAACAAAAGTTAAAAATATTTTAATCAAAATTAATATCTTTAAATTCTTTATTGATAACATCGTTTCAATACATGTATGTTTAACTTTTTTAGAAAGTCAAATCAAAGAAAAGAAATTATTTTTTGGTGAAACTTATTTGACTATTCTGACAAGTGTCATACGGATGTCATACAAGTGTCGGACACCGACGTGTGTCGAACACCGTGACAGAGTATGGATGTTAAGAGAGCTGTAAAATGTGTATTCATCAGCAAACAATGAATATTTGCAAGAACTAAGAATAAAGGCCAAAACTATATTTTGAACTATTTTTTACATAGAAGAGTATTTTGATCAAACAATTGAAAAGGAAACCATATAGCAACTAGGTTTTATCTTACTAAGGAGGTTAGTTATGATGTGCTCCTTAATAAGGAGGTTAGCAACTATTTGTTATTATTACCATTTGCACCCTCTTCATTTTACTAATAAATACTGTAATTCTTATTCTTATTATTATTAGTAAGAAAATCAAACTTGGTTGTATTGGATGTTAATATTCATGTAAAATTATTTTACAGTGAAGTTGAATATTTATGTAATATTTTTGGTAGAGGAAATTGGTGTAGTTTAACCTTAACTTATACATAGAGAGGCGTATTGATAATATATTTATCAATGATATTTATACATCATCTTTCTGTGATTTTAGATTCTCTGACCTCTTTTTAAATTTGTTGAGATTTGCAGCATTCTTTTTGAGTTGTTGATGGTTTCCAAATCTGTTGAGATTTGCAAGAGTTAACCTCTTTCGTGGCGGCTATTTTATCCTCGGTGGTATTTTGTTTCTTTGGTATCTTTTTCGCCACTACTGGCCTCATTGTGGTGCCTTTGTCGTTGTCAAGACTTGTCTGCTTGGGTTCGTGTTCTACCTTTGTTTGGTCAGCAGTTCGCCTGATGAAGCTGGTTCTGGATTCTAATGGGCCGAGCACTTTTGCTTCGAGTTCGGGAGTTAGCGTCTAGTTGTGGCAACTTTCTGGGTCTGGTTGGTGACTGCTCTGGTAGTCTGGAATCTGTGGGCGCCTTTCTGATTTGGGATTAGGAGATGAATCTTGATTAGGTAGTGTTTGTTTAGGGGTTTTTTTTCTTTGGGTGTTCCGCTTATATACGACACATATGTTATGTAGTTCTTTTTACGGGTCTCTGTTGTGCAGAGACTTGATTAATAATATATTTTGTCATTTCAAAAAAAATAATTATTGTCCCTTACTTAATCAAGAGATAATATTTTATCGCAATGTTTAAAATATCAAAATAACTTTTTATTTATTAAATATCGTACAAGACAAAATTCTATTAATAAATTAAATTTTATGTACTATTATGGTTGTATTGTTCTGTACATTTAAGTTTTCCAGCCTCCTCCCAATCACAGTTGTGAGAGATCAAACTGTAATCCTCCCTACAAAATTTAGCGTCAATCATCACTGAACCAACTAACGATTTAATTTTAATCAACCGAGTTCTTTCTCTCTTGTCATTCATAATTTTTTGTTCACTTTTAATTCCAACATCTAATCCACATTTTGAGATATTTTTGTTGTTGCATGTGTGACTTCCTTAGCCCAAAATAAATTATAATATTTTGAGATTTTTTTTTTCTTGTGGTCTATAAAATTAATTATTTTGTGATATTTTCATCTATTTGCTAAATATTTTATAAAATTATAATAAAAAGATCATCTAAATAAATTCAGTTAGTTTTCCTATAAAATTTTTTTTGACAGACTTTTTATTAGTGTTTTTCTCTATTTGTTACAGTTTTTGAAAATTTTAAAATTGCTTAAAATAGAAATTGTTTTGAGTAATTTCTCTTGTATATTTTTTTTACAAAAATAGATTATTATGATGAATAAATACAAAATAGATTTTCTATTTTTTTTTTTGGTCTTAGTTGAAGTGGTAATCCACTGGAAATTAAACTCCCATAATTGTGAGATCCCGGATTCGAACCCGGGTCACGACGTCCGGCCTAACAATTTCGGCATATTTTGCCAGTTGAGCTAGGACTTATGGGACATAGATTTTCTATTAAAAAGTGATGTTTTTATATAAGATGGCATGTGCATGTCTATTTTTTTTTGACAAATGAGGATAGAGTTTGTTCAAAGTATATTTCATTAAATGCATATGCAGCCAAAACTAGCCCACCATCAATCAATCAATAAAACTTACAAGCGAGGCGATACAAAATTGAGTTTGGAGGCACCACAACGTTCCATGCACCGTTCCTTTCCAAAGTCTTCCCTCTCTTTCTGTTTCCCTTTAGCATTAATTGTTTCTTCTAAAGCTTTACCCTTTTCTGATTTTTTGCTTTTGCCTTCAATCCTAAAGGAGCTGCTCCTGCAATGGCAGACTCTAAGGAAAAAGGAATGCAAAAAAGGTTTAAGGCTTTCAGCAAAAAGGAATGCAAAAATAGGCAGTGCTTCCTTCTGCTTTAATCTCTTCCATTCATCCCTTTTTTTCCCTTTGTTTCCACTATATATGGTTGCTTCTGGTTCATTTGTCTTCCCATCCATCGTTTGTGCTCTCCTCTATTCTAATTTGCTTTGATGTTTTATCCCAGGTTAGGAAACTTTGTTCAAATGGTGTTGGTTGTGGTTGATGCCAAGGTTTGTATTGTTCTTACAAATTTTATCATTCGTTTATTCTTTCTTGCTTTTCATTAGATTTTGTGTGCTTTAATTGTTTGGTTCTTTAATTGAAGGGTTCAATTTTGATTCTTTTTTTTTCCTTTTGTAGGGTTCGATTTTGATTCTTTCTTTCATTTCAAGGTTTAAACTTGTTTTTGCTTTATTTGTTATTCTATTTTGTAGATTTTGTAATTGTTTCTTTTTCATCCAACAATGGAGCTTATTTTGGGAACTGTATAAAGGTATGTATGCATTTTCATTGATTTAAATCAAAATTTGATTCAACCCTTTTTTTAGTTACATGTTGTGTTGTATTTGATGTTTGTGAACTCAAGATGTTTGTTTTTTTGTCATAGAAATTAATTTCACTGCTTTTTGTGTTGGATCTTTGTTGCTTTTAGTGTCATTGTGCCTTCTATCTTTTGACTCTTTTCTCTACTTCTACGATTCTTTTACTCCGTAGTTTATTTTATTAAAAAATCACTTTTTTAATAAAAAACTGATCATTTAAAATGTTTTTCATCTGTTTGTTACTAATGGAATTTTGTTCCCTGATCATTTCATTACACATAATCAACATATATACAACCATATTGAGTCAATGTTGACTAGTCACAATAATTTCCTAATCAATATAAATAAATGTAGAATCTCCTATAATAATTGATACAATAAGTGCTTTATATTATAATACTCCCCCGTAGTTGAAACAGGAGGTTGGTGAATGTTGACACTATCCAGAAAGTCATCAAATAACTGCAACAGAAGGCCATTTGCGAAAATGTCAGCTATTTGGTAACGAGACGGAACATGTTTGATGCGTTGATGTTGAATGGGATTATATGACAAGTAAACATCATTGACGTTGTCACAGTAGACTAGAGTAGCTTTCGTTACCGGACATTGGAGTTCTAAAAGTAAGTTTCGAAGCCAACATGATTCAGCAATAACATTAGCAACTCCAAAATACTCTGCTTCAGCACTAGAACATGATAAGGTTTGTTGTTGTTTTGCAGACCAAGGGACCAAATTATCCCCAAGATAAACACAATACCCGGATGTGGATCTTCTAGTATCTGGACACCCGCCCCAGTCAGCGTCTGTATATGTGGTGAGTGTATCAACTAGGGAATGAGAGATATGTAAGCCGTGGGTAAGTGTACCCTTAAGGTACCTAATAATCCGCTTCAAGGCAGTCATGTGTTGTGTTCGTGGATCATGCATAAATAGACACACTTATTGGACGACATAAGCTATATCAGGCCTTAATGAGAAATTGCTAAAAATAATCATAAAACAGAAATTATGAAAAATTAATTTACATCCAGCTGTTCTCTCTTCTCTCGAGACAGACAAATTAAGGGACTATTCTTTCTTCTCTCTCAACTACACAAACAAAACAACACTTTTCTTTTTTATTTTGACAAACTTTCTCTCTTCTCTGTTATTTGTTCACTACCATTATTCTCTCTTCTATGTTCAACACAACACAAAGGGATAACAACAAAACTCACATCTATTGCCTTTAAAACCAAGCACTTTCATCTCTCTTTTTGGATCGATATTTTTTTTAGAAAAAAAGGGTCACCGACAAGACAACATCGGGACGACGCCAGAGACAAACTTCATCTCTCTTTCATCTCTTTGGATCAATCTATTTATAGATCAACTTTTTTTTGAAACATTTGTAAATTTATTTATGAGAAAAGTTTGTATTCGTGGGATTGGAATTTTTTGTTTCTGTATTCTCTTCATCTATGAACTTCAGATCTGTTCAAACACAATTAGGCCAACATACAAAAACCCAACAATAATAAACAAACGTAAAATAAATTTCATTTTTCTATAAGATTTATAAAATCTATAATCTCTAAATTATTTTATATCAAAATCAATATTTTTATAATCCATAACAAACAGACCCTGCACCTTATGAATTTATATTGGTGTAGTTTAAGGTGTTTTTTTAAAAGGGGAACCGAACCAAATTCTTAAGGTTGATTCGGTTGATTGTCTGAAAAATAAAAATTAAAAATAAATCAACATTTTGTTTTCCTTTATACTCAAATTATGAGTCTTTTGAATATTAAGGTTTAATTTTCAAATTTTCAAGGAAACAAGCTAAGAAGTACTTGGATCTTCTTGATCGAAAATTAATTTTGAAATTAATCTAAAATTGAGGATTGTAATTTTTATTTAAAATTTAAGTTTACAAATTTTAATTAAAGAAATGATGAAAAAATATAATATATCATTAAATTAAATTTTTAATATTAAATATACATTACACAATTGGTTCTTTTATTTTCTTGTATTAGACATGACTTTCGAAGTATGCATATTGATCACCAGAAACGCCAACAACCAACTACATGCATATCAATAGGTAAGAATACCACTACTCATTTTTCTTAATTCTTCGTATATTCAATATATATATATATATATATATATATATATATATATATATATATATATATATATATATATATATATATATATATATATATATATATATATATATATATATATATATATATAGAGTTAGGATCCGTTGACATCAGGTGTCAAACTTTAATTTGACACTAAATTTCAACCGTCTACTTTTTTTAATCAAAGGCTAATAACAGTTTCCTATATTAACTATGTGTGTATCTATTTAATTAGGAGATTCCTTATTTTTTGTTTGCATAAAAATTTGATTTATTATACCAAAAAAATATATGATTTGTTGTTATACAAAAAAAAAAAACTTTGATTTGTCGTTCTTCAATCTCCCAATATTACTATTCTCCTTCTTCAACAATGAAAGCATACTTCTTTTCATCAATCTCAAATTTTCAATCTCAACTAAACAGCTACCTCTTTAATCCATACCTAAAAAAAATAACAACTATTAATTTTTGCTTACACCGACCAATTCAATTTAACTAAAAGGGTTTTCTATACAAAATTCATAAAATTGAATTTTTATACCCATACCTACCATGATTGATGAACCAAAGGGGAATGAAAACGCAAGGATGATAGTAATGTTGGGGATTTGGGGGAGATTGAATAAAAACAAATCGATTTTTTTTTTGTGAAACAACAAATCATTTTTTTTTGTATAATAATACCAAAAAATAAGGAATCTCCTATAGATGCACACATGAGTTAATATAGGAAATTATTATTAACCTTTGATTAAAACAAAATAAACGGTTGAAATTTGGTGTCAAATTAAAGTTTGACACCTGGTGTCAACGGATCCTAACTCATATATATATATATATATGAATTTTAGAGTCATACATATAATATGATAATAAATATTATATATATGCTAGTTAGAAATAAAAATAATTGTAAATTCTAACCCTTATCACCTATTTATATATTATGTTTTATTATTTATCAAATAAAAATAAATAAAAAATGAATGTTATATTTTTAAGGACATACTATAATTCTGCAATTACTATTTTGAACATAAACATAATTTGTTTCTTTGATCTATTATTTCTCTTCATCTATTCTTTCATAAAAAAAAAAATATCTTTCATTCATCTTCAACTCTGTTTGATAAAATTAAGCTATAAGTTAGCCGATAGCTGAAAAACAAGTTTATACATGATAACTGATAACTGAAAAGATAGTAGATTAAAATTAACGTGGAGATAAAATTGGGAGGAACTTACTGTCCAAGTGGATTTTAATAAAAAGTTTTTCTGGATTTTTCGCACACATTCTCCTTTTTTTTCTGTGTTTTTCTTTTAGTACCAAAAAAAAAAAGAGAAGTTTCTTTTTGTACTTTCCCCATCCGCAGTGGCGACTCTAGGAATGTTAGAGAGCCTGGGCAAAATTTTTGAGGGAATTTTATCAACTCAACTTTCGAGTACAGTAATATTTTAAATGATTAATAGGTTTTTTGATATTTTAAAGGCCGAAATGAAACTCTCATTAACCATTCGTTTTAACTGGGTCGTCTTTTATATTTATAATGAGAAAATATTTTTTTGTAAATAAAATGTTAAGTTTTAAAATAGATTTTAACTGCGTAATCTAACTATCCGCTTTCGCGTGTCCAACGTGTTACGACATAAAATCTTATTTATGAAAATAATTACTTTTAATTACTCAAAAAGTTTTTTAAGGTAGAAAAACTAATTTAAAGGTACCGTCAGCTGTCGTATGTTCGGTACCAAATTTTAAGCGTATAAATGTGCGCTCTCACGTGTCCGTTTACACTATTAAAATTACCTTTTTGAAAACAGAATTTTTCCTAATTGATAAAAAATTGCTTTCGTAGTGTTTAGAATAAAAAAATGAATTTTTCTATAGTCAGATAAAATTTTCATTCTTTCAAATCGAAACTGGTATCTCTGTGTTTCTACTTTCGCAGTAAACTATGAGTTCTAAAAACAGAATTAATTAAGACCTTAAACAATTCTCATTATAAACATTTATTTTCGACTCAATAAAATACCATTGAAACGACGATCCTTACATTCCGGACTCTATAAAAAAAATAGTGAGACAGCAGCCCGGGCACGTGCCCAGGCATGCTGTGCCTTAGAATCGCCACTGCCCATCCGTGGGTAGGGCTGGATCGAGGTTTTGGGCCGAACCCGTCCAACCCGACCCATTGTCCATGTTATATACTCTATTTTCTCCAAGTAATTTGGTTCAGTTTCAAATCAAAAATTCTCCACCAAAAAATCGAATACTCTCAAACTTCCGCGTTTTTTTTCACGACCTTCATAGTTTACAGTGAAACTTCATCCTCAAGATTTTGCACCAATGGATTTCGTGTCTTTTCCATTGTATAATCAAAGTTTCTTGAATTCTTTTTCCAATTTTCTTCTTCTTTTTGATGTTTCTTTTCTTATAATTCTTTTTCACACAACATTGAACTTCAGATTATGATAATGTCATAAGGATCATCTGCTTAATAGAAAGAGAAACTTATGTACAAGGCAAATTAGGTGTTAGACCAAATACATGACATTAACAAAGTTGATTATTGTTTATGTGCTTGGTTAACTGAAAGCATTATCCTCACATAGATGGTCATTCAACAAATTGACACAGATACATGACATGGGCAAGGAGAGGGAGAGGAATACAATTCATTGAGGTGAATGAAAAAAAAAAATTGAATAAACTTCAAATATTCAATTATAAAAGGCTTGACATACCTCAGTTGCAAGAAGAGAGTTCATTGTTCAGTCTCAAAATCTGCTATAGGATTAAAGAAAAGAATAAATTATTCAACTTCCAATAAGATAACCATTCATTCACTTTTATCATAAAAGACAATAGTATCCATCCATTCATCATACTTAACAAGTAAATCATAACAAAGTTATAATAAAAGAGAAAGGATTAAAATTAAAATGTGCAGAATGACATTGAATCAAATCTCAGCTTTATTTCCAAGGATTAAAGAATAATACAATATTGGAATCAATAGTTGATAACAGCAGTAACATAAATCAATAATAAAGAAAAACACAAATGAATATATGGACATATAATGAAGATGAATATAAGGACATACAGTTTCCAACCCAAGCCAATTCGGACAAGTCCGTATGAGGTACGACCAAGGCACCGACGCAAAATAAAACGCAGTACGGCAAAGACAATGCGCATGAAACAAGACCTGCAAATAACACACAACAGCTACATAACAGACATCTTCTACAATGAATACTAATAATTATTTATTTCTAAAGATTAAGTACCTCTACAAGTTTCTTAATAGTTATTGCCAATTGTAGTCATAGGATTTGAAAAGTGAATGTCAAAATTAAAGTCAAGAAGTTCACATATCAAGTACTTTGTTGTGTAATGTTAGTACCCTGCTTAGTTTGAAATTAAAATTTAACCTAACATGAGGATAATAGAAAGAACCAAACAAAGCCTCTACATGTATTATAATTAGATTTTAGTTATGTCAATTTCTATAATGAAGGGGTTAGACACACTCCTTTCCTCCCCAGCTGATCACATAAAACTTTGTTGACCCTTTAGTTGAGTGTTTGCAGAAGGAGGATTTTAGAGGAGTTGGGCGCATAAGGTTTCACGAAAGAGAAGAGGTGTAAGGGTTTCAGTGTTTCACAAAATAGAAAAGGATTTTTTATTTGTAGTGCAAGTCCTATAGCCACGGATTGTTATATTTTTACCTACGACTAGGAAGATTGTAACTAAAAGCTGTCGTTGGTATAGGGCAGTTTTCTTGTAGTGATCATTATGTACAGTCTAAGAAAAGAGAGTTAAATGGGAAATTAAGATTACAAAACACATAATCCAAAAGAACAAAAGATAAAGGTTTGGTGTTACCTAATATCTAATATGGAGAAACATGGGAATGTAAAAGAGAGTGCTACCATATGAAAATTTTCTAGTCACATATGGGATTCTGACCTAGAATTACAACTAAAAACAATGTAAACTTTTCTACAGGACTAGCACTGAAAATATTGGACAGGAAATATGGGCTAAAAAGAATTGAACATGAAAGCAAAGAAAGAAACAAGTAGCAATATCACAGTGTTTGGTAAAATACATTCATTGGTTTTGATAGTAATGCCGAGGAGGTGTTTGATATCCTGGGAGAAAACTTGGATAATGAGATGCAGCATATGGTGTAGTTGTTTGAAGAGCTTTAATGTTTCTGCTTAGTTTCAAAGTAATTCATTACATTGTAGGCTCTTTTCGATTCAATTGTTATTATTAATGATGAAGCATTACTAAATAATTTCAAAGTCATTGATTGCTATTTTTATTATGTGAACAACTCATCAACAAAAAACTCAAACTAACATGGTGCCTATTACGCAATTCTTACCACCATTTGTCTCTCCACCTCAACATAAATGAGAGACAAATGCTTTACTTTCTATGATCATAAAATGACTGGGTATAAATTGCAGAAGAAAAATGCAGAGAATAGCAATATATTGTCCTAAAGCTATCTCGGCAGTGTGTGCTCGGAATGACAAATCCTGTTAACTAATTATGGCAGTGTGTGCTCGGAATGCCTTAAAATTTTCAAGTTGAATCATATGCATGGCCTAGATCTGAGGACTGAGGTGTACATCTTTCTATAGGTCCCAATTATGCTAGTTGGTTTTTAGGACTTGCTTGGACAATTAAATGCTTATAGCATAAGCGCTTATCATATACGTGCGTATGTATTTTTATAACAATTGTATTAAGCTTCTCAGTTATGTTGTCCGCAAGAATTTCTGAGTTCTATAGGCTTATAAAAAGTACTGAAACCATTACTGCATTAAGTAAATTCATGATCCTCATAAGGAACCTCGCATTTTGATACGCTACCCAATTTCAAGACATATGTTTAAATGGAACAAAAGAATCCTATAACTCTCACTATTTAGTTTAAACAGATATCGGGAGGAATAAAACCTTGATCAAATTAGTGTTGGCAACTCTGCATTGTGTTGAGATGGAGAGCGACAATTGAGTTGCCATCGGTGGCCGCCTCATCAACAAGTTGATTCAGCCACTTCTCACGCCCTTCTTACCGCCCTTACTAAAATAAAATAAATAAACATCATTGCATGAACAGTAACAATAAACAACACCCCTAACATTAGAAAATCACAACGTATTTCAAAACACATAAGCGCTAAGTCACTAAGGCATCTTTAGAATAATCAAACCAACTCGTCTCCAAATCTACAACACCCCTAACATTAGAAAATCACAACACATTTCAAATAAAAATCAAGACACTTAATTCAGGAATCACCACAACCCTATGTTTCAAGCATCTTAGCACCATTAGACAAAACTGCAATAAATTAATTTAAGAATTCTTAAAGCAAATCCAGATAGTAACCAATTTATACATTAAAATAAAATAATAATTCTGCAAAAATAGAAAAAGTGACATAAACACGAAAATAACATTGAACTCTCGATAATAGAAGGGCTGACATGTGTAGGTTGACCTCACCATTCCTGGTTTGGTTGATGCATTAGTTTAGAGCCTTAATTCCATTGGCAGTGGCTAATTTGAGGAGGTCGGATCGCATTGAACTCTCGACAATAGAAGGGTTGACTTGTTTTTCTTTAAACCAGTAATTGGCATTTGGTTTCTTTTTACTGCAGTGCCACTCACATATTGCTCTTGCAATGGCCAAGACAAAGAGTCCACAGTCATAGCCATTCGTTTGTTGAGGTGTTGTGCATTCCTCGAAGCTTGGAGGAGTGCTGACAGAAGGTGCCGATAACTTGCTACTAGTAACAGAAGGTTTACTGGACCTTTTGTTGTTGTTCTTCTTCTTAGGTTTTATGCTTTCTTTTCCATTGACAGACCGAACAACACGATCCTTCAATGTCTCGAACAACTTCCTGGCTTGCATATGGTTGGAACCTTCCTTGCTATCATGATGCAGAAACATATTTAAGTTTCTGTCATAAACCAGCAAACTCCAATGTTCGGAGTCATTGACGGAGAAAAATATCAAATTCTTGGTTCCGAATTCTAAGGGCTCGACACTGGCTTTGACAACATCAACGTCGTCAACATTAGCAAGAAAATCTGAAACTGACGGGTCAATGAAGAGGACATCATCCGAATCTGTTATCGAGGTCAAATAGGTGAAATAAAACCCAATAATCTCATCACTCAAAAAACACGGAGAATCCAAGATGTCCAAGGCCGATTTACTCAACTTCGGCACTTCCATTACGGACAAAATCTGAAAATACAACAATATCAAAACATGTATATGCTTTTTTATCTCTGCAAAACAGAAGCTTTTATTTTATATTGAAACAACGATTTCCAACTGCAAGAGCAGCTTCTGATAACACCATAGAAGCAGTTACTGCAAAAGCTCTTAAACACCAATTTCTAAGTTGGAATCAAAATTTCCCAAATTCAATCAATCAAAGAAATTTCCCAATTTTCATCCCAATATCAAAATTTCATCACCTGAAATTGAAAACAAAGGAGAGTTTCATCACCTGAAATTGAAACAAGGGTCGAGCAGAGAAGAGAGAGAGAGTGGAAGAATGGTGGCCGATGGGTGGCGAGTGGTGTGGTGGTCGTCGGTCGAGCTGGAGCGAGCGATGAAGTTGGAAGAAGCAGCGAGAAAGAAAAACGGTGGCCGACCACCGTGATGGTGTGGTGTCGTGGGATTTACTCAACAATTTTTTTTTTTTTTTTGAGTAAAATAGGTTTTTTTTTGTGAATAAAAAGAGGGTTTTAAATAACTTGTTGTTTTAATTTTATCATCTTTCATATTTTGGAGTTTGGACCATAGGATACAAAAAGAGAAGAACTTCTTTTGGGGCCTACCCATTTTAAAGTGCATCCTACAAAATTATCAAAATAACTTCATCAGCTATTTAAATAACGGATACTCCCAATAATTGGGTTCGCTATTTAAATAACAAACGCTGAAATTTTCAAGAATTTATACGTCCTACTTAAGTAGAAAACTGCGTAGGGTGTCAGGCGAAATTTTATAGATTTTACACGTCCGCTACTTAAGTAGTAAACTGTGTGGGGTGTAAGACTTAATTCATTGATCATGAGTTCCTGATAACAAATGAACAACAAGATCAATAGACTAAATGCGGAAAATAGAAATTAAAATTACCTCCAGCCATTGTTATAGTGTTATGAACTCTTTGAGTCTTCTAAGCTTTCACTCTCATTACTATAGATGGTGTATATTTTTCTGAATGATGAAAATGAAGTGAGAGCAAGCTTAGGGACCAAAGTGTATTTATAGGCTTAATTCTACCATCAAGAATTAAGAAGCCATTACCACCCATTATTCTTGTGACTCTTCACAACCAAAACCACCATAACCTATGGACCACTAAAGATGAGGTTTTATTAACAATAATTTATAAATAAAACCAATAAATTATTACATTCTCCCACTTGGTCCATAGGGTCTAAATATTGGCTTAAATGAGTCATCAAGTACCTTCCTTAAGAAATAAACATGTGAATCATAGCGATAGTTCCTCTTAAACGCGAGTATTATCATCTATGTATTACAACATATTTAATTACTCAAGTATACACTTAATGTGGTAACAATAAAACTTAATGAATAAACCATATGTTTATTCTTGGTCCAATAAATATATTTTCTCAAAAACTGAAGTGCGCGCATGAATATGAGAAAATACCGTAATATATAAGAGTTTTATTAATAAACTGAATGTATACAATCATAAAGAGGAACCAAGTCCCATATTTTCTACATGATCCTTGAATTTTAGTGGTGGCATGCCCTTAGTCAAGGGATCAGCGATCATCAATTCAGTGCTAATGTGCTCAATGAGCACTACTTTATCTTTAACTCTTTCTCTAATGGCTAAGTACTTAATGTCGATGTGTTTACTTCGACTTCCACTTTTGTTATTCTTAGCCATAAAGACAGCAACTGAATTATCGCAAAAAACTTTCAAAGGCCTAGATATAGAATCCATGATTCTAAGCCCAGAAATAAAACTCTTAAGCCATACACCATGAGAAGTTGCCTCAAAACAGGAGACAAACTCAGCTTCCATGGTAGAAGTAGCAACCAAAGTTTGTTTAGTGCTTCTCCATGAAATAGCTCCTCCGGCCAACATAAAGATGTATCCTGATGTTGATTTGCGAGAATCAACACAACCAGCAAAGTCGGAATCTGAATAGCCGGTCACATCTAGATTGTCCGTCTGCCTATACATGAGCATATAATCTTTAGTTCCTTGAAGGTACCTCAACACCTTCTTTGCAGCTTTCCAGTGGTCCATCCCTGGATTACTCTGATATCTTCCTAAGATTCCAACTGCAAATGCAATGTCGGGTCTTGTGCATACTTGAGCATACATAAGACTTCCAACAACTGAAGCATAAGGAATGTTCTTCATTTGTTCCCGCTCAAAATCATTCTTAGGACATTGACTCAAATTAAACTTATCACCTTTCACAATGGGAGCAACACTTGGTGAACAATTTTTCATCCGAAATCTCTCTAAAATTTTATTGATATAGGTTTCTTGAGATAGACCTAAAACTCCTCGAGTTCTATCTCTATGGATCTTGATGCCAATGACATAAGATGCTTCACCCATATCTTTCATGTCAAAATTTTTAGAGAGAAATTGTTTCACCTCATGTAGAAAACCTTTATCATTGGTAGCAAGTAGAATGTCATCCACATATAGAATGAGAAAGCAAATTTTACTCCCACTAACCTTCTGGTATATGCATTGATCCATGGGGTTTTCAACAAATCCAAATGAAGAAATTATCCCATGGAACTTAAGATACCACTGACGGGATGCTTGTTTCAAACCATATATGGATTTCTTAAGCTTGCAAACCAAGTGCTCACCATCATTAGAGGAGAAACCTTCAGGTTGTTTCATATAAACCACCTCCTCTAAATCACCATTAAGAAAGGCTGTTTTCACATCCATTTGGTGCAACTCAAGGTCAAAATGTGCAACGAGTGCCAAGATGACACAGAGAGATTCCTTCTTTGATACAGGAGAAAAGGTCTCCGTGTAATCAATTCCCTCCTTCTGAGTGAATCCCTTAGCAACGAGTCTGGCCTTGTATCTCTCAATGTTACCTAATGAATCCTTTTTGGTTTTAAATACCCATTTACAACCAATGGGCTTCACCCCATTAGGTAACTCTACAAGATCCCAAACACCGTTGTTTTTCATGGAATTCATTTCATCAATCATGGCATCGTACCACAAATTTGACTCTTTGCAACTCATGGCTTGTGCAAAGTTTTCAGGATCATTCTCAAGTCCAATGCTATAGTCAGATTCTTGCAGATACACAATGTAATCACTAGGAATAGCTGGTTTTCTTGTCCTAGTAGACCTTCTTAATGTTGAATCAACATTTTCTTGTGGTTCATGTTGTTCAACTAACTGTTCATCAATTTCAGGTATTTGATGATCAATTTGATCTACTGGAATATCAGCATTTTGTGGTATCTCAACGATTGGTGGTTGATCAACATCGATTTGAACTTGAGGGATATTGTGAACAGCAACCAATCTATCACCTGAAACCGAAGGTTGGGACTCAATGTGATCATGCACAGAAACTATGTTCCTGATTTGATCACTCCCACTAATCAAGTGATCTTCAAGAAACTTTGCATTTCTTGACTCCACAATCCTAGTTGTATGAGATGGACAGTAAAATCTATAACCTTTAGACCGTTCGGCATATCCAATGAAATACCCACTAATGGTCCTCGGGTCGAGTTTCTTCTCTTGTGGATTATAAATCCTCACCTCAGACGGACATCCCCAAACGCGCATATGTCTCAAACTCGGTTTCCAACCCTTAAATAACTCAAAAGGTGTCTTTGGGACAGCCTTAGATGGAACCCGATTGAGAATATACACAGCCGTCTTTAGTGCTTCATTCCACAAGGATTTAGGAAGATTAGAGTTGCTAAGCATACTCCGCACCATGTCCAATAAAGTTCGGTTTCTTCTTTCTGCAACACCATTTTGGCTCGGAGAACCAGGCATGGTATATTGGGCAACAATCCCATGTTCTTGAAGAAACTTAGCAAATGGACCAGGTGCTTGTCCATTTTCAGTGTATCTACCATAGTATTCACCACCCCGATCAGATCTCACAATTTTTATTTGCTTTCCACATTGGTTCTCAACTTCAGCCTTAAAGGCTTTGAAGGCATCCAATGCTTCACTCTTATTATGAAGCAAATAAATATCCATATATCGTGAGTAATCGTCTATGAAGGTGATAAAATATTTCTGACCATGTGCATCCATATCTGGACAACATATATCTGTATGAATTATTTCTAATATGCTTGAACTTCTATTGGCACCCTTCTTAGAAATGTTGGTCTGCTTTCCCTTAATGCAGTCAACACAAGTTTCAAAGTCAGCAAAATCTAGAGTATTAAGTACCCCATCTTTTACTAACCTTTTAATTCTCTCAACGGAGATATGTCCTAATCTCCGGTGCCACAACATAGAAGAATTTTCGTTAATATTACACCGCTTAATGCCAGTTTGAACATGCATTGAACTATAAATGGATTTGTTTTGTAAATTAATACGATAAAGACCATCAGACAATATACCATTCCCAACACATTTCGAATTATAAAATAATTCAAATGACGTGTCTTTAAAATGAAAGGAATATCCAAATGGTACAAGTCTAGAAACTGAAATCAAGCTTCGTGAGAAACTTGGCACATAAAAGGTCCTTTCTAATTTCAAAACAAAACCATTGTCCAAAATTAAAATGCAAGTTCCAATAGCCTCCACATGTGAGCCCATCCTGCTTCCGGATAGGACAGTTTGCTCACTTCCTACTGGCTTTCTTAAGTCTTGCATACCATGCAAGGAGTTTGTTATATGGATTGTTGATCCAGAATCAATCCACCAGGTGTTTATATTAACATCAGCCATATTAGATTCATAACTAACAAAAGAGAATGAATTACCTTCGAGCTTAGGAACATTATGTATGATATCAGAATAAACAACAGATTGAGAAGCTGAAAAATTCAAAAGGCTCATGTCAAAATCTTGAGGCATATATATATTATCTTTAATGTATGTATTACCAATGTAAACATACCCAAAAAATAAATCTTATAACATAAAAACTACCTGCGGGCTAAATTTTAATGTAATAAGATTTATTCAAACTTTACAAAAAATCAAATTATACACACAATCTGACTTTATATGTATAAAATAATTTGATTTTCCATTTAAAATTGTACTTTATGATAAAACTATCAAATTATATACCAATTCATAATTCCTGCGGGCAAATTATGAAAATAATTTGACATTTTATCCTAATTAACCATACAAATATAATAAAAATTCCTGCGGGATAAAATTCATTATATAGCGTATAGTTAATCACAATATTATGTCTAATTCCTTATGTGACCTTAAAACTTTAGAAATAATTTTAATTAATTAAGGGTGCTGCGGCTAATCCAAAACTAATTAAAATTATAAGGGTCACTAGACATAACAACTAAATTATGAGATAATAAATTTATATTTATCACAATGATAAAATTTCTCATATAAAAATTGTATAACTAGAATAGAATATTATGTATCTGATTTAATTTATGCATAAACTTATTCCAAATAGCAAAGCATAATTCTTTATTTCTTAATTAATCAGAAAACAGAATATTCAAGATATAAATATACAATAAGACAACAATATAATCAGAAATTGTTAGCCGGCTTAAAGGTCAACATGTCAATCCTTTTACACAAAAGGACCTGTGTTCGAGTCCCTGAATCTCAATTCTGTAGTATTTTCTTTAAATTTGCAAAGTAGTGAACATATATATATTATAAAACGCAAACACATACAGAACTGAACATATAGACCAATCGGTAACAACATGGAAATGAGACACAGGAGACGCGGGTTCGAATCCTAAACAGGACAACGTTTTTCTTTTAATTTTCTGTTCATAAAAAGAATAAAATTTCAAAAAAAAAAAAAAAATGCCCAACAAGCATCGAACCCGCGACCTCATTGTAATAGATAACATACTAACCGCTGCGACATGTAACACAATCTGTGAGATGGATGCGTTACTTAATATTTATAATAATCATAATGATAAAATAAATTGCATCATCTTCAACCTTGAGCGGGTCAATTCGACCCAGTTACATGACCCGCGATTCTTAATTGAAACCCGACGGTTTCAGCTCCATTAAAACATGGAAATTGTCAATTATAAACCCAGAAAGCTTATAAATTCAATGAAATGAAGATTTCTTATACTATTTTGCAATAAAATGATTTAAACTTAAATCAAAATGAAATCATCAAGTTTACCAAAAATGGAAAAACGAAGAACAAACAAGGCAGAGGTAGCACAAGCTCTGATACCAACTGTAAGACTTAATTCATTGTTCATGAGTTTCTGATAACAAATGAACAACAAGATCAATAGACTAAATGCGGAAAATAGAAATTAAAATTACCTCCAGCCATTGTTATAGTGTTATGAACTCTTTGAGTCTTCTAAGCTTTCACTCTCATTACTATAGATGGTGTATATTTTTCTGAATGATGAAAATGAAGTGAGAGCAAGCTTAGGGACCAAAGTGTATTTATAGGCTTAATTCTACCATCAAGAATTAAGAAGCCATTACCACCCATTATTCTTGTGACTCTTCACAACCAAAACCACCATAACCTATGGACCACTAAAGATGAGGTTTTATTAACAATAATTTATAAATAAAACCAATAAATTATTACATAGGGCGCCAAATTTCTTATTTTTATAAGGTCCGCTATTTAAGTAACGAAATGAATAAAATGAGAAACGTGTAGGGCGCGCAAGAGATAGGTAGGGCGCCAAAAGTAATTCTCCAAAAAAATAACTTTTGTATTGAAAATAACACTTTCAATAATTTTTTTTGGTTACAACACTTTCAATAATTTAAAACCATTAATTCCCTTAAAATGCCACAAAGTACTCCGAGGACTAAATACAGAAATTTTTAAATTACAGGGATAAATTGCAAAAACAAATTACAAGTGAAAAAAAGACAAAACTAGTCCAAATGATAAGGGACAAAAATGATATTAACCCAAAAATAGTTAATCCTTTTTATTAGATCCCCTTTAAATTTTCAAATACATTTATTATTTCTGACATATCTCTATTATATCTTTTTGTCCTATCGACGATAAATACTATGTTGAATCTCTGCATTGGTCTTTGTATGGCATACATTACTCTTCGGTAATTTGGGATATCTACCCAACAATTAATAAAAACAATTAGCATATGTAGATTTTTACGAGTTGAGATCCTCTCTATTTTTTCCATTATCAAAATTTTGAAAATATAAATGCAATGATGTAATATTTGGTGGGTCTAATTGTTCAATATACATCCTAAAACTTTTCAAAACTATAGTAATGAAAAGGGAAAATGGAGAAAACAGATGGAGAGGATCCTCATTTGATTTTTGCATGTGACTCTGACAACAAACTCTTAATAAACTCTAACTTCACATGCATATAATTTATTCTGGTTGTTGAATAAATACCTATAAATTATCTACGGGGTAGTATAGAAAAAACACACACTAAACTCAATATGGTACTACTATACATTTTTAATTTATATGATTTAATCAAAAGAGTCTTATATTTAAAAATGGAGATAAATAATTAATATTGACTTGAAAATTAAAATGGACTATTCATTTTTGAGCAATTTTTTTACAAGTAAATTAGTTCTTATGAAATGGAAAGGGTTATTAAGTAATTAATTGAAACCAATATCAATGCATTGATATCAATTTGATAGTTTTCGTATCGATATTGTGAAATAACATAGTGTAGCATAAGTGGTAAATATTTAGGTTTTTTAATTATTTAGTTTTGGATTAGATTTTTGACTGGTGTGTGTATATATATATATAGGGTCAGGATCAAATGACACCAAGGTGTCAAACTTAGTAACATGACACCTCCGATAATTCTTTACCGGATAATCGTATTACAAAATCAACCATTGGATTCAAAGCTATTATTATATAGATCATGTCTATAAAATTTAACAGCAATCGGAAATCATTTGATATGTCAATGAGATGCATAAAAACCAACGTCTTACAAAACTTCGTCAAAACCGTTAATTTTTATCCTTCTCTTTAACCCATCAAATGGTTTCCGGTTGATGTTAAATTTTATAGACATGATCTATATAATAATAGCTTTGAATCCAACGGTTGATTTTGTAATACGATTATCCGATAAAGAGTTATCGGAGGTGTCATGTTACTAAGTTTGACACCTTGGTGTCATTTGATCCTGACCCATTGGAAAGTTTTGTGAGAAAGATGCTGAATAGCTGGGTGGTCCAGGTAGTAAGACCCGCAGGGAGGGCAGTGAAACCGTTGGTTTAGCCTAGTTGTATTTTTCTTTAAAACTTAAACAAAAATAAGGGGGAGAAGAGAGTCACATAGTAACATAAGGCAAGAAAATTTTGAGAATAGTATTTTAAAGTTAATCAGTTGAAACCTTTAAAGTTAAATTAATTTAAAGATGTCTCGGTTACTGAATAGGGCTTGGAGCAGTGTTAGTGGTAGAAGTAGTAGGTCGGTCTTACTACCTGGACCACCCAGCTATTCAGCATCTTTCTCACAAAACTTTCCAACACTCAGGGTTATGGGTTGAATCAATAGTAAAATAATTAAAGAAAAGATTTAGAATAATAGCTTTAAAGTTTAAAAATTGAAAACTTTAAAATTTATTAACTCAAGAGGTCTCAGAACCGTATAGGCTCTGATACCAAGTGTAAAGTGTTTGGGTAAAAGCAAACATAATCCATAATACATTATGATCAAAGGCGGGTAAATCATCAAGAAATAAATCTAAAGTAGTTGTCATATAAAATATAATTTGAAATGTTAATACTGCAAAAAAGAAATTATAGCAAAACATTTTATTGAATAAATACTTACAAAAGATGAAGCAAGTCAAATATCTTCAGGTTTCGATCTGAAAATTTTGCATGCTTTCTACAAAACACGAATGATCCTTTTATAGACTAAGGAATCAATTCGGACTTCAAAAATAAAAACTTAAAACTATAATTTTACAAATCCGATCCATTATTACAAAAGCCAAAACTAAAATGACATAAAGAAAAGTAATAAAGTAAAGTTACATAAAGATAATGTGACATAAAGTAAAGATAACATTATTGCTGAGTAATTCCAAGATAGGGGTCCATCATAAACAAAAAGTAGTTTAGAGGTCTTGGATTCCGTAACAGTCGTCTTCGTTGTCAGCTGCGCTGGTAATACTAGTACTTTCATTGTCGGATAATACTGACATAGCATCTTTTACTTTTTCAAAAAACTCTTGTGGATCAGTAATTTTTTGTAATGACTCTAATAGCTTTGGATGGAGTGTTGAGAAGTCTCTTACTTCAGCTGGGGACGAGGCGGTGGTCTTTTTGCAAAGATTTGGATTTGCTTTAAACCAAGCGCTTAATCCTTTATCCAAATAATCCTGTATCTCCTTCTTACAATAATCAAGGTGTTCTTTATTCATTTGTATTGGTCGTGCTTTAGTAGGTATATCTATTTCTTTAAATTCTGATTCATAAGGTAAAGACACAGTATGAATTTTTCTCTTCCAGAACGCGTTAGGCTGTTCTGAGCAAAGGTCTTTTTTAAATTTTTCTAAAACATGATTAATTTTTTCTTTAATTATTGGAGCCTCTAACTGTTCTTCAACTCTTTTAAAGCGTATCTCTTTATTAATAAAATTAATTTGTTTTTTCTTTTTGTTTATTAAATTAATTCGAGATATGGCTTTTTCTTGAACAGAGTTCACTTCTCCTGTGTTTACTAAAGGTTTTCTTTTTACTTTTAGGGTTACTGGGAGCTCGAATGGGCGTAGCACCATATTGCTCGCAGAAGGATCCCATTTCTCTTTTATTATTAGCTTTTTCATTTTTAATTTTGTTTTGTAATTTATAATCTGTACAAATCTGTAATCCAGTTTCGACAATATAATTTGATATTTCTCCCATTGTTAGAGCATTAAAAGGTATTTCACCACTATAGTTTTGCCTAATATTGCTCTTAACCTTTTCAGCAAATAATCTAGGTAGACCACTAATAAATCTCTCTTTCCAATATACAGCTGCTCCATCTGGACGCAGGCATAACTTAGAAAGAAACATGTCTTTATACCAACGGTAATCAGACATGGTCGGGCAATATAAATTTAGTAATTGGTCTGAAGCTCGTTGCTGTAATTTCAAAGGTTCTCCTATAAAGAATTTGGTTATGGCGTAGAGTAGGGTAGTAACACATATTTCCTCATTTGTTTCAGTTTTAACAGCAGAGTCTATCCTTAGTTTATCTTCCTCACTAAGGATATTATCCCACCATCCTTTTAATTGACCTGTAAATCCCATTACAAGCATATCTTTTGTCTTTTTATCTGAATTCTTTTTAATTTTAAAGGCAGTTGCTGCCATAGTCATATTTTGAATAATATTTAATATATGTTGTTCTGACGCACCATCTATGTTCCACTCTATAATACAATCTCCTGAGTAACTATCTCCAATAAAACTGTTTCTTTCTTCAAACTGAACATCAGCGAAGGAAGGTCTAGGATAGTAGTTTCTAGTCTTTGGTCGCGGAGGTTTATCAATTCGCGAAATTATATTTTCTTCCTCAAAGGATAAAGTATTAATTCTAACTTCTGATGTTGATCCTACATTTAAAACCTTTAAACGGCCAACTAATTCATCTAGTTTTTGTTCTGGATTATACCCTAAGGTTAAATCCTTAATTTCCCTATCAGTGGGAATATTATAATGATAAATTGGTCTAGTAGGGTCAGAAGGTTTAACCTCTAAAGCTTCTGGTAAAGTTTGTTCTAATCTATCTAATTGTTGCGACATGGTGTATAATATTTGATTAGTATAGTTTAATTGACTATGAACATTATTCACGTCTTTTCTTTGTTCCGTAGGGTTGCTTATGACTTTAAAGGGTGAAGCTTCTATTTCAACATTTTCCTTTGGTGACATAATTTTTACAGCTTCTAAAGGAGGGTGAATAGATTCAATAATTTCCTTTCTAGAAGTTTTCCACTTAATACTCATTCTTGTTTTAGTATTTAAAAATAATTTTTTAGCATAAGGATTCCATATACTTTTATCTAAACAATATAATTCGAACCAGGTAAAGAAGTAAATATTAATTTCATGATGTTCTAGAAATTCATAGAATAATTTTAGATATAAGTCTTTTTCTGTTTTAGAAAAAGTATTAAAATACCATTTACGCTTATCTTTATTATGATCTGATAAGAATTCTTCTTTAATCCAAACTTTATCTATCTCAAAGGGTTCTTCTTTCGTAATTACTCCTAATATTTGTGATTCAGTTGGTGAAGGAGACCTACTGATTCTTTCTTGGTAAATTGGTCTAGGTATATTTGGAGCAAAATTAACTCCTGCTAAGTTTAATCTAATTGTAGAGTCTACAGAATGTCTAGCAGAGGAAGATCCTATGCTAGGACTTTGGTTATACCTAAAAGATTGACTTCTATTCATTCTTATTCTAATGTTTCCATTCTGATCAGTGATAATATCTCTTATAGATCGAGCTTCTAATTTTTCTGGTTGTGTAGCATTTTCTATTATCCATTCTTCTGGAATTTTTTCTCTTAATTCAGAGATGGTTAATATCTTAGGGGTAATTATGTTAGACTTTTTAAGGTTAGCTTCAATAACACATGTTTCATTTCTAGGGGTAGATCTTAAAGATTTATAATTATAATTAACGTTTGTAACTTTATAGGTTATTCTAGTAATAATATCTACATTAGATATTCCTTCCGTAAAGTTATCATTTTGATGTTGGACGCAGATGACTAGGGATGAACTTGTGATTTCATCACCTAAACTCATCGAGTAATTAGGGTAACAGTTGAAGTAAACAGGACCATCATTGAGATTAGATTCTAACATGGCTATTACCGAGTCATGAAAGTCTCTTATTCTAGAATCTCTTAATATTAATAATATGGGTGAGTTTAATCCTAATTTATGTAGAGGTTTAACAGCCACTTGAACCAGACCCAAGTGAATGTATCTAAAACCATCTTTATAATGTTGATCTAATAATTTCTTATCTAGTAACGTAAAAGTTTCTTGTTTATTTTTTACATTTCTAGCTTGTTCTAAAGTATGTATAATTTTTTGACTTTTAAAATCAAAGGTACTAATCTTGTAGATTTCGTTTAACTTAATTTCAGGCATGTTCCAGTTAATTAATTTATTTTCCATTTCTTGTACTTCTAATTCTTGATTTTGAAAAGTATCTTGATTTAAAGTTGCTTCTGTTTCGGAGGAAGTAGGTGGGACTAAAGTTCTATTAGACCTACTACTTCTACCACTAACACTGCTCCAAGCCCTATTCAGTAACCGAGACATCTTTAAATTAATTTAACTTTAAAGGTTTCAACTGATTAACTTTAAAATACTATTCTCAAAATTTTCTTGCCTTATGTTACTATGTGACTCTCTTCTCCCCCTTATTTTTGTTTAAGTTTTAAAGAAAAATACAACTAGGCTAAACCAACGGTTTCACTGCCCTCCCTGCGGGTCTTACTACCTGGACCACCCAGCTATTCAGCATCTTTCTCACAAAACTTTCCAACACTCAGGGTTATGGGTTGAATCAATAGTAAAATAATTAAAGAAAAGATTTAGAATAATAGCTTTAAAGTTTAAAAATTGAAAACTTTAAAATTTATTAACTCAAGAGGTCTCAGAACCGTATAGGCTCTGATACCAAGTGTAAAGTGTTTGGGTAAAAGCAAACATAATCCATAATACAAGGTGACTATATAGAAAAATATTTGTTGAAAGAGGTTAACATCTTAAATGGATCTCAATTATTACAAGAAAAAAAGTTCTAGATCGATGGTTGTATGTATTGTATTTTTTTTGGGGTGTTATAAAGTAATAGAGAGAAAAAAAAAAAAAAAAAAAGAAGAAGAAAGAAACATTAGCCAAATTTCAAACTAATTGTTAAAATGCGGAACTCAAGGTCTGGCAGGATCAAATTTAGTGGGCAAAACATTTTGAATGTGATATCTTTTTTACCTTAAATCGGCGCTTATTTATTTTTTGACAGAAAAAGAAATTCATTCATTCAAATTGAAAAAATACATAAATTATTACAAATTCAAGATTGCTAAAAACTGAAAAAGGTGAATCTGCAAACAATCTTGCAGCATCTAAGTTAATAGCATACAACGGCAACATGAAAGTGCCTACAAATATGACAAAATAAAAGTCACCGGAATATCTATACTTCCGGATCTGCAACATTGACGTCCAAGTCTTCATCAGATCTGTAATGAGTTGAAGTAAATATGTCAATTTGAACCAACGAACCTCGTACTAAGACGAAAAACCAACAAACGCCGCACAAGACGACGAACAAACACAACGCCGCACTAAGACAACAAAAACTTAAAAAACGAAGAAGCAAACTCATATAGATAACCACTTATTTAAATCAAAAGAGGAAAAAACGATGTTGAGGGGTGATTTTAGGCCAAAAATGGCCAAAAACCTACAATGGAAGAATGAATAGAGAGAAAGTTGAGAGAAGGGTGACGGCTAACCCTAATAGAGAGAAAAGTTCTAAAAAATCGGCGCTTATTTTATTCCCTAAGAACATGCATTATTTATAAAAAAAGGTTAAACTACACATTTAATCTCTTACGTTTATTTTAAGTTTTAATTTGGTCCCTTACATTTAAAATGTTTCAATTTGGTCCATTACATTTATTTTAGGTTTCAATTTGGTCCATTCCGTCAGTTTTTGCACTTGTGGCAGATAGTTTGCTTACGTGGCAGACAGTTTGTACACGTGGATTGATACGTGGATACCTAGACACGTTGACACGTGTGCAATTGAAACAGTGGAACAGTGAAATCTGACCGAAGGGACCAACTAATGCAAATGTTGACAACATAAGAGACTAAATTGAAACTTTTTAAATATATTGAACCAAATTGAAACCCAAAACAAACGTAAGAGACCAAATATGTAGTTTAACCTATAAAATAAAAGAATATGCACTTGTTTAACAGTTCAAAAAATTTCATATAACCAGTCTTCCAATTCCAAATAGTGTTATTATAACTTTGTTGCGACAAAATTCAAGACCAATCTTAATGACACGACTCTCAGCTAGCAACAAATCCACTAGAATTAAGAATGAATTTAACTCATCCTTACAAAACCAACTTGTAAGATGAAGATTGTCTTTTGCTTGTTCAGGTCAACTCACATCCGATGTGAGACTTCTTAACACCCATCATACCCAACACTGCTGTTGGGTTTGATGTGTGAATATAAATGGCAGATGGTCTGATAACGGGTGACTCACGAATCTTGGAGAGACTATGATACTATATTAGAATTAAATATAATTCTAACTCATTCGTATAAAATCAACTTATAAAACGAGAATTATCACTTGTTTATAAATATTTGTCCAAACCAACTCATATCGATATAATACTTCTTAACAAAAATCACCTCTAAGTTCATAGTGAAATAAGTTAGCATAGAATTACCTTTGTAGTTGGGAACAAGAGAATTAGTGAACAACTCCACCCACATACAAAGCACGTACCTCATGTAAGAGGACTTCAGTTGAACAAGAGGTTGAAACCTATTTTTAGGAAAAAAATTCGAAGTTTTTTGTTATTATCTTTAGTAAATTTAGTTTAATTTAGTTTTTTTTTATACCACCAGTTTAATCTGGTTCGAGGGTCAGTTCTGACATAAAGTGGTTCCAGCCCCCTCCCGATCGCAGTTGCGGGGGATCGAACCGTGGTCCTCCCTACCTAGTTTAATCTAGTTTGTTATCATCCTTTCTTAAATTTCATACTCCCTCCGTTTCTTTTTAATTGTCTTTTATTATCATATTTAGCGTTTCTATTTAATTGTCCTTTTTGTATTTTATAGGTATGATCTGTCAATTATACCCTTTGTTAATTGCTCTTACATTCTTCCATAAAACCAATTAATGCTATATATTTGGAAAACTAAATTTATTTTTATTTTTTTTAATTTTTGTTGGTACATAACATATTATATTTTGTTTTTTTTTGTATATAATATATTAAATTTATTGGAAAGAGAAAATGTGGGCAAAAAAATAGGAATTTATTGGGGATTAAAACGAGGGTATAATAGGAAGATAACGTGCAAAAATACACTTCCTTAATTTAATGTTATCATTATAAAAAGACAATTAAAAAGAAACGGAGGGAGTATTAATCTTTAGTTTGTTATTATTACTTTTTATAAAAAAATATTTTACCAAATAAGTTTGAAGTTAAAAAAACAATTACCAAACAATTTTATCTTTTTTCTGAAAATTTATTATTTTTACTTTTAGCTTTCAGATAACTTCTAAGACCTAAAAAAATCAGGCCAAACAGACCCTTACTATTTTACAAATCAAACACACCCATTTTTATCAATTAGACTATGCTTACATGGACATCCGCACGACGAAGTGAAGTCAATATTTTATGTTACTCTTTTTTTTTTTTACAACTAGACTTTTTACCCGTGCTCGCACAGGTTCAATCATTCAATTCAATTATATAATAGAAATGTTGATAATGTGTGATTATTTATAGTAATAAGCATTTAGGGCCCGTTTGGATAAATAACTTATACAGGTGCTTATAACATTAGAGCTTATAGTATGAGACCTTATATCATAAGCTCTTATACTCGATAAGCCTTTTGTGTTTGGATATGTACACTAAAAAGTACTTATATAAATTAAAAAGTACTTATATAGAATGTTAATATGATTTTAATTTCAAAAAACAAAATTAAAAAATCAAACCATGATTAAAAATATAATAATTATATATAATTATATATATATATATATATATATATATATATATATATATATATATATATATATATATACTAATATATAAAGGGGATACAAATTTTTGGGATGGCTTTTTTGTTATTCCTATTTTACCCTTAAAAAAACTACCAAAAAAACAAACTAAGCATAACTTCCACATAAAAGTAGGTTTTTAGTTTTTTTATAGTACAAATTATTTTTTTTTCTCTTCTTAATAACTAACCACAACAAAAAAGGAGGTCAAGTAGTTATCAATTAACTAAGTCCAATAAAAAGGAGATTAAGTAATTATTTATATTTGTACAATAGAGAATATCGATCACAGCAAACAAAAAAAAGAATATCGATCACACAAACGGGCACGGGCCCGTTTGGCGGCTAGTATATATAAAGGGGATACAAATTTTTGGGATGACTTTTTCAATATTCCTATTTTACCCTTAAAAAAAACTACAAAAAAAACTAAGCACAACTTCCACATAAAAGTAGGTTTTGAGTATTTTGTATAGTAAAAAATATATATATTTTCTTCTTAATAAGTAGCCACAACAAAAAAGGAGGTTAAATAGTTATCAATTAACTAAGTCCAATAAAAAAGGAGATTAAGTAGTTATTTATATTTGCACAATAGAGAATATCGATCACAACAAACAAAAAAAATATCGATCACACAAACGGGCACAGCTAGTATATATAAAGTAAAAAAAATCCATTAAGCTATGTTACCAAAAAAAAAACAAAAAAAAAATAACTTAAATGAAAAACAGAAAGTTTCTGTAAAAAAAAAAAAAGAAAAATAGAAGTGTGTAGATAAGATGCATAAACATAAAAAGACAAAAATAAAATTAAAATTTAGTTAAAATAAAAGTTTAAAAACCATTATCTTCAGGTGGTGTGTAATAGAGATCATTAGGCATGGATAACACTTCAATTCCATTGATGAAAGCATAGTTATTAGAATTTCCATTACTTGGAATGAAACTCAAATCAAGCCTTTGATCCTCACCAACGTAGTATCAACACCTTCAACATCAGCGTTTAATGAAGCATTAAAATCCTTAAGAAGTGTGAATCCGTAGGAAATAACAGTGAAAGAAGCATCGTGACGGTTAAAACCGTTGGTATAAGTAGAAAGGTAGAAAAAAAGAAGGAGGAATTTAGGACCTGTAGCAACGGGAAAAGAGTAATTGAATATTGTGTCTGATAAACGTGCTTAGAGCTGTCAAATGGGCCGGCCCAGCCCAGCCCGGCCCGGGCCCATTGGGCCAAGACATCTATTGGGCTTAAGTGGCCCGGCCCATTAAGGCCCAAGGCCCATTAAGGCTCGGCCCACTTAGCCCGGTCCAATAAAATGGGCCGATGGGCCGGCCCGCAACGTTTTTTCAAAAATTTTTTTATAAAAAATTGACAAATTTTTTGTAAAAAAATATTTAATGGACAATAAAACTACATATGCATCGCACACAAATTAATATCCATAAAAAAGTGAGTGTCATGATTTCATGAAATAATAAATATTTCAAAATATCCATGCAATAGTCGAGAGATTTGTGGATGATGATTCATAAAGTGCATCCTCAAAGCTAATAAATTTCAAACTTACATCAGACACTAAACTTTTAACATAACCATTCAAAATACATAAATTAAATTATAAATTATAAAAAAAGGTAAATTATAAATCACATCTTTTTCTTTAAAAAAAAACAAATCTCATCTTTTGTTACTTATTTTATCTAAAGATTTTATGCTAGCTAAAATTCCTTATTTTTAGGTAAAATTATATTTAGAATTTTTTTTTAATTCTTTAATGGGCCGGCCCAAAAGCCCGTTGGCCCAGCCCATGATGGCCCATAGGCCCGACAGCCCAGCCCAATAAGGCCCAATGATATTTTTGGGAAGCCCGGCCCGGCCCAGCCCGTATAAAGCTATAGGGCTACTGGGCCGGCCCGATAGCCCGGCCCATTTTTACAGCTCTAAACGTGCTGATGAATAAATTTTTTTGCATCTATACACAATTTTCGTAACTGATTATTAGTAATTTTTGTTTTATTAATGTTTATCCGTTTTCTCTTTTTTGACAAATCTCAATTTTTTTTTTAAACACATGACGTGTCACATTCATTAATTGATGTGGCAACATAATATTGGTTTAAAAATTGATTATTTAAGTTTTTATCATAGCCGTTGATATAATTTTTTTTCCAAGTGTCAAAATCTAGACCATTCATACTAGGGTTAGGGTTTAGAGTGCCTCTAGTTACTCTCATTTTACTATATTAAGATAAGATATATTTTATGTTACTCTACTTGTTAGTATTTATCTGAAGAAAAATCTCTAATTAACCTGAGCTAAGCAGTCAAAATTAGGGGTGAACACGAACCCGCAACCCGACTCGAAACCTACATAACCCCCAATATATGGAAACACTCGGTCAGGTGCGAGTCGCGTCTCGGATCAACAATTATGAAAAATCGGTCATGAACGGTTGTATACGGGCGGGTGCGGGTCTCTAAAATTTATCTCTTTATAACCGAAACCGACCGAACAATTACTAAAATATAAATAATTTTTTTTTTAGTTTTGAGCACATCTTAATCTCTTATACTCTTCGCTTTGTTAATTTTGTCTATCTTTGATAGAGAAGAAAAATGTTATATTTTACAAGTGTATGCTTGTAATAGGTTGATAAAGGAGATGTGAAAGATAATATTCTAGATTTAAATTAATTTTTACTTCTCGTATAGTATCTATTGTTGTCGTTGGATTAACAAATTTGAAACAAAATAATTGCATCTCATCATTTTTATTGTATCATTTTGTTGCAGTGTGTACGAAATATTGAATTATTTAAAGAGTAATATTTTTTTGATCAATGAAATTTTAGATGTAACAACAAAGTTTCAATGTAACCCGTTAAAATCGACCCACTATACTCGTCACTCGTATGACCCGAACCCGAACAAACCGAAGATGTAATCGGTCGGAATTGGGTCCAAATTAAGAGGCCGCAATTTTTATCGGTTTTACGATTTTCGGCTCAAATTCGACTGAACCCGACCGATGTTCACCCGTAGTCAAAACGCAGTACTCCTACTAAGTAGGAAAACTAACAAACGAAGGGGTAAGCTGGAAAAACATCCACTAATTTCAGCTAGAATCGATTTTAGCACAAAATTGATTATTCTTCTTAACTGGATACCAAACAAACATCCCCCAAAATCACATTTTGTTTATTATTTTTTGAAACGAAAGAAGCAAACAAAAAATAAGGCAGACTGATTTCCTTTCCCACCACTAAACCGGTTTGTAGCTTCTTCCATTGTTCCTCCGATCAACTTCCCCTTTCTCATACAAAAGCTTTTCTTGTTTGATTGAAGTTTGTTTATTTCTTGTTAAGTTTTTTCTTCAATGCATTCTCTTTTTTGTTTTTCAAATTTCAATTACATTTTGATTGTGCTTTTAGTTTATTTGATGCTAATTATGTTCCAGACTACAATTTTTTATTATTAATTATCAAGATTTTTTTTATATTATTAATCACAATTGTGAAGGAAGACGAGAGATATGTGATTATATTCAATGAACTCACTTTCACATGTTATTTCTTGTGTCGGCGTGTCAGTGTCGTGTATCGTGGTGGTTATGTATGTTCTTCATAGTGTATATGTGTGTAGTATAAAATTATTTATCACTTGTTCATATTTTGTATTCCACTACAGCATTTTTGGAGTTCAAATAAAAATAAATGAGTTGAATGTGGTAAGTAATATCTAGTTTTGATATTTGATATATATTATTACTAGAAGATTAAGGTTTGGTTGTGTGTGTTCATTGGTGATTTGAGAAGGTTCTTATGATGCTTTTAGTTGAACTCGTTAGACCTCAATTATGTCCTAAGAGTCCCACATTGAAGGAGAGATGGCTTGAACATGGATTTATAAGTCGGTGCAAACCCCACTTACAAGCCGGTTTTGTAGGGTTAAGTTAGACCCAAGCCAATTTTATATGATGGTATCAGGGTCTCCTCTAAGACCCGTTGTCCCTACTTATAAACATATCTTCAGGTCGTCTCTTATCCAATGTGAGACTCTTAATAGATATCCTTGCTTTCCTTGATTTTTTTTGTTGTAGCTATGAAATCATTTGATTGAGTTTTCCTCAAATTGTGCGTCCTTTGTGAGTTGTGGTTTTTGGTAGTTTGAGTTAATCAGAATAGTGTCGCCATCGCAAATTTACATTGTCCTTAATTTTGCTTGTGGATTCTTTGGAGATTCCACCACCATAAAATAATGCTAAATCAATTGGTAACACCTTTTAAATCTTATACAGGAAAATTTGATTTAGCGTTCATCCACAATGGCCAGATGGGATGCAATCCTATCTCTTCCGGTACAAAATCCTCCCACCTTGGAAATTTCTTCTGATGAACTAGTTTGGTCAAAAGTTGAAGGTTGGCATGATAAATTAGATAGAGTTGCTCTAATCCCATTTGCCAGAGTTGATGATTTTGTCAGGGGTGAATCTAATAATAAAGAATGTCCTACGAGATTTCATGTTGAAGCAAGGCGTCGACGTTCTCCATCAACGCCTTTAAAGCAAAAGGTTGATGGCATACTAGAGTATATTTTGTAAGTTGTAAATGTCTTTATTTCACATTTGATGGCATCTCTTATTCAATCATCTCATTTTTTTATTCCGTTCAAGTGTAGATTTTTATTCCATTTCCATGTAGGTATTGGTGTTCCTTTGGTCCAGATGATCATAGAAAAGGTGGAGTTGTACGACCAAGTCGTACTACATATGTTCCAAAGAAGAAAAATGCTGGTCGACCAAATACCAAGAGAGGTTGCACCTGTCGCTTCATTGTCAAACGCCTCATAGCTGAACCTACGGTTGCCCTGATCATATATAACAATGATAAGCATGTGGATAAACAAGGTTTGCCATGCCACGGTCCACAGGATAAAAAGGCTGCTGGAACACGTGCTGAGTTTGCTCCTTATATTTCAGAAGATCTCCGACTTCGGGTTTTATCTCTTCTATATGTCGGAGTGTCAGTGGAGACCATTATGGAGAGGCACAACGAATCAGTTAAGAAACAAGGTGGTCCATGTAACCGCGATGACCTTTTGACTCACCGTTATGTTCGACGACAAGAGAGGGCAATCCGTCGTTCTACATATGAGCTAGATGCTGATGATTCTGTTAGTATCAGCATGTGGGTTGAAAGCCACCAGAGTAATGTTTTCTTCTATGAAGATTTCTCTGATTCGGATCCATTCATTCTGGGCATTCAAACTGAGTGGCAATTGCAACAAATGATTAGGTTTGGAAACCGTGGTTTGGTTGCATCCGATTCAAGATTTGGTACAAATAAATTAAAGGTTTGTTAGCTACTTTCTCACTTGAATTTTAGTAACCAGAAACATATAATTTTCAGAGTTTTAACAAAACTTAACTTCGAGCGCATTGGTAATTTATGCAGTACCCTGTTCATAGTCTTCTAGTATTCAACTCAGACAAGAAGGCCATTCCTGTAGCTTGGATAATAACACCAAAGCTTTCATGTTTGGATGCGCATCGTTGGATGAGGGCTCTATATAATAGAGTTCACACAAAAGATCCTACTTGGAAGCTGGCTGGCTTCGTAGTAGACGATCCACAATATGATGTCCTAGCAATCAGGTGGGTTCAATATATCGATTAAGTAAGATAATTTCATTAATGATTGGTGCCTGTTTATAAAACTTGAATCTTTTGCATATAGTTTTATTAAAAAATTGAACCTAAACTATACATTACTAAGTGCAAAGAACGAGTGAATTTGATAAAGAAATAGTATTGTTTTGACATTGATCTGGTCATGAGATATTGTGCTGCTTTATTTTCTACGTTTCTTCTATGATAATGCTGATGACTTGTTCAAAATTTAATATAGCTATATATTTGACATTCTGAACTATGAGACCTTGTGCTTTTCTATATCACTTAAAGGAATTCAATTTGTCGCAATTTATTGATTGACAAGTATTTATATTCCATATATTTCGCAGGGATGTGTTTCAGTGCCCAGTATTAATAAGCTTCTGGCGGGTTCGACATTTATGGCATAAAAACATAATGAAGCGTTTGGAAACTGGTATGCAAATAAAGATATCAAGACGGCTTGGATGGATAATGGACAAAATTTCCCGCAGTCAGGGAACCATGTCACTCTTTGAAGATTTTGTGGAGGACTTCATTGATGAATCCAATTTTATGGACTATTTCAAGGCCACTTGGTATCCTAGAATAGGTTAGTAATATCTTTCTATACTTATTTCCATTTAAAAAAAATATTTAATATTGTTTTTCTATTGTAGACATAAATTGACATAATCATCCTAAATTGATATAGATTTAACAATAGTTTATACCTATGCAGCATGGGTGCTCCAAAAATGGTGAAGCACCCGTACCGGGTACACGTATGGTACTCGTTGTTGGTACTTATAAATCCAAATCTATTTTTATTTGGTTGATTCGGGGTGGTTTTTACGGCAAAAATGTGCATGTGGTAGAAAAATAGCATAAAACATTTTAATTTTTTTTATTACATATTAATTATTTATCTTGCTTTTGATGAGAATAGTTGAGACAGTGGACAAATTCACTCAAAACATAATTATTTTGATATTTGTATTAACGTACCCGTACCTTAATTTTTTTTTTTAAAATGTCGTACCCCGTACCAATACCCGCACCCGTATCGGGTACTGTACCCTAGGCATCATACTTGTTAACTTGTATAATAATATTTGCTGGATATTTCATGAGTGTTTGTCTGTTCAATCAATGTCATGAAGTCTTCATTGGAAGTTATGCACATTGGACTTATTTTTCCCTTTGGTGCAGGAGCATGGGTTGATGCACTTAGAACTCTTCCGCTTTCTAGCCAGGAATCTTGTGCAGCAATCGAGTTTTACCACAGCCAACTGAAGAACAGGTTGTTAAATGAGAAAGACATCAATGTTTATCAGCGTGCTGATTGGCTGGTTGACAAGCTAGGTACAAAAGTCCATTCTTATTTTTGGCTTGATGAATGCTCAGATAAAGACAATTTTGCACGATATTGGAAAAACGAATGGATGAGTGGTTTGACATCATGGCGCAAAGCACTGAAGATTCCAGATACCAATGTTTTAATGGAAGATGGGTGTGCTAAGGTGGATGACGAAGATGATCAAGATAAAGCTTATATTGTATCGAACCCTGGTTCAATGTTGAGCATCTGTGATTGTTGTTGGGCAAAAGATGGCAACCTCTGTGAGCATATCTTGAAAGTTCTTAGCATCTGCCGAAGTAGAGGATCTGTTCAACCGTCTATCAGCTTATTGCAGTATCGCCAGGCGCTGAATACCATGCTGCATTGCCCACCTTTTGATTCTTTAATTCGCGATCATGCCATGTCGTTGGCAGTTTCAGTTCAGAAACAGTTAAATACGCTGCTCGATAAAGAAAGTATCCAGACTGCTGTGGAACCTATTGAGAAACGGATTGTTATTGATATCCGTCAGGAGACCTCTTGGGTAGTTTCAGCTGTCCAAGATCAAGCCTTAGCTTGTGAGAGGCATGTCGTCGATGATATTTTATCTCGGGATGATGATGGGCGTGCTGTGTGTGGAACAAGTAATACTAGAAATGGAAAATCATTTGAGATTGCTGGTGAGGAAAGTTTTCATACTGACATGGACGTTGACCCATCATCGATTTGTGTTCCCTCTTCTTGATTGTACTCTATTGATGAGACTGTTGATGAGGCATTGTGATACGCTTCAGAATGGTGTCGATGGCACTTCCAAAGCTATGTCTTGCATGGACGAAGCTGATGGACACTTGAGCTCCCCTTCAACATCCATGGCAGTTGAGCAAGCTGCAATTGTCATGGTTGAAAATGCAGGAACAATCAAAGAGGATGCCAATGAACTTTGCATCAAATACATAGGTGATTATGAGTGTCAATATGGATTAATTCCTTTAAAATCACCTACCCTCAATCATTATTATATGTCTAATTCTAAATATAATTTTGGTATGTTGAGGTTATTAGAGGCTACATGAAGCTGTTGGTGCACTCAACAATAGTTGAAATTGGATGTTCCCTTCTGATTCTTCCTTGTCTACAAAGTTACAAGTGGGTAATGTGAAATTAAGTCTATTCAATTCTTTTTATGGAGTACTTTATCATAACTAAAAATGTACCTTATTCCATTGTAAATATATGACCTGGTTCATTGGGATGTTGAATTATTCTTATATTAAGGATTAAGTACTTTTTTGACTAATTTATGGACATATGGTTAAAAGATTATTGGACATTTGTTACCGTATGCTTTATATTATATTTTAGAATTTATCCTTAAAATAATTTGAGTTCACATTGTTACCGTATGCTTCATATTGTTAACAATACCACAATATACACAGAGATACCTTATTAGAGAAATATAACACATTACTATAGCAGAGAAGAGAAATATAAGGCACTAGTTTTTGGCCAATAATAACATTATTTATTACTCATGACTATGATATAAAAGCTTTTTCATTCTACAGTGAAGTTTTGAGTGAAGTTTAATTGGTAAAAAGACTAACAATAACAAAACTTTATCCTATAGCTCAAACCCTGTTGAGCAATAAAATTACTTTAGAAATACATAAATGATAAAGGAAATTAAAGAATACAATAGAAAATTCTTCTCATTTTTTTTTTGACTCAAATAGAAAATTCTTCTCATAAAGCATGCATTTGTCCCTGCCAATTCATCACAGCCTTCTTCGGCTATACTTGTAAACATAACATTCGTCTTCACTCAGTCTTACAATCTATTTCGTGTTTTCATCGATTCTTTTTGTCACAGTAGCAGAGAGAAATGCATTTCCAACCAAAGTTTTGCAGCTATCTTTTACAACTTAGAGTTAATTGTATGGTAGCTTGGAGATGATCTATCAGAATGTATGATAGCTTGGAGATAATAACTATTAATCTATTATAGTAAGTATATGACAATAGTAGCTATTAATCTAGTTTCAAATAGGGCCAACAAAATAAATAAAAAGTTAAACTGATGATTTAATCCTCAACTGCAAAATATTATTTTTGCTCATATTGTAGGGAGAAAAAGTTGTAATTACATTTTCTGCTGTTTGTCCAAACTTGTTTCAGAAAATTATGCAGTGAAAATATATACAAAAAGCGCTATTAAAGCCAATTTTTGGCGTAGTGTAAAGAAATAACAATGAAATGAAGCCCTGCAATCATGCTTAGACTTGTTCTGAGATCATCAACCCCTTAAAATGAAGCCAACAGTGTAAAAAATTTACGCAGATACAATATAAAGAATAATTTGTTGCGAATTAAACTAACAATTCGAGCAAAGTAAGAACACGGAGTTTTGGGCACGACTTTTTTCATTGAACGAAATAACTTGCGGCTATTAAACAGTCTACACAATTCTAATTGAAAGCACGAAAATTGTACACGTTCGTGCTAACCAAAACTTGGTACTCAACAGAAAATTAAATTTAAATAAAAACCTACTTTCATAGTTAATATGAGATTATTCAAACAAATTCCCATAGTCACCTAGTTCGCAATTCACTTTAGTACGTGGTACGGGTTCGGGTACGCGGTACATAACATTGAAAGAATTTGGTACGTAGGAGGTATACATTGAAAGAATTTAAAGACTAAGAGATCTATCGATTTTTATTCGATATTTAAGTTTGTCATTATATTAACATTAAAATTTATATATTGCATTTTTGTTTCTATTTTTTTGTTTTTAATCTTTTATTGTAGACATAATCTTCTTTTCTGAATAAAACTTAGTGCATCTCTTTAAATGTTTTTTGCATGATTCTTAACATAAAAGCTATGAATTCCTCGAATTCATGATTTTTTCAAATTTGTTATATCAATAAAAATAAGAATTTTATGTTAAGAACGATATGAAAAGCACATAAAGAAATGTACCTAAGTTTTATCATTTTTTTTTTATATAAAAGTTGGCCTAATCTTTTTATTTTTTCCTCACGCATCTTCTTTTAACTTCCTTTTTTTATTTCTGATATGTTGTTATATGTTAGATTGTATTACTATTTTTTCTGCATATCTTTATTATAATTTCTATTCCTATTTTTATGCATAGATTTTCTTTGGCCCATTTTATTTTAGACTTTTTTACTCAATGGAAAGAGAAGCTAGGCCAAACATTTTCAAGATAGAAAAAAGTTGCTTAATTTTTATGAGTATAATACATAGATAAAATATTTTTGAAGATAAAAAAACAACAATTACCAAACAACTTTGGTTTTTTTTCACTTTTAGCTTTCATATACCTTCTAAGACCTAAAAAGCCTACTTTTGGTTTTAATTTATTAGTAATTTTTCTTTTTCCAGGATCTAGAAAAGAATTAGTTTAACTTTTTAGTTCCCATTGCCTCTCTTGATCTTTATTGTTTTATCTTGTGAGGGTGTAAAATTTGGGCTAATTCTTTTGAGCTCTTTGTGTATTTGTACTCTGAATTTAGTCGAATGACGTTTTGTCAGTGTTGACTCTTATTGGAATGTTATTTTTTTCGACCAAAAAAAAAAAACCTAAAAAGCCAGGCCAAACGATACCATTTTCTTTCCTATTTTTTTTTTGTTTGGTATCTTTTTTTTTTTCTCTTTTTTTTTATGATATGTATTTTTGCTTCTTATTTTTTTATCGAGTCATTTCTTTATTATTTGGTACGTGTGTTTCCGCGAATTGGTTCACGAATTATGACGAACCAATACGTAAAAGTACCGTGAACCGGTACACGTGAACCAATTCGCAGTTCGCTGACACTTTAGTGAATTATGTAACTATGCAAATTCCGTTCCAAAAAATGATTATTCAAACAAATTAAGTTAAAAAAACTCCAGCGGAAATAAACTATCTTATCATTACTTACTAGTCATACTCATATCTATATCTTGTGAAGCGCGGTTACGGAGCTGCCATTGCAAATAATGTAGAAGAGTTTCAAATGCTTACATGTGAACTTTTATGGCTGAAGCACTTATTACAAGACTTAAAATTCTGTGAACAGGTCCTATGGAACTTATGTGTGATAATTAGTCAGCACTGTACTGTTCTTCAAATCCAGTTTTTCATGAGAGGACTAAACACATAGAAATTGATTGTCACTATATCAGAGAGAAGATCCATTCCGGCATCATTAAAACCTCTTCAGTGAGCTCAAATGATCAGTTAGCTGATATCTTCACCAAATCTCTACGGGGACCTCAGATTGATTATATATGTAACAAGCTGGATGCATTTGATATTTATGTTCCAGCTTGAGGGGGAGTGTTGATGATTCTCTATTTATTAGCATTGATATAGTTTCCATATTTTCTAGTTTTCCTTTTAGAGAGATAATCTCTTGTATATATGTTTTGCATAACCTCATTGTGAATTATAAGTTAATCATTCTAAACTATTCAAGAATAATCATTAGTGTCAGTGGTATATCGGTGTACGATACCGACGTGTGTTCGACACGGGACACGCCTAGGGGTGGAAAAGTGGGCATGCCCGACCCGTTTAAGTCCGCTCAAAAGTGGGCCGGAGCGGGGCGGGCCAACTTAGGTGTTCGGGCTCAAAACTCAAGTCCGTCCGTTTATTGGCGGGGAGGCGGGTTGGCGGGCATGCCCACCAAATACTTTTTTCTTTTTTTTTACAATTTGAATTATAACTTCGCATTTAAATTTGTCCAACCATATAAATTTTGATTTCAAACATTTTACCCAACTAAATTTCTCAACAATAATATATACTAAATCTTCTTTAATGATATATCAAGTTATTCAAATTAGAAAAGAATTGTAAGTGCATAAGGCTTATTTAATTTCGTTTGATGCTTTTGTGGCCTAATTTGTTTTAGAATGGTACTGCACATGAAACTCTAAGAAGCAAACAACACAGACTTATTATAAGGTAGATGAAACTCACATGAAACTTAAAAGACTTTTCTTTTGGTACTGCAAATAGATTTGTTATAAGGCACTTAATAGTACAAGTAGCATTAAGAGGCAAAAAAAATATATAAAATGACAATCCACAGCATGCAGTAGCACACACGGCGGGAAGAAGATGCACATAGAGTCACATGAAATAAACAAATGGAACCCTAGTATTAAATGAAGAATGAATTTTTTAAAGGAAATAAAGTAATAATAAACAATCAGATTTTTTTATATAAAAAACAAGAAGAAAAAAATATACTGAATTGAGTTTAAGATGACCAATTTTCATATTAAAAAAATAAAAATAACAAAGCCTGCGGGCATGCCCGCCCCAACCCGCCCCCAACCCATTTTTTAAGCGGGTTAGACGGTGCGGGCCAACTTAAGGTATTGGGCTGAAAACCTCAGCCCGGCCCGCCCTAAATAGCGGGCCAAACGGGTCACTCTGGTGGGCTCGACCCGTTTTGCCATCCGAACACGCCTAAGTTGGAAAATGTTCGTATGGCTCCAATATCAGTTCTTTGATGTCATCCCATATGATTGTAACTAAATATCCATTGAAGATTACGATGTTCATTTTGTTTGTATTATATTTCTAAAAATGATTTTTATAATTATTTATTCAAAATAGCATAAGTTATTTCAAACTCATTTGATGCAAATTAAAAGACTAATTTTAATGTTTGTTTGTTTAGATATTTATTGATATAGATTTTAACATAATAAAAATCACATTTAGCAGCAAAGCTTCAAGTGCAAGTTGATTCAAGTGTTGTTGCTCATACTCTCAACAGCTCGAATGGGGGAGTATTATTGGTTGGCGCCTTATTAAAGAGATTCACCGATTATTAGCCTTGGATTGGGAGGTCAAGGTGTGTCATTCCTATCGTGAAGCAAATGTTTGTGCGGATGCACTTGTGAACATGGGTTGTGAGCATGGTCTGTGACTTAGATTGTATGATCATTGTCCTTCTAGATTACGCTCGTTGGTTTTGGCTGATGCAATGGGGATTGCTACCCCTAGAAGCATTGTTGTTTAGTTCTCTTCTTTGTTTGGCTTAGGCCCCTTTTGTAAACAAGAAAAAAAAAATTAACATAATTTTTCAGGTACTAAAGTAGAATAAAAATTAAGTAAGTACTAAATTTAGAAAGTTATTATTTTATAAGATCAAAAACATATCTAACCATTTTTTAAAGAACCAATATCAATAATAATAATAATTATTATTATTATTATTATTATTATTTTTATTTAACATTGAGTCTCGAAGAACCATTTGCTTGATCAATAAAAGGTTCACTTGTTACTGTCATTGCGAATTTTAATCCCAAAATGCCCGTGCCAAGAAAGAAAGCTACTCTTCCGGCCCCTCATGACTCTTTTTTACTCCCTGAAAATTCAATTTTTCCTACGAAAAAAATTTAGAACGCATTTTCTGAAGTTTTTTTAGTTCAAATTTAAGAAAATTTGGAAAACACATTCCGAAGTTTTTTTCAGGACAAAAAATTTGGAAAATGCGTTCCGAAGTTTTTATTGAAGGACAAAAAAGAAAATTCAAGGGGGAAAAACGAAACATGGGGGCCGAAAAAGTAGTTTTCATAAAAAAAAAATCCAAAAAAATCCAATCTACGCCTTCTTGAGAAAGCCCAACAAAAATATATAAATTTTGATTTCATTTCATCGTTGACAAATAAAATCTCTAACAATAACAACAAAAACCGATAACTCCATCAAATATTTGTCCTTAGCATCACTCAACTCTACTGCCCACGAACGGCGACAAGGTTTTCTTTCTTTTTTGCTTTTCTTGAATTTTTCGCACCGCGATTGTTAAACTCGCCCATTTTTTTTATTGTTTAAATTTTGTTATTTATGTTGACTAAGATGACTCATGAAACTTTTTAAAGTTATTGCTAATTTTTAGGATACATTATTAAGTTGCTAATTTTGTTATTTAAGTTGCCATTTTTAGGAAAATGTTTTAAGTTGTTGGTAATTTTTAGTCTATATTATTGTCTTTTATGATAAGATTACTCTCAAAACTGTTTCAATTGTCACTATAATTTAAAGTGATTTATAAATTTCACTAGTACATTTTTCTTATTGACCTATTGCTATAGGAGATGGCCGACGAAGACGAACTTACGAGCTATGAGATACTTCAAAGAGGTGAGCAGATGGTAGGCAGAATATCCTAACGATGCTGGCACTCCTATCAATGTGGGGTGCTTGCCACCGTGAAACGCCGGAGGCTCCGTCACTGATGGTTGGACGATTCGAAGAAACAGAATGGGCAGGGGAGTTTACATGTGGTTCTGCTTTTGGTCCCATGGCATGTTCGCATCCCAATCTGTAACCAGAACGACACTTTGAATTCGCATCAGACAATGGTTTCTCATGTTAATTTTTTGCACTGTTGTTTTGGACTTGGAAAGGTAGCCTCCATTGCCGTTGTCGATCTGATTTTCACAAGGAGTTTTACATGGATCGTATCTGTGTTGGCAGTCGATTCATATATTTGTTTGCTATTTTGTTAGAAGCTTCCTACAAGCTAGATTCATCAAGACCCAATTCGGCCTAATTTGCTCGAAAGGGCTAGGTACGTTGGCACTTGGTGTTGACAGAGTAGTCGCTGGTGTCTTTGGTATTTCCCGTGCTCATGGGGCTCGGCCAAGTTGACCGACCATCCCTCTATATGGCGTTCAATTGGTAGTGGGTTGCTTTAACATGATTTGATTCGTCGGTGGTTGATACAAATGTCTCACTTTGCCATGTCTATATCAATATCTGTATCATTCCATGATTTCAGACTGTTTAGCTTGAAAAAACCATCTTGACTTGCTGCTTGCTGCAGGGAGTAGTGGGTACGTGGGCTGCTCCGTGCTGACGATCGGTTCATTCGCCTTAGGTTACTAAAGACTTCTATTTTGTCTTTTAGGATTAAATAGGAGTTTGTTTGCTACATTATTCTAGTTCATTCTCTTGGGGTAAGGCCTAGTCCCCCCCCCCCCCCCCCCCCCCCCCTTTTTTTAATAATAATGAGTTATGGGTGGAGGACTGGGAAGGATATGAGTGCCAACATAGTTGAGATTTCTATCCCTATCTTGATATCTAGATGCTTTTAATTTAGCAAAAAAATATATTACATAAGTTTGTTAAAAAAAAAACACATTACATATAAGTTATTATAAAAACCAAAAGGGAAAATTACACTCACCTCCCTCGAGTTCTTAAATAGCACCGACACCCCCCTCTAGTTTTCAACTAAGCACTCACCTTCCCGGTTAACACCGTTATTTCTAAGTTAATTATATTTTCCCCTTTCACTCATCCTCTCAAATTGAATCTTCTATTTTCTCAAAATGCAGTAACTTTAGAACAATTCAGTTTGAGGAATTTTTGGAGCACTAAGTTCACAATCAACATCAAAATTCTATTTAAAGTTCAGGAGTCCAATCATGACGAGGGCATATGTAGTGACAATAAGAACAACATAATCGAAAACGGATTTGTTGAGAGAAAGCAGAGTACGAACTCAATAGGACATACCAAATCTAAATTAAAAGGAGTCACGAGTCAATAAAGTCAAAATCAGTTTGAAATTGAGAAGAGGTAGCATTTGTTTGGGACTTTGGACATTTGCGATGTAAGTTATCTCTCTCAGGATATAGAAGAATAAGTGGGAGGAGAGAGAGAGCAGAAAAATTGGGGGAGATTTCTTTCCTAATGGTGTCAAATGAATTGGAATTACTCTCTTTTATATCTAATTGGACTATAACATTTCTATGAAAGAAATTTCAATCAGAGCAACAAGTTCATGAGCAAATAACAATTCGTCCCAGTTGCATTTTGAGAGGGTGAATGAAAGCAAAAGTTGAGAAGTTAATTGTGTCACACACATATAATATAAAAAAAAAGAAGGAAAAAAAGTAGAGAAGTTAGTAACTAACTAACTGAGAACTAACAGTATTAAGTTGGAGGGAGGTATCTATCACTTTAAATAGAATATAAGGGAGGTTATTGTTTAATTAAAAATTAGAGAGAGTGTTGGTGTTATTTAGGGAGACCTCAGAGGAGGTGAGTGTAATTTCCCCAAACAAAAAACGTTAAATATAAGTTCACAATTATTTTAATAAAATTAATTATAAAATTTAGTTTAGAAAATACAGAAGAGACATACAAAGTAGAGAGATGACATAATTAATGATTTGTAATTATGTAACACAGATTGGCATTAAACTATGAAGCACGGACTCTGACACAGACACCGCAACAAGACACGACACTTCGACACTAATAATGTAAAAAATATAAGACACTGACACACTATATATATGTGATAAAATTTGATTTGATTTATTAATTTATTATTAAAAAAATTAAAAATATTCTAATTAAAATTAATATCTTTAATTTTTCATTGATAACATTGTTTCAATATATATTTAACTTTTTTAAAGTGTCAAAGCAAAAAAAAAAATTTTTTTGGTGAAATTTGTTTGACTATTCTGACAAGTGTTGTACGAGTGTCATACAAGTGTCGGACACCGTAACACACCACCTCCTAAATGTATTTGTGCTTCATAGACATCAAATATATACACATTGTAGTATTTTTTTTTTTCTATATAAATATAATGAACAATATCGGTGCAATTATTTGCTCACATATGTGCGTTGTAACAACATTTTTCTTTTTTGAAATTGAGAATCTTATATGTGAAAAAATAAAAAATATTCTATTTCCAATGGTGGATATTAACAACTCCATTATTATTATTTTACTAAGTGTTGGTCAAAAAATAATCACGCGTGGTCTCCCATGTAAAGCTCCAACGGTCATGTTTTGTTGCAGATTCAATATATTTCCTTCATTGCTTCCCATTTCATTTGTAACATCTCTACTAAAATTTCTACTCTCACTAAAATTTCTCCAACATCTCACTAAAACTTCTACATTTTTCTTACATTTTTGTTCTTCTTCAAAGTTTTAATAAGTAATAAAATGTAAGTGTTTTCTCCTCTTTGATCTTTGTTTGTGTTAATATTTGAATGATATTGTGTATTTATATTAATTGTTACTTTTAAATTTTAATGTAGAAAATGTAGCTTTGTTCATCTTGCTGCTGTTGGGAGTTAAATATGTTGACATTGCTTGACATAACTAGTAAGTATAATTTTATTTTGTTAAATTTAATTGTATTATTTTATAAGTCATAAACTTTTTTTTATTTTTATTTATTTTCGTCCAAAAAAAATTGTTTGATTTTATATTTTTTGAAACATTTTTTTTTCGTCCAAAATTATTTTTATATATCTGAAACTTTTATTTTTGTTAATTTTGACTTAGATATTCTGTTTGATTCGACGGTTGATTCATTGCTGCTGTTGGTTTGTTAATTTTGACTCAGACACTACTCTGCATACCAAGTAAGTAATATAATTTAGAGTAATAAATATTTGTGTATAAATTAGAATATGTTTTTAATTTATATTATTATTGTGTTAAAAATTTAATATATGTTTTATTATATATTTAAAATTAAAAATGATGATATATTATTTTTTAATATATGTAAAAAAAATACGTTTTTTAAAATTAATTAATTAATTTTTTTTTGAAAAATAATTAATAAAACAATTAAAATAATTATTTTTTAAAAAACTTAGTGACGGATTTTGTGACGACCTAAGCCGTCACAAAATAATCCAAAACTTTGTGACGAACCTTGCACAAAAATTTGTGACGACCTAAGCCGTCACTAATTTGAATTTTGTGACGACCTCAGCCGTCACTAATTTGTTGACAGAATAGTTGCCGTTCCCATTTATTGACGATCTGAGCCGTCACAAAGCGTCGTCACTAAGTTTGTGACGACCTGGGCCGTCACAAACTTTTCCAGGAGCCATTTATTGACGGATTGTGGCCGTCACAAAGCCGTCACTAAATTATGACTTTGTGACGGATTTTCTCACTTAGTGAGGGCTTTTGGCCGTCACAAAATGAGTAATTTCTTGTAGTGTATGTAGTGACAATAAGAACAACATAATCGAAAACGGATTTGTTGAGAGAAAGCAGAGTACGAACTCAATAGGACATACCAAATCTAAATTAAAAGGAGTCACGAGTCAATAAAGTCAAAATCAGTTGGAAAATGAGAAGATGTAGCATTTGTTTGGGACTTTGGATATTTGCGATGTAAGTTATCTCTCTCAGGATATAGAAGAATAAGTGGGAGGAGAGAGAGAGCAGAAAAATTGGGGGAGATTTCTTTCCTAATGGTGTCAAATGAATTGGAATTACTCCCTTTTATATCTAATTGGACTATAACATTTCTATGGAAGAAATTTCAATCAGAGCAACAAGTTGCATTTTGAGAAGGTGAATGAAAGCAAAAGTTGAGAAGTTAATTGTGTCACACACATCTATACTAATATATAAATGAGATACAAATTTTTGGGATGACTTTTTCATTATTCCTATTTTACCCTTAAAAAATAACTTCCACATAAAAATAGATTTTCAGTTTTTTTTAGTAAATAATATTTTTTTTTTCTTCTTAATAACTAAGCACAACTTCTACATAAAAGTATGTTTTCAGTTTTTTTATAGTAAAAAAATAAATAAATATATTTTTCTTCTTAATAACTAGCCACAACAAAAAAGGATGTTACGTAGTTATCAATTAACTAAGTCCAATAAAAAAGGAGATTAAGTAGTTATTTATATTTGCACAATAGAGAATATCGATCACAAAAAGAAGAAGAAGAGAATATCGATCACACAAACGGTGGCTAGTATAATATAAAAAAATAAGAAGAAAAAAAGTAGAGAAGTTGGTAACTAACTAACTGAGAACTAACAGTATTAAGTTGGAGGGAGGTATCTATCACTTTAAATAGAATATAAGGGAGGTTATTGTTTAATTAAAAATTAGAGGGGGTGTTGGTGTTATTTAGGAAGACCTCGGAGGAGGTGAGTGTAATTTCCCCAAACAAAAAACGTTAAATAGAAGTTCAAAAAACGTTAAATATAAGTTCACGACACGACACTTCGACAATGATAATGTAAAAAATATAAGACACTGACACACTATATATATATGTGATAAAATTTGATTTGATTTATTAATTTATTATTATAAAAAATTAAAAATATTCTAATTAAAATTAATATCTTTAATTCTTTTGATAACATTGTTTCAATATATATTTAACTTTTTTAAAGTGTCAAAACAAAGAAAAAAAATATTTTTTTTGTAAAACTTGTTTGACTATTCTGATAGGTGTCGTACGAGTGCCATATAAGTATCGGACACCGTGACACACCACCTCCTAAATGTATCTGTGCTTCATAGACATCAAATATATACACATTGTAGTATTTTTTTTTCTATATAAATATAATGAACAATATCGGTGCAATTATTTGCTCACATATGTGCGTTGTAATAACATTTTTCTTTTTTGAAATTGAGAATCTTATATGTGAAAAAATAAAAAAGATTCTATTTCCAATGGTAACAACTCCATTATTATTATTTTAGTGAGAGACAAAAGCAGTCAATGGTTTTCATTTTCCATAGTTTTAGACCCCCTGATTTCTATTCCACCCATGACCCATCCATTCATTTAGCTCACAAAGTGGTAATGCTGAGCCCACAGACTATTTATGCTTATCTCTATCATCTCTCTCTACATATATATAATACGATTGTTTGATTAACTCACTTCACTTTTAACTTATCTCAATGGCCCCTACAGCAGCAATGCTTTTGCTCCCTCAACATGAAAGATCAACAATGACCCTTCCACCCTCATCTCCACCACAAACCACTTATTTTGAGATGAAAGCCACTGCACTAAAATGGATCACCAAATACATACAATCCAGAACCCAACAAAAGCCACCAGATTCACACTCATAGAAAAGAAGCACTTTATATTTGCAGCTGCTAATGTTACTTTTGTAGCTCTTTTTGTTTTTTGATCGGAATTTGTAGACCTCTTAATTGTAATTAATTATATGTTTTCCTTGTAAATTATGATGTTATAAAGTAACTTTTGTACATAAATATAACTTCCAATTTCCATAAGAGTTAAATTTCCATTTCATTATATTCGAAGCTTACACTGTATTTTTTTTTAGTAAAAGGCAAAAAAATAGTTCGTTTTATGCTCTACTTACAAGTTTCATTACATATTTACATGTTGCATCAATTTGAATTTAATCAAACATTGATGCAACATCCATTTCAACTTTCAAGCACAAGCACAGGGAAGACTTCTGAACCATTAGAGGTGCATTTTAACTTTCAAGCACGAGGGTTCAAGGTTTTAAAAAACGGTCACGGTCGCGTCTCGGTTACGTAAAGGTTTTCACGATTTCGGTCGGTACATGTGTTACGACACTAATTGCGGTCGTCGCGGTGTGAATTAATCACAATTTGTTCTTTTATATAAAAAACGGTAATAACGGTAACGATATCGGCATCTGACAAAACTGTTTTGTCGCGACCATTTTTACGGTCGCAGACCTTTAATTAAAACCTTGCGAGGGTTTATACTTGGCAAACCAAGTGATGATTTCGTTTAGTTGAACTAAAACAAAATTAGTTTGGTCTTTGAAATTTTAATATAAGATTCTCAATACATGGTGGAATGTAATCATAATTCGTTGGAGTAGTTCAATGACAACATTATTAAAAAAATGAGGCAATTTGATATATTACTATAACAAGGTTTATACTTGTTTGAAATAGTTAATCTTAATAATCTTAATATCACAACCATCCAGCAAGAGTCGGGGTCTTATTGGTTGGATCCATACATTAACCTAAGAATAATTACACAAAGAGATTTTAACACCACATGCGCATACAAAACCTAAGATATTAAGTTTATGAATAATCTCACTTATATATTGTTTAGCCTCTATTCTTTCAACCGAGACTTAACTAATATATGATATAGTTCAATATCTCCCCCTCAAGTGCGAGTCTTATTGTGTTCCTCCAAACCGAAATCTGATATCATTGTTGGGTCATGAGAGGAAGTCTCATTGGATTATATCAACACACTGGACTAAAAGCAATTTCGACATCAAACTTTCAATCAAAACCATAAAAAATTATATTTTCGAGTCCTTTTATTATGTAAGACTTAACTCACATTTGATATATCTCAACATCCGTCACACTCAATTTTATCCATTTCATTTTCCCATCCCCTCATATTATAAATTTATTTTCTTTATTTGAGCTTTCTATGATGAACAAGAAAATAAAACCTTAATGACATTAAATTTATGAATTTTCTCATTTATATATTGCTCAAATCAACTATTTTAACTAATGTAAAATTTAACTAACACTTTATGTATTTCAACATCTGCTGCACTCAATTTTATCCATTTCAGTTTTCCATTACTTCGTATTGTAAATTTTATCCATATTAAAATTGAAAATTATTTTAATAAAAACTCATAAAATGTTAATTTTAAAATGTCTCAATAACATATTGAATGATTTTCAATTTTTCTAATTTTTTTTATATAATCTATATGATATTATCTTTCAACTTAACAATAAATTTTGTGAAATTCATATTCATTATTCACCCGTATTAAAATTTGCTTTGTTTTTTAGGATATGAAACACACCTTTAATATTTTTTATGACGAAACTTACGTATAGCGTCGTAGACACTGTTCTTACGGTGTTAGATATAAGAAACAGTTATTTTTATTAAAAAACATTTTTTTTTAAAAATTTAGAAAAAATGAAAAACTACTTTTTTGCAAGAAGAACAATACAAACAACACATAAAACAAATCATATAAGTTTTGGGAAAATGTTAAATAATGCACTTGATGTACTGATTAAGCACATAAATAGAAACTCATAAATTCAACATATTAAAATTGCAAAAAGTTATTTTTATCAACATTAACTTTATATTTTATTTTTGTTCTATTTTTTTTTCTTTCTAAAAACATGTAATAATTGAAAAGATCAAAGAAAGAGAGAAAAGAGAAATTGAATTTGAGAAAAGATGGAGTGAATGGAAATGGGGGAGGTTGTATCAGTGCGTGCAACATAGCAACCTTCTTTTCTCAACAACCCCCCCAATCACACACAAACCCTACAATTTCCAATTTCCCCTTTTTAAACCCTAACGTCACATCAATTTCCCTTTTCATTTCATACAATAATAATAATTGAATGCAGTAACAGTTTCCAATGGCTTCATCAGAGATCGAAGTTGTATCATCGGACTCCAAACCCCAACAACAACAACAACAACAGCAGCAGCAGCAGCAACAACCACCTCCCATACTCGACGTTTTCGCTGCCTCTATCCATGGTGACTTTCAAAAATTGAGAACCTTCGTTGAACAAGACGGTGCCTCCGTTTCTCTTCCTGATGTTAATGGCTATTATGCTCTTCAATGGGCTTCTCTTAACAACTTTCATGACATTGTTCACTATCTCATTCAGGTATCATTTTTCTATTCACCATTTTTAATAATTTAACTTCATTTTCTTTCTTATGCATCAAGTTTATTTCTTTTTAATATTTGTTTTAAGTTTATGATTATGGGTCTTGCTGGAAATTAGTAATTTTTGTAAATTTAAGTCGGTTCGGTTTAAGTAGTTGATAAGATTTTTGTTAAGGATGAATTGTCCGGGAGAATTGAGTTCGAATACTAAATGATCAGTTGTGCTGAATGCTCTTTTATTTTGAAGCATGGTAGTAATGTCAATGCTAAAGACAACATGCAACAAACGGCTTTACATTGGGCGGCAGTTCGTGGGTCAATTGCAGCAGCTGATGTGCTCTTGGAGAATGGTGCTAGGGTTGAAGCTTCTGATATAAATGGATACCGGGTATTGTTTTCACTTTACAGTACATTGTTAAAGTGCGTGTGCCTAATTATTGTTTTGATGGTTATAGTGATTCCATCAAATTTTTGGGAGGATTTGATTGTTCTGTGAAATTAGAGATGTTACCGGCCAGGCAGGGGTTGGGGGCTTTTTTTTTTAACTGTTTAAAATTCTTGCATTCAAACCCAAACACAAATTCGAACTAGTGACAACTTGTCAAATGATACTCCCAGCTGTAAATTGAAATCAATCACGCATATCCTAATAGCAACTGTATACCACATTTTATACTCTATTTGATTTGATACCCAAATATATGACTATTAAAGCTTCACCTGACTAATTAATCAAATTTATTAAAGAAATTCAAAATACTGTATTTAATATTTAAGTTGTTCTAGCTAATAAAAATATCTATCTGGAAAAAAGGAAGCTAGATAAGAATTTGGTTTGATCAATAGATATTCTTGATTGACATTCCTATATGTAAGTAATTCTAATTCTGATTATTTTTTGTTTTCATTTGCATAGTAGTCTAATGATACACATACATAGATAGAGTTGGAGAGAAACATTCAACTGTTATTTGGTTTGAGATTTTTTTGTCGCTTTTAATTACAAAAAGGCCATCTTATTCTTGTTTTTAATGAAAGCAAATAAGCTTTTAGATGTTCTGTCTGATTGCACAGTCCAACATTGTAAATTTTCAACAGAATCAATAAACTTGGTACTATTTGCCAGTATTCTGCTATTTCATACGTTAAATGGTTCATGCAGGCAGTTCACGTTGCTGCACAATATGGACAGACAGCTTTCTTAAATCACCTTATTGTAAAATACCATGCTGATTTTGATGTGCCTGATAATGACGGAAGGAGTCCTCTACATTGGTATACCATAAATCTCTTGATTGTTATGCATTGGTGATGAAATCCTATTTTGAAAGTGACGGATAGTCATTGTCATATTTCACCATATTTTCTTGTAGTGCACCCATTGAATTACCTAAAATCTCTTGACGTACACAATGTATAGCTCTTTTTTTTTTTTCAAAAAAAAAATTAATTTAATGGAGTGTTAACCATTGAATGGGGCCCCAATGGGTTTCAAAGAGTTCTAAGTACTTTAGGTTTGTAAATGCATTGTGTCTATTTGTTGAAGTTCACCCTAAATATTCCCTATGCATTCAGCAAACTAAATTTGTGGAAGAAGTTGATTTTCTTTTTACTTAGTTTCTTAAGTTCTTATTCTTACGACCAGGGCTGCGTATAAGGGATATGCTGATACAATAAGATTACTTCTATTTAGAGATGCAAGTCAAGGAAGACAAGATAAAGATGGTATATTGTGCTGGCATTTAATATCCGTTAACTTTTCTAAGTTCTCAACTATGTGCTCTTATAATATTATTTTCTGTATCTCTAGTTTTAATATTTGGTCAAGATCAGCCTGGAATATACATATTTGAGATCATTCTATCATGTGCTAGAATAGACATCACTTATATGGGATTGCTAATTTGGGTATTAATTACTAGACAGACTTTGCAAGAATAAAACATACTATATGAGATTGGACAACTCTTTTAGACTGATTTATTTATAGGTCTTCTATTTCTGACTTTCTGTATTTGTTTTGTTTTTCTTTTTCCGGTCTGAGGATTCATTATCCCAACACATCTATCTAATTATAATAATCTTTTATGAAAAAAAATAAATATTCAAAGTGAAAATGTTTTACCATTGTTTTATGAACACCTCCCTAATACTAGGTTGAATTATTATCATGCATAACTTTAAATATCATGCACACATTGATTTAATTGTCTTGTAGTTGCTGGTTCAAGGCGTCTGTATGCTGGACCAACTTTTGAAATTTACGACGTTTCAGACCCATGTACAGTCTGGGGAGTTTGTTTGGAGCACTGATTTGAGATTATATATTCTAGGCATTTGATGATAAATCTATAAAAATTTGAATGTTCCTATTAATTAGTACATCAGAATGAAATATTTTTTAACTAATACTTTTGAAATGGGTTGTTGGTGCTATTAACTTATAATTATGCTGGTCATTTTAGATTTTGATGAGATAATATTCAATAAATTTGGTTTAGGTTGTACCCCGTTGCATTGGGCAGCATTAAGAGGACATTCAGAGGCGTGTGCTGTGCTTGTACATGCTGGGACAAAGGAAGAATTGACGGTGAAGGACAATGCAGGATTCACTCCTGTACAGCTTGCATATGATAAAGGTCATCGACATGTCGCCCCTTTCCTTGTACGTACCATTGTATTGATAAGGCCATTGTTTGTGTAAATTTTCAGGAACATTCTTCATGAAACTTATGATAATCAATAACTGTTGTCAAATTTAGTTTTGCTATGAGTAGTCAATAATAGGTTGACTTACATCTCATTTTCCCAAAGTATAAGCTGTTAAGGCATATGAATGGTTTTTATGTCTAAGATGTCCAGTACACAATAGCCCATTAGGCTTGGAGCATTGTCAGTGTTCAATCCTACTTAACCTTGTGCTGAATTTTAACTTTTTTAGTTTAGAAGACTGGGGAAAACAAGGATTACACTCTAGATTACGTTGATCGGAGAGACTTTGATACTGTGCCATGAACGAACTGGCAAAAGAGCGAAAGTTACTTGAGCGTGCCTTGCCTTGATTTTTCTATTCACTGTTAAACCAGCCTCCCATGCATTTTCCTAAACATGAAAGTAAATCAATTGCATAAATAAATAACAAAAAGAAATAATGAAAGATTATTTGCGTGAATTTTTTATGGAGAATTTTGAATAGTTTAATGTACAAAAAATGGATAATTGTTAAAACTTCAATAACAAGCTTTGGCTATATATGGATTTGTTTAATATGGAACTATTTTCCAGTTGAGTATTGTTGGAACATCTATCTGCCAACTATAATAATTATCAGGTTCAGATGTTTTAATATCTAATGCTTTAAACCCAATATACTGTACTACTAGCGGTGCTAGAGTGCAAAATAAGTTATTTCTCAGTCTTCAGCAAGTGAAATAGGATGCCTGTTAAATTATTGAAGTTATCCTTAAAGCAACATAATTTAGCAGTAGGTGGTGGTGAATTTTAGATCATATAGTAATGTTAATGCCTGGTAGGCTGATACCAAAGTACTGATCAATGATATCAATGGATCTGTTTTTGCATACTTATCATTGTAACAACTGTTTTATGTGTCCTTTACCCTTGACTGACAGACAAAATAATTAACTGGTGTTACTTTGAGTTTCTTTACTCTTCTGAAGTTGGTGTGATGAAGAAAAAGAGGGGAATATACTTTATCTGGCTGAAGTTTCTAAATTAAAATGAGAATAACAATACTGTTAACTAGAACCGTCATACTTTGCTTTTGGATATTGCATGGGAACAATGCCTTGTTGCATTTTGTGTATGCAGTTATACTCTGATTGTCTCTGTAACTGATTATAGTGTTCATTTATATTTTTGCAGTCTAATCAACAACGGGCTCATAGCAACCCCTGGAGACGCAAACTTTATTGTGGGATGGTAACAGATATTGGTTATGCTCCCATTTTATTGTGTGTTATAGTCTCTCTCTCGATCCTGTTTGTCCATTCAGTTGTTGCAGGTATTTTCAAAATTGTATTCCAATTTGCAATGCCACTCATAAAATACAATCCACTCATATTACTTGAGTATTTATACGAATATTACCATTACTAAATCTTTCCTGTTAATGGCAGCTCCTAACCTTAAAAAGATAACCGCCGCTGTTGGATTTTGGTCATGGATAGCTATTTCTTCATCTGCTGCTTCCTTGGTTATGTTTTATAGGTGTAGTAGGTAATTTTCTGTGTCATGCTTTCTTTCTGATTTTGTGTGTGATGTGGTATTATAAATATACTGAATTCTTATTTGTGACATTATATGCTTTGAATTCCCTACCTTCTACTGATGCATGCCTGTTGTTGTGTGAATGCTCCAATAAGTTTTTGAGGAACCAGAAATTGGACTTAGGACTGAAACTGGGAGGATGCTTACTAGGCCCATTATGGGACACAGGGAAAAGCTGGAACTGAAGGGGGTGTTTTGGTGGGCTTTAAGAAGGACAAGCCCATTATTTGGAGAGCATACGGGCATAAGAAAAAGAAAGATGAGAGAGAAGAGAATGGGTCAGCTGCCTTGCTGGAGGGGAGGGTTATTATAGGGGAGGAGAGGGGAATAATGACATGGACATAATAAGAATTCTGTTACAATCCAAGAGGGAAGGCAGGGAGAGAGTTTTCTTCTTGAGGAACTTAGCTCTTGTTTGCTTGTAGAGAGCTCAGTCTCTTGATTTTTCTTTGATTTCTAATACTAGTCAGTTTCTCCATTTCAGTATTGTTTTTTATTCCTTTTCCCTGCTCTATCAGGAACTTATGTAGTGTTTCTTTGCATGTAAAAATGATATTGGAGCATTTAGCATGATTTTTATTCAGGATGCATTTTCTTGGAAAGATGAAGCATCTATTTTTGTTTCAATACTAATAATTTCATTTGCTGTTCATATGCATACAGTATAATATATGCCTGCTATACACAATTAATGCTATTGAACATGATAATGTGTTCTAGTATGTCAGAAAGTTTTGCTTCATTTTTATTTCTAAACTTACGGTCACCAATTTTTTTTATGTTATCTTCAATCGTGTATGCAGTAAAGATCCAGGTTATATAAAACGGCCAGGAGAGATGGGTACTCTAAACGATACAGAGGTATGTCATCCTTTTATGTTTTTGTTAAAAATTGTTGCTTGTAAGTGATGGGTCTTGTCATGGCAAGACTTGGGCCAGATTTTATCAGGAGTCCTCTTTCCTGAATAATGACTTTGTGGTAGGTAAATTAGATGTCTTCTAGTTAAAAATCACTTGAATTTATTTCAGCAGGAATTGGATATGTGTGGCACATTCTATTGCATGTCAGCGAAATTAAATACTTGATGCAACTTCAAAATAATTCCAAAGCATTGACTATAACATAATTTTATTGTTTGTTTATTCCTATAAATGCCACTTTATACTTCAATTAATACTTTAATATAGGCACATTTGCTTTGGTTTTTTAAAATTGTAAAGTCTGTGAATGTTACTTTGTTGTATTCTGCAGGATCCTTTGTTGAATATTGAGCTGAATAGTTCCTCTGTTTGGATGGGAAATTGGTCTCAACTTTGCCCAACCTGCAAGGTTTACTGCATGTGCATTCTTTTGAGTATTTCAAAAGTCTAATGTTGATTATACCTTACTTTCCTTTATGTCTTAGGAGTATTTTATTAAATTCTAAAGAAGTGATCACTTATCAGATTTTCTTGCATTGTATTATCAGATAATAAGACCTGTCCGGTCTAAGCATTGCCCTACTTGTAAGCGTTGTGTAGAGCAGTTCGACCACCATTGTCCATGGATATCTAATTGTGTTGGGAAGGTAAGTACTGCGTTATTTTAATCTTTATCCACTAGAAGAAAAACTCATTTTTATGACGGACTTCTTTTCTTCACATTTATTCCTTGTCTTCTAATGATTGATATATGATAAATCATTAGAAAAATATGCTGTATTCGACATTTCTAGTATAAGCAACAGCAGCGGTTCTTTTCGACATTTCATATGAGCCTTATATCATAATTGATATTCATCTTGCAGAGGAACAAAAGGGATTTCTTTATTTTTATCTGCTTGGGAACTATAACTGCTTCCTCCAGTGCCATCGTTGCAATTCATAGTATGCCTTGCAGAGCTCTTTTTACAAAGTTTTACATAATGAAGCTGTATAATTTTTGTTTCACCTGAACTAGATAACAGCCTTGTGTTCCATGACAGGAATTTGGACATCAATACCAGCATTACCGGCAGGAGAAACATGGATCCATCACGTATTAGTAAGACATCCAGGTCTTGTTGCATTTTTGGTGATGGATGCTGTTGTTGTCGTTGCAACTACAACTTTGACAGTAACACAGGCTTCCATGGTAATTGTCTTACCGGCACAATTTTTTACTATCAGTAATCATTGAGGTTCTCGTTAGCAATATATTAAGGAGAATTTCCAAAAATAATCATTGATAAATATTTACCAAAAAAAAGTTGCAACATCCTTGTCATCAATAATGTTAAAGAATTAATTATCTTTGTCCAAATATGAAAGAAAAGAAGAGGAAGCAACTTACTGCCATGCTTATCAAATCCGAAGGCTGTTAAAAATACATTGCACACAACCATCTCACTCACACCGTTTCTAACTTTCTATAACTCAACAACTTAAAGATGGTAATTATATAACTTCATGTTTGCAAATTGTGTTGCAGATAGCACGAAATGTGACCACAAACGAATTAGCAAACTCCTCACGGTATGAGTATCTTCGCGGTCCTGATGGGCGTTTCAGAAACCCATATAATCATGGTTGGTGGAAAAACTGTGCTGATTTCCTTTTTCTAGGCCACACAGACGATGATGATATTGCTTGGCCTCCATTACAGCAGGTGGCTACTTAGAGCAATTTCCCTTGCTTTGTGTATACATACTATGTTATATTATTACTTGGTTCTAATTCATAGATATATATCAGTCATTTGAAGGCTGTTCATTTACTGACACATGTACATTGGATTGGATTACAACACAGAAATAAAACAACTTTTTTTTGGGTCTTCAGAAACCACATTTTTTCATACACTGCATTCACTCATGTACCCATGGTGGAAGTGTTTTCATTACTTAAAAACAAATAGTGCTTTCACTTGATGTCAGAATTGACCCCCAAACCAGATTAAACTGGTGGTGGGAAAGAAAAAAAAAAAGAAGTGGTGTTTATCCTGAATTTTACATTTACAACCCGAGGATTAAAAGTTACTTCAGGTTTTCTAGTGTTCTTTTACATTTTAAACATTTTAAAAGCAGATAATGGAATAAACTCAATAAAGACAGTAGTGCTTTTATAATTACTAGCGGAAAGACAGACTAATGTGTGTTTTGTTCCCCTAACTAAATTTTTTACAGTAATAATATTTATAAAAATAAAATTGTAAATGTAGTAGTTTAAATAAAAGTTATAATTAGAAGAAAAATACTATACTAAAATTTAAAATTTTCTTGTATATGGGTATAGATAAATAAAAATTTACTAATTAAAAATGCTAGGTAAAAACACCAGTATGATATTATTTTCTCATCGCTTTTAAATTCCTAGACATTTTTTAAATTTAAGCCTTCCAAATTTTTTGGTTTCCAACTCCTACAGTTTCAGAGCTTCTTGTTTGAGAATTCCTTTGGGTGTGTGTCCGTCCGTAGTACAAGTCACGGATATGAGTATTTTGACATTTTTTCTACATTCGTGATTCAAGCCACATATGTTATAAATGTGGGGTGTTTTGGAGAATGTCCGTATTACAAGTCACGAACAAGGATATTTGGGTCATTTTGTAGGGCGCGCCCCAGAAACCGTAGAGTGACAAAAGTAATTCTCTTTGGTTTTGATATGATTTTCAGTCAGAAATATACTACTCTCACTTCCTAAACTTTAAGAATTTTGGCCTTCCAATTTTAGAGATTTAGATTCTGATCCAACTCTCAGTTAGAAATATAGTAGTACATAGAAAATAACAATACATATAAATAAAATACAATTAAAAATGATGTTTGGACGTAACTCTCTTGTCGAATACATTTTTTAAGAGAGTTGTCAAGTATTTTTTTTTGAAAGATAAACACATGAGGTGTCACTATTTTGATGTTTAAATAACATAACTGAATTACAATATCATTGAAATGAGAAACAATGTTTGAAATATTAAATGAGACATTAAATAGTCCTTGTTTTTGCAAGAGTAATTTTTAAAATCTGAGTAAGATGTAAAAGATAGAGGTAAATATTTAGCATCACATACGGTATTGCAACTTTGATGTTCAAACGACACAATTGCTATAATATGATCAACTGCCATATTTTTTAAAAAATAAATAAAGAGGTTTTGAAGGTCAGAAAAGAAAATTCAAAATGTATGAATGGAAAACTAGAAGAAAAAAAATTATAATTGCCAAGTTACAACAGTAGTAGAAGAACTTATAAATTATGCAGACAGATGGAACCAACCAATGACTGGTTTTATTCAAAACATCAGAGCTATGAGATGGGCTGTATTTACTATATATACTAATTGACATCTTGACCTTAATCCCAAGTATCTGAGGAGATGGGCACTAAAACATCGCGAGCACTCTAAACAACAAGCCAAAATAAATTGGACAGTGGATCTTAATTCTCTAATTGAATAGGAATAAATAACATTCTTAGCCGCAATGAGACAACTGTGGGATGTCTTGACAGGCAGTGTCCGGCAGTAGGGGATCAACTCTGCTGGATTCCACTAGGCCATGACTGGTTTTTGACAGGCTTTAGAATGGCTCCAACTTCTGACAGAGCCTCTTCGTCGATTCCAGAAGCTGCAAGTTCTCTTGCGGCAGCAACATTTTCCTCCACCTATATTTTGTCAATTTAGAAAAATTCATCCTTATCAAGTGATTGGTCTACAACTCTACATCACACAAGTTGTTCTTGAGATAAACATTCTTGCATAAGCCTAGTGCACCCAGTTCCCCATTATTGACATATATTAATAATTATAGTTGTTAATCACATGTGACTGTCTATCATTAATTAATATTGTGTGAATAATACATTATTGATCTGAGTGCACTAGGATTATGCAAGGAATTCCCCATTTTTCATACTACTGTTGATAGAGAGTATGAGAAAGGACACGAGTAAACAAATATTGCATTAGCATACAATTTTTCAAGCTCATGACCTGTTCTTTGATTAGTGCGTATGAAAAAGATAGAAGAAATATGTACATATTTTACAGAGGAAAATGCGCATATATGCCTTAGTGAACACAACAAAGAGAGAGGTAACTATATGATAGAACAAGCTAATACATACAAAAGCTTTAGAGCAAGGCTTAATGCACTATCCATGAAATCACAGATTTTCAGAAAATATTTGCATGCAATTAAATATGACAATTTATGAAGATGAAACAGAACCTGTTCGACAGATTTCATGCCAACAAGCACCGATGTGATTTCCTTATTTAACAAGCTGTACTGCAATGCTAACTTTGAAATGTTTTTTCCATTTTCTTTGCAATAGGTAGCAGCAGCTCTACAAGCAGACTGCAAATTCCAAATAAAATACATAGAACCAGTTTAGTTTTTGAAGAAATATGTAATATACCAGATCATAAGCAGAAAACAGAGATTCATGAGAGACATTGTTCAAAATGTCTTGGAAATCATTAGTACTAGTAGGCAATTCCCCAAAAGATTGAAAGCCATGATCATTCGTTCAATATGTTATATGGGGGGAAAATCAGTAGGTTGGCTAATTAATTTGAGTGTTCTTTTCTTAATGTGACCAATCAAATAAAAAATTTCATTGATTTCTGTCTTCTATTAAACTACTCTCGGATATTATAACCTGTAATTTGAGTTTCTTTGATATATGCGAATTCTGTTTCAAATTTCAATGCTCAATTTTCTTTTATTGTTGTCTGTCTTTCTCTGGCAGAACTAATTCTCTTTCCTTTCATTTAGATATATAAAATACTTTAAGAATTCAGATTTTATACATCGAGTAACATTATCCTGTTGTATAAGAAAAATACCAGTGCCCAAGAAGTTGAGTAACACATTACAGTTCATTCTTTTTTACAAAAGATGATATTGGTGCAAATTTCTTATTTACTCTATGACTCACTCACTCAAAACCTCAAACACACACACACAAGCATGAATTGGTTTTCATAATCAAAGTCAAGACTGGCTTACTTTAAGTGTGAGGTGTGATCATAACATGTACATTAAGGTTCTTTTTTAATGTTTTCTACAAAATGTGAACTAAAAAATTAAGTCTCAATGTAACAGATACAGTATTATCAAATTTTTATTGTTATTGGTAAATAATAAGACAAGACCTTAAGTTCGGGGGAAGCAGGATGCCACTCGGGAGGGCCAGCCTCAGTGAGAAGACCCATCGCCAATGGAGAAGCACTTATAATACCAACACCTTTGGACTTCAGATAGGGCACTATATCCTCCAAGGTCGAATCATTGATAGAGTGATGACAATAGGAAAGTATGACATCCAATGTTCCAGGCGGAACCCTATCGAGAACATAAGTAAATACCTCCAAAGGAAGTCCCGTAATCCCAATGAAACGAGTCTTCCCTGCTTCCTTCAGTTTCTGGAGTGCAGGAATTGTCTCGTTAACAATCTGAACAAAGGCAAACAGTTAGCACTTCTCGAAATACAGTAAATTAGACCCTAGTCAGATAAACAACTTAATTAAGCGTTTATCATATAAGTACTTAACTATAAGCTATTTTGATAATAAAAGATAAAATCAAATCAAAATGTTTTAATATAAACTATAAGCTGTTTCTTAAGCTATCCTGAAAAGCTTGTGGAAATAAGCTAAAAACAAGTTATGAACATGTAACATGTTATAAGCTGTTTTCATAAACTATCCTGAAAAGCTCATGGAAATAAACTAAAAACAAGTTATGAGCATGTTATAAGCTACTTTCATAATCGCATTGAAATAGTCATTCAAATGTTTATGTTAGTAGGTAAACTCAAATAAGTCAATCCAAACAGAGCCTTAGTTAAGATAGTGAGTTATTCTCCCAAACAGTCTCATAAAACTTATGCCAGCAGATAAGCTCAAATAAGTCAATCCAAACACAACATTAGTCTCAATTTCTATGTTGCTACCGCTATGATACGTCTAATATAATTAACAAATAATTAACTAATTCTAAGAAACTTAGCTAATGTCACATCACATGCAATTATGCTAATCTGATTAAGGTGGAAAATCAGACCTGATCTAACGATCCAAATTCAATGTCATGACATTGAAGAATATCAACATAATCAAGCTGCAACCTTTCCAAACTTTCATCTACACTTCTCGTCACTCTCTCTGCACTAAAATCAAATCCATCTGCGTACCTTCCACACTTAGTTGCAACAATGTATTCACTTCTCGGAACGTTCAACGCTTTCAATGCCTTTCCGAGCACTTTTTCTGACAGTGTTCCTCCGTAGTAGCTTCAATTTTCGAAAAAAAGTTAAATTAGAAGAAGAAAATGAAAAAAAAAGAGAGAGAAAGGAAATAGTGTTTTGTGACGTACGGTGAAGTGTCGAAGAAGTTGATGCCGGATTGAAAAGCGAGACGAACGGAGGCATTGGCTTGTTCTTCAGTAACGGAACCGAAGACGTTGCCGAGAGGTGAGGCTCCGAACCCGACGGAGCTTAGTTTCAGTCCGGTTCTTCCAAGCTCTCTTAACTCCATTTTTGTTCTGTTTTTTTTTCTAGAGCTTCTTTCTTTCTTTTTTTTCTTTTTTTTTGGATAAGTATCATTTGTACTTTTGGTACACTTGTTGGAGTATTACTTTTACCCTGCTACCCATTTCTCACGAAATTTTCTCTTCCCACCTCCGGTGACTCTCCCCCCGGATTTCCATTTTTGCCCCTAATTTTAAACTTCGGAATGCGTTTTCCGAAGTTTTTTTTGCCTTGAATACGAACTTCGGAATGTATTTTCCGAAATTTTGATGAATTTGAACTAGAAAAACTTCGGAAAACACGTTCCGAAGTTTTTGTACAGGGGTAAAATTGGAATATTAGAGGGGTTAAAAAGAGTCATGGGGGGTGGGAAGAGAAAATTTCATTTCTCACGCATCAGCACGGATCATAAAAATATCAATGGATGAGGTCTAGTGCAATCTGCACCATTGATTTATTGTTTTAAAATGTTTGCTACAGTTATAAGGAACAAATAAAATGTCGGGATTTAACTGCAGAGATAATGTGAATGGAGAGGATCCTGATCCTGTTTTCCATTTTAAATTCCACTATTTAACTAGTGGACGTTGTAAGAATAAATAATTTTGAAAAATATATCTTACATGAAAACATTCTATATGAAATTTTTTTTCAGCTATTTAAGTAGCGGATATTATAAAAATACGAAATTTGAGAAAAAAAAAGACTCTACGTGAAAAATTCTCATTTTTATAGCATTCACTACTTAAGTAGCGGATGTTATAAAAATGAGAATTTTGAATAAAACACTCTCCTAACATGTTTTTTTTTTAGATTTTAAACATAGACTCTGTTGTTTAAGTAACTTATTTTGGTAATTTTGTAGGACGCGCGAAAAATGAGGTAGTGGCAAAAGTAAAAGTCCACTTGTTATGGGGCTGAAATATTTTTGTTGGGCTGGACTTTTGATTAGGCCTAATAATGAATTTTCCGAAAAAAATTTATTTTGCAACCCTATCCATTCTCTCGCGTGTCCTACGAATTTACCAAACTAGCTTTGGCCTCTAATTAAGTAGATGATACACCCCAAAACATTCTATCAGATTTTGTTTTTTAACGCCATCTATTTAAGTAGCGGACGACATTTAGAAATTTTCATTGTTAACCCCACAAATTTTACAATTGTTCGATTTTAGCCCCAAAATTTCAATTGTGCGATTTTGGCCCCTCAGGTTTATCCAATTTTGTATTTCCTAGCCCCCGTTAACTTTTTTGACTAAAAACTTATTATGTGGCATTTAAAATTTTCAATTTTTTTTAAAAAAATGAATAAAAAAAGTTTTTTTATTTTTATTTTTAAAAATAAGTTTTAAAATATAAAAAAAAACATTTAGAAAATAAAAACATATGTTTTCAAAAAATGTATTAAATTTTTTTTAATAATTATTGTTTTAAAAAAATAGTTTATAAAATTAAAAAAGTAATTTAAAAAATAGTTCATAAAAAAATTTGTAAACTTTTTTTCATAGGAAAATTATTTTATTACACATAACAAAAAAACTTATTTTATATGTTATTTTTTAAAAACAAAATTTCATTTTTTTTTAATTTTAATTTTTTTAAAAGCCACATAAGCAAGTTTTAATAAAAAAAGGTTAACGGGGGGCTAGCAAATGCAAAACGAGGTAAACTTGGGGGGCCAAAATCGCACAATTGAAATTTTGGGGTTAAAATTGAACAATTGTGAAACTTAAGGGGTTAAAATCGCACAATTAAAATTTGGTGGTAAAAAATGCATTTAAGTCTTATCTTTTATTTGCACCACTAACTCAAAGAATCTCATACCATCTCTTTAGGGACCTGGATTTGTTGTAGAAGCAGCACATTGTTCCACGCTATTTTAGATTTGAATAGTTGATTTTGAATCAAACACTAAGTATATGTGACGCAGTTCCTGCGTGTTATCCAAGGGCTCTCTCCGTTCCACGATACTATATTACATGTTTAGTTCACATAAATCAATAAAAATATGTGAATATTATTATTATTATTATTATTATTATTATTATAAATAAATGCAAAATATAAGATATTGAATTCAATGTTGTGTGTTGTATTTTTGTCATCATGCAAGAAATTTTTACCTACATTTATCAACGATTAATTTCCGTAGAAATCTGTGGAACACACAAGACAATTATTTTCTCTCAACCGAATTTTTTTCTTGTGCAAAGATGCAAAGTTTGAACTCAGAACTACTTATTTAATAGGTGGCATTTAACATGGGAAAGTTATAAACTTTCCCACCATGGGTCAGTTTGGTTTTAACCATTTGATCAAATGAAACACATAGTATTATCATGCTCTCTCAATACTAGATTATTTTCACACTATCTTCTCCAACCATTCTCTCTCCTCTATGTCTCTCTCACCCACCACCACCCCACCAGCATCTCTCCTTCAAATAAATTGATTTCAACTCTTCTTCAATTTCAACTCTTCTTCAATCATTCATTCTGTCATTGAACGTCTCCATTTTGGGAAGATGGGAAATGGGTATTTCTCCTTCTCCGACTTTTTCCCTTAGTTTTCATTTTGATTCAAATTTCATTATTTTTAGGGATTTTAATTTTGTGGGTATTTGATTTTTGGTTGATAGGTGCAAGCATTACAGGAGCACATGCATGATTCGTGCTCCTTGTTGCAATGAGGTTTACTCTTGCTGTCATTGTCATAAGGAAGCAATGATATTTGATGTTCCTTTACATTCGTTTTTCCTTTAAAATCTTGTCTTTTTGCTTTTTTCTGATCTGGGTCTTTGTTATTTTCATCAGTATTAGAGCACGTTGAAAAACCCTTTTTGATTGCCATGAATTTGTTCGTCAGGATGTTGAACAAGTAAGAATAAGAAGATGTACAGTAAATAAAAATTGCAGAAGCGGAGTAAAATAATGGTGGAAGATGGTTTGAAAAGAAAAAAAAAACTAGTGTGGAGTCACTATAATAAAAATGTGTTCCCTAATTGATCAAATGGTCAAAAATAACTTGTGCATGGTGGGAAAGTTTATAACTTTCCCATGTTAAATGCCACCTATTTAATAGGTCCAAGTTCATTGTTAGTCATGTATGTAGTGTTAATTAGACAATAAAATTGAAAAAATACAATTCATGTTGCATTGAAAATGAAGAGTGTCAATTATTATTGCAAATAGATCGAATATTGGGGGACAAAAGCAAATTATTTGGAGAACCCAAATTCAATTTCTGATAAGAATAATTATTGGCTAGACTTTACTTACCTTACATACAGCTAAACTCCTGATTACTGGATTCCCTTTCCCCGAGCAACCAGAGTGTTAACACTAATTTTTTTAACTATATGAGGTTGGTTGGTGTACAGTATACACGTTTTGCTAGGTTTGTAGCTAGGTAACTGTGAGCTGAGTTGTTCCAGGTAGCACAAGATCAAATAATTGTAAGACTGTTGCCATCAACATTTCTCTTCTTACTTCCTATCAAAGGACACCATATATATATATAAGTACTACTAACCATTTTAATATTTGGTTAATGCGCGTAAACTTTGATATAATATATGCATGTTCATTGTTCAATGGCCCACACTATCACTGGATGTTAAAATTTTCATCAAATATACAGCAGGTTCACTAAAGCGACTTAATTAGTATAATTGCAAAAATGTAATAGTTTTGAGCACAAGTTAAGAAACTAAAAAATTACAGTGTCATTGTAATTCGCGTAAAGTCACGGATAAATTCATAGTGAAGTGCTATTTGATACGAAATAAATATTCGACCAAAAAGTGCACGAATTAATACGTGTACAATGTACAATTTGTAAAGGGAGAACCAGCGTTGAAATTAATTTGTTCCTTGGCATGGAGGACAGGGTTTAAAGAACCAATCGCATACTGCCGCATCATTTTGTGAGAATGTGTTTCGCGACAAACAACATTTTCCGAAATGAATATATTGGTATTTTAAAATTACAATCAATAATCAGTGACATTTTTTTATGACATATATCTACTGATATAGGCAATTTCTTTATAGTTAATTGGTTAGCTAATTAGCTCTATATTAGTGATAATTTGACTAAGAAAAATTGAGTAGGAATTAATCAAGAATAGTCCTTTTCATTTGTAATCTATTTCAATGACTTGTTGATGAACACCTTCCAAAAGTCCACAAAACAACAGAAGTTAGATGTGTAAATTTGTGAGCCTCTAAAAATAAAAAAATGTTATGTCAATTTTTCTTGATTGAGAAATAGTAGGTATCTTAGGTTGTATAAGCTGATTCACATCAAAACCCGTGAGCATTTTACTGTTGGGGGGTACAGTAATGTTAGGACCAAATATATAAGTTAGGATACATGCATTAATGAGTAAGCTTAGTTTCCTATCAATATTTACATTGTTCCATCATTAAGAATGTTACACTCTATGAGTTCATGAGTTGATTAATATAATTGATTTGATACCTGATATTTACCTTGAACTTTTGATTTCAAGGTTAGCTTTCATATGGAGAATATTTCATTCATCAGAGGGTTTCCTGATCAGGTAAGATATATAGTTTTTGTCTAGAACTGATCGACCCCCCGAACCAGATTAAACTGATGGTGAAAACAAAAAAGATATATAGTGTTTGCAAATAATTATTCTTTGAACTTACTATACATTTTTACATTTTGACAGTGACTAATTTTGGGACCATTTATTTAATACATGAACATTATATTATGAAAGCATGTGTTTGATCTTGCAGGAAATAATGGAGGATCCTTCTTTATGTCTTCATCAGTGGCATTTGAACTCTATTGATGAGTCTAACTCAATGCCAATAGCTTCTGCTTTTGGAGATACTTTACAACACCATTCATATATTTATCCAAACTTTAATCACCGAACTTCAGTTCAAACTGCTCAGACGCTAGATACTCAATTTGTTTCGTACCCGAATCTTGTTTCATTTGTCGATTCGAATCACTTAAATCAGTTGGGAGTAGTGACGCCCAATGATGAGATGGTTTGTCCTCAAAACAACAGCGCAGCTCTTTCTGACATGATACCTCAAGGAACCTTTGAGGCCAAAAAGTTGGCGACACGTCCTAAACTCTCTCTACCTCAAGACCACATAATAGCTGAAAGAAAGCGGCGTGAAAAGCTCAGCCAGCGCTTCATTGCTCTATCTGCCCTTGTTCCAGGACTACAAAAGGTATACATAATTTGGCTGTCGCGAATTTTGATCTTTTACTTGGAGCCTAATTCAGCTCTACAAAATCATCTTGTAAAGTGAAAATTGCTTAGTTAGACTTTATAATTTGTGGAGTATTTAGTGTTTAATCGCACGATGAATAATATATAAAAAATGTGTTTATTATGGTACAATCTTTATTAATTTGTGGTCTAATTTTTCAATGTACTACTAACAGATGGACAAAGCTACTGTTCTTGGAGATGCTATCAAGTACTTGAAGAAATTGCAAGAGAAGGTGAGGGATCTTGAGGAGGAACAGAACATGAAGAAAAGCGTGGAAACTGTGGTGGTTGTGAAGAAATCTCAACTACGCGATGATGTTGAAAACTCTTCTGCAGAATATGGCGGTCCCTTTGACGAGGAGCTACCAGAAATTGAAGCAAGATTTTGTGAAAGAAATGTCCTCATAAGAATTCACTGTGAGAAAAGCAATGGAGTTGTGGAAAAAACAATCCATCAAATTGAGAAACTTCATCTAAAAGTCACCAATAGCAGTGTCATGACATTTGGAAAATGTGCACTTGATATAACAATTATGGCTCAGGTAATCTTTGTAAACCAACAGAAGTATTAAAATATTGAACTAAGTTCAATAAACCAAGTAAATTACTACAATTGTGTATTAATATGGAAACTACTTGTGCAATTTGCAGATGGATATGGAATTTTACATGACAGTGAAAGATCTTGTGAGAAACCTACGCTCGGCTTTTGCGTCTTTCATCTGAGGATGTTCCTTTAGTTCATACTAAACAGACCCGAAAAGCATAAGAATATATTTGTGTTTAAACTTTCAATTTTTCAGTGATATTTCTTTTTACAAAGCCTGTAATGTCAACTATCTCGTCTACTCCACGCATGCTCTATGGTTCATTTCGGAGGGTTTTTTCTGGTTAACTTGTTGACCATGTTAGGGCTATTCTCTCCCAAAAATCTTATAAAAGGAGCATCGGATTTTTGAGTGCCTTTGACAAACAGGACTTTGTGTTGTGACTCGTGGGTTTATTTCTGTTTCAAACAAATTATTGTTGAATGATAAAATTGTACGGAGTTTGGAAATTTCGCCAAAGGCTTGTAAGTTCAAACTTCCTGCAAAGTATGTATCAAAATATTTGCACGTATAATGTTTGATTGGCTTTAATGAAATAATTGTATTTTTGACAACATACTGTCTCATTTTTTGCATGTTCCCGATACAAATCGGTATATGGAAATTTATTTCAACATGGTGTGGCGCATAAAAGTAATGATATCGATGTCATAAATTTATCATGATTCATTAAATAGTATAACAGAAAAACGTAAAAGATTTTAGCTGATAATTATCTACAAAAATGCCGTGGTCAAAGATAAAACACACCACCAAAATTCTATCAAATTTGTCATTTTCGAGATACAGCAGAAGGAATAGTAAAATGGCATATATTGTAGGGTTTTTTACTTCAAGAATATATTATAAATATTACAAAGGTTTTACTGATGTCATATCAGTTATCATCGACATCTAAGCCATGAACAACACAAAAATTTAGGAGTATTATTCTTAAGAAAAAACTACTATGAACAGAGGGAAATGGGAATTATTACACAAGTTCTTTATAGATATAGAAAGAGACAAAACAAAACTAATTTTTCCTTATCTGACTTATTTTTTGATGAATTCTACTCCCTTCTGGATGCTTCCTGCTAACTCTTTCTTCGCTTTTTCTAATCCAATCCTGTTAAGTATTAAACAGAAGAATTTTAACTTGTTCTCATGCTTATTACTTCCAATAAGAAACTAAGAAACATTTTCATAAACTACTGTAATACCTCTCATACTCATTAAGGGGACCAAGTTGATATATCTCTTCTGCTCCACCGCGACCAAGACGAACCTTGGCTGCAAAGAAAGGAAGTTCCGTAACCTGTCGAAGACATGCACCATTGTTAAATGAGGTATGAAAGGGAATGCGAATAACGTGAATAAGGGAGGAAAAAAGGATTTGAAAATAGCACCTGAGAATCAACAAAAGCACACTCCACTATCCCGGCTTCTCCTTTCAAGCCACGGAGGCATGCGTTAGCAAACTTGGCAGCTGCATAGGCCTACACAGTCAATCAAGTTGTGTTAAGATAAACTGTTAACCATTGATTGGTACCAATTGATAATGCTCGGAACTGTAGAAATATTAAGATAAACTATTAACCATTGATAGTGTTGCCGAACCAGCCCCAGCTTTTGCCTGCAGCATGGATAATTTTTATTAGATTATGATAAACCAGTCGTAAACCAAACAAAATTAAGTAAATTATCAATGTAAATTATCATTGTATTAACAAGCTTATCCCTCTTCTACCCCAATCACATATTTAGGTGATAAATTTATATGACATTACCTCAACAACTTCTGTTCCACCATTTTGAATGCGATTTGTCAGGTATTCGGTTTCTTCTGCAGTGAAGCTACTGGGAGGCTTAACCTGTAAAAACCAACTTTGAAGAAGGTTTAGTGACTTGTTCAAAAGTATCGATATTTTTAAGTAAGGAATTATCGAGTATCCTCTACAAAACCTGTGACAAAAGAGGTAATATTGTTACTCCTGCGTGCCCTCCTACCACTGGAACATCAACCTCTCTTGGATCAACACCAAGTACTTCTGCCTGCAAGAAAAAAAATAAACCAGCATGTATTCATACGATAGTAGGAAGGAAATTCAATTATGAGATAGAAAAGGAAAGCTATGCTTACCACAAAAGTATTTGCCCTCACAACATCGAGGGTTGTAACCCCTAAAAGTCGTTTTGGATCATATGTACCGGCTTTCTTGAAGACCTCAGCAGCAATTGGCACAGTGGAATTCACTGGATTGCTAATCAAGTTGACAATTGCATTAGGACAGCTCTTGACAATTCCTTCAGAAAGAGTCCTCACAATTCCAGCATTTATCTTAAATAAGTCATCCCTTGTCATTCCAGGTTTCCTCGGCACACCAGCAGGTATAACGACCAAGTCCATGCCTGTAAGTGCATTCTCAAGTTGTGCCTGCCCTAGAAAGCCACGAACCTAAAAACCCAAATACAATTGCATCATTCGAACATAATCGCAGCTAAAACATTGTTAAAACAATTCACACAGTGACGGTTCGGATCTGTTGCTTCAGTAAAGTCGCATACAAAGTTCATAGGAACGCGAGAAATATCAACGTGACACACAACCAAACATTTTGTGACACAATTTTAGATCAAACTCAACAATATCTTAAATAGAACTGTATAATGAAAAAGAAATTACCACAGCACCGGTGTCAATGTGACTAACATCAGCAGTGACACCAGGAGTGTTGACAACATCATAAAGATGAAGAACCGAAACCAATGGATTGATCTTCAACAGCAAAGAAAGGGATTGACCAATTCCACCAGCAGCCCCCAAGATTGCTACTTTGAATCCCGGCGCCCCACCTTTTGCTCTGCAGTTAGCTTTGCTAATTGCAACATCACCTCCTTCCTGTAATCACAAAACAAACATAGAACTCATACACACAAGGTTTTCAAAATAAAAAGGTCTGCAACCATGATTTAGGTTGCAATTTAAGCCGCAACAACACAGTTCTTGATTTCGATGTCTCTGTGCAACTGTTATTGTCATTGAGACCCTACCGGCCACATTTGATCGTGATTGTCCATAATATCAAGAATAGCAATTTGAATTTGCAAAATTTAAAACCTTATACATTACACTTTTCTTTTTTTTTTACTAAAAACAACGATATTCATTCATTCAAATCGGTAGAATACATCAATCAAGATCATCACATATTCAAATTCGCTAAAAACTAAAAAGGATATATGCGAATAAACTCACACCATCCGAGTACATTACACACTATTAAGAAACAATATTTGGCACAGTTAAATAATCTCAAGTTTATAATGCAAAGAAGATATCTAAATCAATATGATTTTTACTTCTAGTTAATCATATTGAACGTTGAACTTTCTATCTATAGTAGTGTGAAAAACAAAACCTGGAAATTTGGAGGTTGAAGATGAGCAGAGATTCTTGCAATCCTCTGATTGGCTCCAGCTGCATGTGCTTCCATTTCTAAGGACTAATAATAATTGAGAGACAGAGTGTATGCTGAAGTTGAAGAGTTATAATTGTATGGAGTGTGAAAAAACATGAAAATAAATATAATGAATGAATGGATAAAATATAATAATTTAGAATATATGTCTAATGTTTTTCCATTTTATGTAATTTTAGCTAAAAATGAATTTTGTGTGGAATAAAGTTTTCTGAACCCTTATCTTATTATTATCCTAGTCAAATGAACGTGGCTCTCATAATTTTAACTAAAATACTACGCCTTTATTGGATTTGGGATTGCACAATGTGAAATGAAAGGAAATGCATAAATTTAACATGGATGAGGAACCAATTATTTATTTATTTTTTATTTATAAAAAAAAATGTTAAAAGGTTATGTGACTAAGTACAAATATTATTTATTATCTAACCGTCACCATTTTTTTTTTACAATCTTTTTTTTTTTTTTTAGTTTATCAGAGAAGGGTAATTTAAGGTCAAGTTTGTCGTGAAATCATCCCTCTAAATTGTATTTTCTTTCTCGTTATAATAAATAAGTGTGATTTTCACATATTTATTTGTTTTGAATTCTCATCTTTATGCGGTGTATTTTATTTTTTCGTCTTTGTGTGACGTTCATTTGTTTTCCCGTATTATAGAGTTCTATTTAGCATACTATGAAGGAAAAAAAAAATGATTCCACTTTTATATACCTAATTGCACAACAAAAGGGAAGAAGAAATAAATTTCTTCATATATACAATAACAATTGACAAGTCACAAAAGGTTGAAAAATTTGATTAAATTGCAACTAACCTCATAAAGGGTGACATTCATCCTTGTCCTTAGAGTCATTAATTTTTTATGACATGACGAAAATATCATTTGATAACATCATCTCAGAATATTCATCAATAAAGAATAAATTATTATAATAAAACATATATGAAACTCTAATTATAAATCAATATGATTTACGTAAATATTTGGTTGCAAGGATGATAAGATTATAAAATTGCCTCAATTTTTTATAAACTTGTTTTGGTGATATTAAAGTGATAAACAACAATGAGGCGTACAAATTTTAATATATACTTAGAGTTTTAGCATAAAAAAAATGCAAGATTGCATCATTCAATAAATATATAGTTTAATATTAATGTGATCCAAATATTTAATTGCGATAACACACATAATTAACACAATTAGAGGGTTTATAATACTTGTCACAAAATTAAAAATAGTTAATTATGGGTCTAGATCGAAGAGTATAGTAGAAAGTATAATGTATATTAAAGAGAAATCTGCCAATTTTGGAGTCACTTAATATAAATGTCATATATAATATACAATTTACTACACTTATTTAAACCAAATGTCAACTAAGACACCATAATTAATTTGTAACTAAGAAAAGAGATAAGTGCCTAAATTTATATTTGTCGGCTTGTCGCAAAAGAATAGATCAACTAGAAAATTTTGGATCTTTATGCTAAAATAATATCAATTGAAGAATTTAACTAATAGATTAAATACACAATTATCCAAAATAGAACTCTCAAAATAATTTGATTTTAAATACTTCCAAAATAGTTTTTATTTTAAATGAAGTTAATTAACAAGAAAAAGAGATTAAAGATTTCAAATGATTTTCAATTTTTCTAAATAATTTTATAGATGATCTATATAATATAATATAAATTTTCAATCCAATGATGAATTTTGTGAAATCAATATTCGCTATAATATTATTCATGCCTGGCCTACCATAAACCACTTAAAAAAGTGATCCATATTAGAATTTGTGCTTTGTGATTACCCATATAGAACAAACCAGTTTCAAGAATAATCAATTTAATTCCAGATTAGGAACACAAAACAATGATTCGCATATAATATTGAACAAATAAATAATTAGGGTTCATATATTTCACACAATAGCTATAATATGTATCTATGTGGCTCTGTACCAATTGAACAAATTTTAACATACCTTGTATGTTCAAAGAGATTTTGATCCGTAGAGAAGAAGTTAGAGTTAGAGATTTTTTCTACCTCTCACTAAAGATACATATTTTGTCAGTGTCCATTAATTGATGGGATGATTAGTGGAGGCAAACCTCTCAACAGGCTTACGATGACAAACGGTTCAACCTAACACAACTCATTTCCAAATAGAGCTCATTAATAAATATCATTTTATTACAAACTTTAGTGTAATATTATAATTAGAATACAAATAGTTTATATATATTTTATTATTTTAATTGTTGATTAAAGTCAATCTATAAAAAAAGGTCAATATATAAAAAAAGCCACTAGGTTTGATTTAGTGGTGAGGAATTTAGATTGTATGCTAGAGGTTGTAGGTTCGATCCTCAGCTCCGTTGTAAAAAAAAAAGGACAATCTATAAAATTCAACAAAGATAACTCAAACTTGTCCAAAAATAATAATAGAAAAAGAAATACTTTACGAACTTTGCTATAGTCTTATTATTACCCTAAACTTAGATGATGCTATGTTAAGATTGCTAAAGCAGTAGTACTGTAGTATATTATAAAAACAAGCATGACAAAATGGGTCAACATAATGAACACATCCGAGAAAATCCTCTGTAAACTCTTAAGTTGTACACGCATCTGTAAAACATTCAAATATATGTCTCTTACTAATGTTTCCAAATGGATTTATAGTATTCACTTATCTCATCCTCATCTAACCAAAGGATTGAGCTTCAACAAACTAGTAAAACAAGCTTTTTGATCCACAATAATGTAACCAGAGTATTGTTAAAATTTGACATGTAGCTGCCCTGGTAAACTAGTTATCTTATCAGCTTTTCAATTTTTCTAAACCCCACAAGTGTTTTTGCAACAACAGTGATTATTTCACATATATTTATAAACTGTCAACGAGATCTTACCATCCTGTTACTTATATATAAGAGGCTGTGTGAGTGAGGTTAGCAGTAAGAAACGAATATAGTAGGCTAGCATTCAGAATACTAGTGTAAACATCAAAATAGTCCCACATCGGTTGTTTTAGTAGTTTACTAAACGTTAATATATCACCCGCGAAGAACAATGGACACGACCTTACTTGAACAGTATCGGTTCTAAGGAGACAGAAACATAAATCTGGACTATGAACCATGACCGTTCGATCTGAGCGTGATATCATCCTCTGCTGTAGAGGATCGTTGTGATATCTTATCTGGGTGGTTGCGCATGGTGTTCTTACAGATTCAAGTTATTACTTCCCATTTTGAGGATTGGTTTATTATCCTCAGCTCCCAAGTCCCAATACATTTCCAGCATTCACTAGAACAACCTCTTGAAAACTGTCGAGAGAAACACAAGAATGAAATAACACTTCATATTAAGACTTAAATAAAAGACTACATTAAAAAAAAAATTAACTTGAATTGTAGGGCTTTACCCCTTAGGGAGCCCTTCCAGAAATTCTCGAAGGCTAGAGATAAACCCAAGCCTAAGAGGGGGTTTGGAAATAGTTTTCAACCAGCAATAGAAGCGCATCGGTTAGAACCTCATTAGCTGCGTCATTGCCCCAAGCGTAAACGTATTTATGTATTGAGCAGGTAGAGTTTCTGATTTTCTACTTCTGTGTCATCTCATCTTATAGTCCTTACAAGAGGTTCCTTATTTTAACATCAAATTTCAGACCTATCGACGCTGGGATTATACATAAAAGCTAACAAGCAAATACTTACCTGCTATCAGGTAAAAGAGTCATGTTCTCAATCTTATTCTTTAAAATATATTGGATATATTTTATTTTTCAAGCTGAAAGTGTCAGAAAGAAAACCAACTTAATTAAAACGTACACAACATCATTGAAACAAAGCACAAATAAGAAATTGTACCTGAGAATGGACTCTTTCCAACACATAAAATGTTGCATACATCTTAGGACAAAAAATTAACAATATATGAGAACTCAAATGAGGGAACTGAGGAGAAGGGAAGTTATGATTCAGATGATGGAAACAAGACTTATCATTGACACATTTTATAAGACCGGATCATTCTTCATGAACTGTATGAGTGGATGGGATGATCAAGAGGTACAATTCTAACCATCTGGAAGTTTCTCAAGCAATCAACAAACAAGCTGGCAATTTCATGATTGATCGCTTCCGGCCTACTGTGAAGGCAATGATATGTGAAACACCTCAATATGCTTCCAAAAAGCCACTTATTGGACAAGAGCAACCAAAAAAAATCTATGGAAAATTGGGAGTACAGAAAGGTCCCTGATGGAAATCACAGAAAACAGTAAAAATGGAGTTTTATTGCAATGTATGTGAGTACAATGGATGTAAAAACAGGAAAGAAAGAGATAACCAGAGTTCTATGAACTCCTACCAGAGCTATGATCCTAATCTAGAGAGAACTTCTCTCCTAACTTTCATAATGCCTCTCACCTCTCTACCTTTTCTTTTATAACAGAAGGTTGCCTAAAACTCAGAGAGCGCGAACTAACTCATAGTCCCTATTAACTAATTGTTATTCTCACACCTTCTATAATCTTCTAGAACCTGTGCTTGTATGAATTGGGCCCAATGATTGGGTCTTTGCACGTATAAAAACTCAGTATTCTATCAGTTAACTAATATGGCTGAGAAAAGGGAGATACATGAGATGCTACTCTCACAAGGTAACATATCGGGCTTGACTTGACTTGTGTGTTGGGCTTGACTCAGTGTTCTATCAGTTATCCATGTATTTGTGTGCGCTTTGTTAGCTTAGAATAGACTACAACATAATATATTAAGGACTTTTCAAAGTGTTCACTTTATCCAATTTCTCTTGTCCTAGAACCAGGAAATCAATGTATCTAATGAGAATCAGAGGATTTTATTTTAAGTCATACCAAATTTGTTATAAAGCTGGAATGACTTTGAGAGTTAGAAGTGTTTTTTATATATAAATCCAAAAGAAAGTTTTACATCAATTACAACAGTAGCATGGTTCTAACTTCTAGTCCCACATTGCTAAGACTCAACTAAAATCAAGCGTTTATAAAACTGACGCGCAGAGCAATAGACACGACCTTACTTGAACAGGATCTGTTCTATAGGATCGTATTACTGTGTCCTTGATTTCTAAGGAGACAGGAACATAAATTTGGATGATGAACCACGACTGTGTGATCAGAGCGTGATTAACGGCTCGGGTGATTCTCAAGTTGAGACATCATCCTATGTTGTAGAGGATCATTCTGGGCAGTCATATCTGACCCGGATGGTTGCACGGTGTTCTTACAGATTTAAAACTTTTTTCTTAACAAGATTTTTATTGTTTTGCCTTTAGTCTCCACAGAAGATGACATGAGAAGAAGACTGGATCACCTCATCCATTTATTTATCAATGAATAAATGTCTCTCCATTGAAGATTGTTGTGTTCTCTAACCTTTCTCAGCTATCAAAAGAAATTATGAAGGTGTGTGATCAGAGCGTGATTAACGGCTCGGGTGATTCTCAAGTTGAGACATCATCCTATGTTGTAGAGGATCATTCTGGGCAGTCATATCTGACCCGGATGGTTGCACGGTGTTCTTACAGATTTAAAACTTTTTTCTTAACAAGATTTTTATTGTTTTGCCTTTAGTCTCCACAGAAGATGACATGAGAAGAAGACTGGATCACCTCATCCATTTATTTATCAATGAATAAATGTCTCTCCATTGAAGATTGTTGTGTTCTCTAACCTTTCTCAGCTATCAAAAGAAATTATGAAGAGACGGCAGAATTGCAATTGCTGCACCCTCTAGAACAGAATAGTTGGAATCCATCCAGCAGGTTTGAGCAAAAAAAAAGGCACCAGACAAGTCGTGAAAATCGATACCAAGACCAACTTTAGCTTGATGAATTCTTAAAGGCCTTGAAAAGCAAACCCTCAAATTCTGTAGCTCTTTGCCTCAGCAAATGAATAGAGTTCCACAAACCAATTTCCTGCCAGAAAATAAATGGAATGGGTGCAGGTTATTATTATTAACAAAAAAGACTTGTGTTGTGTCCATCCTGCTACCTGAAATTTACCAAACAAAGGGATGCATTATAACATTTCATATTCAAGATGAATTGAGTTTCAAGTATTAACCTGTCTTTCATCAAACCATATTCTATAAGCAACATTAGTATTCAATCCAAGTTCCTTGGCTAATCCGTTTACTAAAGATCGAGACCCTATTACTAGGACGACCGAATCTTGATCTCCACCGCTTTTAGAGAAATAACTGTACTTGTTTCAAAGACGTCACGCCTTGTAGGTGAGAGTGGAAATAGGTCTGACCGTCCAATAGGGGCCTCACTATCGGCATGTAGTGTATGTATGGAGCTAGCTAATATCAATGATTACATAAATTTACTTACCTATATACTAGAACCTGAATGTCGTACTTGACAAGCAACCCTAAAATAGGTATCTCTAGATTCTGATATAGCCATAATGGAGAAATCTATTACACAAGTTCAATGGTGTTAGCAAGTATAAGGACAATAGAAGAAACACACAAAAATCAAGTTGATAAAGAATGATAGACTGGAAAACTAGTTTGAAGATTTGTAAATAAAGGATTCTTTCAATAAAGTTAGATAAACATGAAAGTTCTGTTAAACGTTTACAAAGTAATGCACACGCCATAAGACTTGAAGGCAGAATCTGATATTAGTCCATGGAACCATAAGAACTCTGATCTTCAGTTGAGATCAGTATTTAACTCCCTAAGAGGATTCCATACCTGCATTCCTGCAAATATCAACATGGAAACGGGTTATGTTTTTCAATAACCAAAAGCTTTGTTATGTTCAGGTTTTAAAAAATGGTCCATTTTGGCAACTTTAGGTTTTTTATGCCTCAGTGACAGTAATTGTGGTCGCATCAGTGTGTATTTAACCATAACTTTCTGCATTTTCAAGGATTGCGTTGCGATTGCGACTACGGTTGAAAAACTTCAGAAACAAATATAGTACACATTCAGAAAATCAGTGTAAGCATCAAAATAGTGCCACCTTGCTTGCTTTTGGTTTTAACTAAATGTTTATATATCGTATGAGGAGAGCATTACTCACGACCTTACTTGAACAGGATCTGTTCTATAGGCTCGTACTACTGTGTAATATTTCTAAGCAGACAGGAACATTAATCTGGATGATGATGACACATGACCGTGCAACTGCAATCAGAGTGTGAGTAATAGCTGAGATGATTCTCAAGTTGAGACATCAACTTGTGCTGTAGAGGATCGTTCTAAGCCAGTGATATCTAACTGGGGTGGTTGCACGGTGTTCTTACAAACTCAACATTTTTTTGTTTTGACGGCACCATTTTATCTTCCACTTTTTTAACAAAGGTCCATTTTGAAGTAATTTTTTCCTGAGTAAATAAATTATAATATGGAAAAAGAAAGCAAAACTATGGCAAAATTTTGATGGTGAGTGTAAGTAGTGATGAATATTGCCTTACCTGACTTGCTACTGCGATCAACAATTTTGATCCGAGATGCTTTTGTTTTGCGACTTTGACAACTGGTTGCATGGTGATGATGACGGCCAGCAGCGACATCGTCGACAAAGGCCATAGGAAGGGTCCATGGCGTCAAGTTGAGAGGATGGTAACATGCAGGGGTTCCTTGGTTTCCAGTTTTTCTGATGCTTCATTAGCCGCATGTCGACCATCTCAGTATGTTGATTGGTCCAACGGAGAAAAATGATTGAACGATATAGTGTCGTTCCCGCCCAAACGTCGGAAGATCCGCACTTCACACAACACAAGTAATGCCACTGAGAAATAGAGTATAAATTAAAGAACAGATTTAAAAAATACAAAGTAAACCAGCTAGTCAGCTACCCTCGCCCCAAACATGAAACATCAAGCACATTCATACACACTTTGGAGGAACATGTAATGAGAGTAATAAGAACCTCCATATGATAACTTTTAAAATGAACTCAAATACATGAATGACTATACTAGCCATTTATTTATATATTATATCAAAGACAATATGCAGTGGCGGAACCAGGATTTTTTTTTCCAAGGGGCCAGTTATAGTATATAAATTAAATAAAAAAAAATTATAGTGTGTATAAAAATTTGATTATTAATAAAACAAATTACATACTTTAAAATAATACTCTTACGTGCTAAATGACTTGAAATAATCAATAATTGACTTTGAATAAATACTCTCATAAACAGGGGCGAAGGGCTTCATAGCCATGGGGTAGCCAATGCTACCCCAAGAGAAAAATAAAGTCTTGGATAATTAACATAGTTTTATGTATAGCTACCCCATTAATATATTATTTGGCTACTCCAAACAATTTTGTTGGTTCAAAAAGGAATGATATTAAAAATATATTGATAATCTATTTAGTTTAGTGTCAATTATGGATGAATTTAACTTCTTAAAACTCTATAGAGCCCAATTTTTGTAAGTAACTATTGTTAGCTTTTATTTTCTTAGATGCGTTTCATTAAATATAAGTAAAACATATTGTGAATTTATTTTATTTATTGATTAAATTTAATATATTAGTTTTTTAAAATATATTTTATTTTTTTTTATTTATATTTGTCCCCCTCGTAAAAACTGTGCTAGCTTCGCCGCTGCTCATAAAGTTGAATATTAATTAGAAAATAGTTGTGTGTTTTTTAAAGAAAGAAAATAGAAATTGTACATTTTTTATATTGATAAATACATATGAAAATTAGTTTTTTAAGGAAAATATCTTTTAATGGCTAAAAAAAAGAAAATGCACCCAGCAAGTGTTGAACTCGGGTCCTATATGTACAAGTCACGCTCCATAACTGCGGAGCTTGCCTACGCTGATGATATGGATTCTCACAAACAAATAAATATTATATATATTTGAAATTTTCTAAAATACCCGCCACTGACAATATGACAATTGGTCCAAGTTGGACCAAAAGAGTTATCGGTGCAAATAAGAATTCACCTTACTAACATGATATCCCTATCTATACTATATATCCTACCATAGCCACCTAAGAGCAACACAATGCAACAACGCTTCAAAAGAGTAACCAATTTTCAACAATGCAATTGCTCTAGATTTTTCAGTTATGGACATCAAATTAGCATACACAAACCTATTCAAATAAGCATACAAATCATCAACAGAGTAACAATTTTCACAATGCAATTGCCCTCAACTTCTTCACAAAATTGGGACATATTAGATATCATGAACAAGAATATCACGTTACTAAGAAAAGTTTATGAGAAGAATATCTTCAACATAGTAACCAATTTTCCCTTACTATTCCACCAAGGCTATGTATGTCAAAGTTTGCGGACTTTTTAAGATGAGAATAGAGTTCAGTTTCAGGTTAATGCATATTTTCTAGTTCAGGTTTACGGAAAGGAGCAATAGCTAAAAAAATTGTAAATAATCAAAAGACCATATAATAACTTCATCTTAATTACTCAGTAGAACTATATAATAGCTTCTTAACTTGCTAGTTGTTACTAGTAATCAAACACGGGTAACATAAAGAAGTAAAAATCACAACAAGCAACATGAATAAACAGAAATTACAACACATGAATGCAAATCAAACACTGGTGAAGATAAGCCAACAATAATAATGAACACAAAATCAAACACAGGGAGAAGATCAGCCAGCAAATCGAAAATACAAGCAACAAGATAAAAAAACAACAAAAACAGTAAGAAAATTGATCTAAAATACCTGAGTTGAAAGAGTGGAAAGGGTGAAGAAAACGAAGAACGGTGTTGGGGATGAGAGGAAACGGCATTACAGTTTTTGGAGAGAGCAAGTCGCATGTTTCATGATTCTGGAGTGGCAGAAGAGAACGCGAGTCGCAAGAGTTTCTCGGGCCAGGTTCGTAAAGCTCCATGTTTGAATTTGCAAAAGCTGCGTTTCAATTCATAAGCCCAAATCCATAAGCTTGTTAGAGAAGCTTATGAAAAACACTAAAACAGGTTATGAGAGCTCATAAGATCTTGTGATGTTTTCTCCCAAACAGTTCTATAAACACTTCTGTCAGTAGATAAGCTCAAATAAGTTCTACATATGCCAATCCAAACAGTAGAATGCCTCAGAGTCTTTTGATCAATGCATATCTGTTATACTAAGGCAAAATCTTTTCAAATTCCCATAATTTAGTGACTATTACCAATAATCACCGCATGAGCAAATCCCATCTTTAAAATGATGGAAACGGTTTGAGTCCCTCACAACTATTTCCCTCTCAGTAATTTTAGATATGTACTTAGTTGCATTATGACAATCGCCACAAACACGCAAGTTTTTAAATATCCTAATGGAACTTCTTGGTGGGGTGCTGATGATTCCAAATGCAATGGCCAATCTCTCACTATGACTATTCAAAATCTGCTCTTTTTCATCCTCCTCAACATCTTGCAAGACAAAACTATAGTCTGGAACGTAGCCAAGGCTCTTCATTTTGGCACTCAAAACCTTTAATTCCTTGTATATATCTGTATATTTTGGATGAGTTTGGTTCCCAGTATAAAAGACTTCAGCTTTACTGCCAACTACAACAGAACTCCACCCGGGTGTTTTCCTCAATCCTCGATCTCTGGCCAACGATCTTACTTTAACTACTCCTTCCCATTTCCCGGTATTTGCGTAGATATTAGACAATAAAACATAATAGCCAACATTCTTTGAATCAACTTCTAATAAGCGATCTGAAGCTAATGCAGCCAATTCTGAATTTCCATGTATTCTGCAAGCAGAGAGAAGGGCGCCCCATACGGATGTGTCTGGTTGAATAGGCATATTGCTCACTAATTCATATGCCTTTTCCAAACACCCAGCTCTGCCAAGTAGATCCACCATGCAACCATAATGTTTCAAACCAGGCTTGATTCCATACTCTTTCTGCATGATATTAAAGCACTTTTGGCCCTCATCAACTAAACCTGAATGACTACAAGCCGACAACAAAGATACAAAGGTAATGTGGTCTGCCTTAACCCTTTCAGCTAGCATATCTTTGAAAAGCTGCAGAGCTTCTTCTCCGCGCCCGTGAATCCCAAGAGAAGATATTATGGCATTCCAAGTAACCGAAGTTTCCTGTGGAATTTCGTAAAATAAGGACAATGCATCCTCTAACCTCCCACATTTTCCATACATGTCAATTAGGCAGGTAGCTACAAAGACATCCAAGTAGAGAGAGTTTTTTATCAGCCTCCCATGAATTTTCATCCCTTGTTGCAAAGCTCCAACGTGGGAATATGCTGGGATAATGCTCACCCAAGTCCCTTGGTTTGGGATTATATTTCTACACTCTTCCATCATATTGTAAGCATCAATTGCCTCACTTGCAAGACCATTTTGAGCATAACCTGTGATCAATGTGTTCCATGAAATTGTATCTTTTCTGGGAAGCTGATCAAAAACTGTATGTGCACAATTCATATCTCCCAATTTTGCGTACATATTCACAAGTGCATTGCCGATCACAACATCCTTCTCAAGCCATTCACGCCTTATAACAAATCCATGAATAGATCTGCTAATCCTTTGATCACTTAACTGACCGAAAATTGACGTCAAACTCACAACTGTCAGCAAATCAGGTCTCATTCCAACAAGTTGCATCCCTTTAAAGAACCTAAGTGCAGTATTTGGATCATTATTCTGCTCATATGCAGCAATTATAGAATTCCAAGATACCAAATCCCTCACTTCCATGTCATCAAAAACCCTTTGTGCATCCTGCAACCTACCAAACTTTGAATACATATTAATCAAAGCATTGGAAACAAAAACATCAGTATCCAACCCATGCTTCAACACATGCAAATGAATCAACACCCCATTAACAATATCATCCGATTGTGCACAAACAGGAAGTATACTCGACACAGTAACCGTATCCATCTTCACTCCCTCAACTTTCATACTATTCAAAACACCTAACGCCCCTGCTGCATTCCCATTCTGACAAAACCCTGAAATCATGGCATTCCAAGAACCCACATCTTTCACTGGCATATCAACAAACACCTTGTGTGCAACATTTAAAACACCAAACCTCGAATACAAATGAATCAACGAAGCAGCAACAAATACATCATTCTCAAAACCCATCTTAAAAACACAACAATGTACTTTCTTCCCATCAACAAGATGCACACAAGCTTTCAATATAGGAGGAAAAGTATAAAAATCGGGTCGTAAATCACCAGCACACATAGAAAACAATTCATTGACACAATTCATAGCTTCATTGTATTTCCCAAATCGAACATAAGCAGCAATAATTGAATTCCATGAAAATATATTCTTTTTATGAATGTGATTAAAAGTAGAACGAGATAATGAAATATCTCCAAGAGTAACATACAAATTAATAAGCTTTGTAGATAGAACAACGTTTTGTATTTTTCCCAACACGATTAGAAGAGCGTGAAGCTTCTTAGTAGCATTCACATTTACGCAGGAGTTGAATAAAGCGGTGAAATTGATGTCTTTTTGTAGAGAAGTTGTAGCTGATGAAAAACAATGGTGAAGACATCGATGCAATGAGGAAAGCTTAGAAACTGATTTGAGAAGAGGAAGCATAGAATTTGTTGTGGCGTTGGTGGCCTGAAATCGGCGAAAAGGCGGCGGAATAGACCTATCGCGGCAGCTAGGCTCGGAGAGAACGGTGCTTTAGGACGACTTTCCGGCGGTGTTTTCCAGGCAGCATGAAGACGAGAAAGAAAAACAAAAGAAAACGGCTACTTACACCCCCTTAACACAGTTTAATTTGCAAAAGGCCTATAGAGTAATAATTTTCATACACATGGTTGTAAATTTTCTCTAAAATTTTTAATGTTACTGTATGTTCAAAAATAGAATTGAGTATTTTGGTTAACGCACTGTTTGGAAAAAATGACTTATGGCTGATGGCTGATGGCTGATGGCTGATAGCTTATGGCTGATAAGCTAATTTAAGTGTTTGGTAAAATTAGCAGTTCAGCTGGATGATAAATGTAAAATGACATAAAAGGACATTCTTAATTCATATTAAAATTGATATTAGTTTAATATTTAAGATACTTTAATTTATTTATTTTTTTTGACAAAAGATACTTTAATTATATTATAAAAAAATACTTTAATTATTTATAATTAATTTTTAAACATTTATATAGTATTTTTATTTTATTTCAAACCAAATTAAATCAATATTTATCTTCATTATTTTTATGTAGATTTTTTATTTTCTAAAAAACCTGGTTTTTCTAAAAACTCATAGTAAAAATTGATAGTTTTATTAAAAAAGTATATGATTTATTATAATTGTACAAAACAATAATAATAAGGATATATATATATATATATATTAAAACAGTAAGTGACGTAAAGTTTTTTTCTTTTTACGATGAGCAACTTAAATAAAAAAAAACTCAATTATCACATAATAAAGGATACTGATCAATGATAATGGTTTATTGAAAAAAAAAAGCATGGTTTATATTCATGTAAAATATACAGTTTTATTTTAAATAATAAATCATAAAGGATAAAATTGGGTTTTGATTAAAATAATAAGGGTAAAAGTGGAAAAAAAGATGATAATTTATAAGATATAAGCTCATAAGCTACTTGAAATAGCTTCTGGAAAATAAGCTATAAATCAGTAAAATAAGCTATAAGTCAGTGTCGAAAAGACCGTTACCAAACAGGTCTTTTAGCTTATAAGCTATAAGATATAAGGTATAAGTCAGTTTAGTGGTGCTGCCAAACAGACCCTAAGTTAGAAAAGACATGCATCATTTTATTTAAATACAGCAAACTAAAGCTAGAGAGGATTAAGTCGAGAACGGATTAAGGAGCATGCAAGGTTTGTCAAGTATTGACTGACCCCTGAAAAAAAATCTTGGTAAAAATCAAAACATGCAGAAAAAATGCAAGCTTTGAACACGGCCTCTTTCAAAATGTAAAATCTAAACAACTTCAAAATATAATTTTCGAATTGCACCAATATATAGTACAAAATTCAAAACTAAACCGATTTGGTTCAAAATGTGGAATATTAATTGCATCAAAAGGGGTGAAAAAAAATAAAAAATTGGGAGGAACTGAGAGCAATATGTGGGGTTTAAAGAATAAAATTCTTTTAAATTGAGTATATTGATTTTGAATAGGACTCAAAATATGTGATTGATAAATTTTCTAGTTAAAAGTAGAACACATTTGATATATTCTTTCTTATATTATAAAAAAATTATTAGAAACAAATTTAGAGAATAGTGGTAGAGAAGATGAGAGTTTTGACTGTTTTGTATTATTCTATTCACATGTGTGTTTTTATGCTGAAACAAGAGTCATATTTATAGAATGACTTCCGAAACAGATTCAACTGGTGGTGGAAAAAAAAAAGTCATATTTATTGATAAGCTTATAATCAATAAGAATGACCTAATTATATTATATGTTAAATAATATATTAAATTATATTATATTATATTATATATAAAATTAAAAAATGTTAGTTCAAAGATTTGGTTTTTTTTTACAAAAATTCAAGGATTTGGTTACAAAATTAAACATGGTAAGATAAAATTAAGCCATATACTCAGGGATATAAATCACCTATTAAACTTCTCTAATAACTCAGTATATGTTAAATTATATTATATTATTATATATTAAAATTAAAAAACGTTAATTCAAAGATTTGGTTTTTTTTCTTTTTACAAAAATTCAAGGATTTGGTTACAAAACAAAACATAGTAGGATAAAATTAAGCCCTACCCTCAGGGATATGAATCACGTATTTGCAAATCTTGAGTGTAAATTAAAAAAAAAATACAAAAAAAAAATAAGAAGAAAAAATATATAAGTATAAAAGAAATCTTCTCATAAAAATAAGATTGGAAACCACCTCTAAAAAAAAGATATTATTCAAATATATTTTTACTTCAAAAATAGGAACAAAAAAATCTAATTAAAAGAAATTTACGCATAAAAATATGAACAAAAATCAATATAACAGATACGCATAAAAAATAGTACTAACTCTTTTTTTTTTTATGAAAAAAAAGTAACTCAATCTAACATATAACAATTTATATATAAAAATAGCAGAACCTAATAAAAGAATATACTTATTTATGAGTTTAAAAATAAAAGAACATAAAAATAGAAACAAAAACACAATGAGCCCATTTGGATCGACTTATTATAAGTTGGGTAAAATAACAGATACCCCCTGTAATGTGGGCGTGTTTTGTTTTTCCCCCCTATAAAATATTTTTGTGCAACTCGCCCCTTGCAAAATACTGACTCTTTGCTTTTGCCCCCCCATGCACAAAACTTGACAGCTGACTGTGCATTTTTTGCCACGTGGCTTTATTATAATTTTTATTTAAATTAAATGCCTGACATGTGTCAAACTAAATATTAATTAATTTTTTTTTAATAAACTGAATTTAAAAGAAAAATAAAAAACAGAAAATAAGTTTTATAAAGTAGTTTATGAAAACAATTTATAAGGATATAATTTTTGTTAGTGAAACCTTATGAATTAACATGCGTAAATAAAAACTTACGGATTAACACGAGACAATTGCTTTAATAAATTTTTTTAATCATACACGGGACACTTGCTTTAATAAAAAAAGAAATTGAATAATAAATATTTATTAATATTAATTATAATTTATTACACAAAAATCATACATAGGACAATTGTTTTAATAAAAAAATCAACGGACAACAAGCTTTCACAAATAATTTTTTTTAAACAACAAAAGAATGAATCAATAATAAATATTAAAAAAAAAAAACAATACAAAATGTTTATCAGTAATACATAAAAGGAACTGAATAAAAAATTCATACCCGGAACAATTGCTTTGATCAAAAAAATTTAATCTTACACGGCCCCGGACAATTGCTTTAATTAAAAATAAAATTGAATAATAAATATTTATTATTATTATTATTATTATTATTTTGACAAAAGAAAACTTATTGCATTTCATTCATAATAATAAGTTCAATACAAAGGTGGACAATAATTAAACACTTGGGGACTAGCAGTAAAGCGAGTTGCCTGAGCTAATTCATGAGCCACTCGATTTGCTTGTCTCCGGATATGGCTGACCTTACAGTTCAGATTTAAAACTAGTAGCCTCCTACATTCATCTATAATACTGCCAAACTCGGTATCATTAATCTAGAATATTCTTCCTTTTAATATTAAGTTCCTGCACCACTTGTAGACAATATGTTTCGATCTGAATCACGTCATAGTGGGTATTGTGAATCCATCGAAGTACTTCTAATACTCCCATTGCTTCTACTTCTGCAATGCTCATTGTGCCCTCTGTCATACCCTAATTTTGCTCCATGATATTTTTCACACTTTTTGCATTTGTTAGGAAAAAATCAACAAAGTCAAAACTTTGACTAAAAAGTCAACAAAGTCATTTTTTTATTGAAAAAGTCAAAGTTGGCACAAAAATAAATGGAATCATTTTTCTTGCATGGTTTTTGCATGGCATGATCATAAAGGGCCATATTTACCATTTTGCCCTTCCATTAATTTTTATTTTCTTATTTATTATTTATTTCTAGTTAGTTACTTGCGTTTCAAGAAACCTTTTTAACATCAAATTTAAATCCTTTTTTCTCATTTTTTATCCATAATCATTTTGCACAATCACATTTCATCATCATGCATATTTTTTTTTTTGCATATTTTTTTTTATTTTATTATTTTATGTTTAATTTGTTATTTATCCCAAAAATCAAAGAAAATTCAAAAAAAATCTCTCAATCATTAACACATCATCATCCTTATCATTAAACAACCTAGAATCTTCCAATCATTGACACCTCACCATGTATTTTGTTTGGGATCAAAGGAACAAAAAATAGTACACAAGTCACAAACTTTAATCCCTCAAATACCCTCACTTTTGATCAATAATCCCCAAGAAACCTTACCCTAATTAGTTAGTATAAATAGCACCTCAAATTCAGTGTCAGGGGACATGAAAAAATCATTCACAAATCACAGAAAAAAGCTGCGCTAACATTCCTCCGTTTTTCTTCATTCTTCAAAATCCAAAATCACCCATTCTCAACCATTTTCAACATCCAAATACTCAAAACTCATCTAGAGGTGTGCAGTAACAAGGATCAAGTATCATTTCCAAACTTTGATTCAAGGATTGAGCACGATTCGGAAAAGAAAATCGGGTCATATAAGGAACTTCGAATTTCTGAGATTCAAGCTTCAAACGAGGTAAATGATTCTTCATCCATGCTCAAACATATACTCTGAATCATTTCTATAGCTCATTTCAACTTGGATTGTTGTATTTTGGATTTTGCCATTTTTGAGTGTTCATCACTTTCTTTCTTCGTGATCTATGTTTTAAGCTTCAAATGCGAAATCTAATGATGGATTCATGTTCAGTTGGCAAAAACAAGTGAGTTTGAACTTTGTTTCGTTAATTTTGGTGCCGATTCGTGATTTCGGGTTTGAAACCCGTGGAGCTTTAAAGCTCTTTCATGGCTTCCTCGTGTTGCTGAGGAAGAAGGTGAGTGAGGTTGAAGACGATGACGTGTCAGCACGTCATTGGCTCCCTCAGGTTTTAAACATGGACGCTAGATCGTTTTTTCGGCCAAGTTTTAAAATCTTACCGTGCACCATTTTTCATTAGCACACAGGATTATTTTTGTGCTGACTCCCATTTTTGTTTGACTCTGCACGCGGACTGGGCTTTCCAGCCCAGATCTGCTACGCGCACCACCTTTAGTATTTGCACCCCCTTGCTTAAATTAATTTTAATTGATTTTCTGCTTATTTCCAAAAGCACTTAAGTGACTAATAGCTTATTTAAGCTATTTTAGTCACTTTGCTATGCTTAAATTTTGCTCTTCATCTTTGAGCCTTTATTTTTGCTTTTTAGCTTATTCTTTAGCTTTTTAGCTTATGTAATCACTTTTTAGCTTATTTTCATAAGCACTTATTTGGTGCTTGAGCTTTTTAGCTTACTGGACCATTTGGTTATGCTTAAATCATGTGTCATTTCTGTTTGTCTCATTTGAGCATTTATTTTAGCTTTTTAGCTTATTGTTTAGCTTTTTAGCTTATTTTCATAAGCACTTATTTGGTGCTTAAGCTTTTTAGCTTACTGGACCATTTTGTTATGCTTAGATCATGTTTGACCTCTGTTTGTCTCATTTGAGCTTTTATTTTTGCTTTTTAGCTTATTCTTTAGCTTTTTAGCTTAATTAATCACTTTTTAGCTTATTTTCATAAGCACTTATTTGGTGCTTGAGCTTTTTAGCTTACGGGACCATTTTGCTTTGCTTAAATCATGTTTGATTTCAGATTATGTTCATGCTTCCCTTAGCTTGTTGTTTAATCACTTTTCTAGCTTTTTAGCTTATTTACTTAAGCGCTTAATTATGATTAATTGCTTATTTTTATTTCTTATGCTTGTCTTCAGCTCTTTAGCTTTACTTCAATTCATTCTAACTCATCTCATCTACTTTGATTTAATTTAGCATGTTTATGTTATTTAATTCATTGTACGCTACTTTAGCTTATGCATTTTTATTTAATTATGCATCATATCTCATTCTTGTTCATGCATTCGCATTCATTATTTAATGTTTCATGCATTTTGTTATTAATTGATTATTATCATTGTGAATTTCACTTCTACTACTTCTTTTTTTATTTTGTCTGATGCTTGGGTCTGTCTGACATTTCTTTTCATAATCAAACTTAATCAAACTTTTTGCAATAACCAACAAATGAAAAAGGGAGAATCTGGCAGTTGCTTCTTTCTTCCCCGAGTTGTCTTGGTAGCCGGTCAGTTGACTAGTTTACTCGAGCTTCTCTCATTCTAAAACAAGCGTTAAAATTAACCAACACTCGTCTTTTCTTTCAGACGCAATTTCTTTAATCAAATTAATAAAGACTTTCATAATAACCAACGAATGAAAAAGGGAGAATCTGACAGTTGCTTCTTTCTTCCCTGAGTTGTCTTGGTAGCCGGTCAGTTGACTAGTTTACTCGAGCTTCTCTCATTCTAAAACAAGCGTTAAAATCAACCCCACACACTCAAACTTCTTTTCAGAAAACATGGATATACGCTTTATCCATTCCTTTGACACATACGAGCTTAAGCCTCTCTTTAGAGCATACAAGCACCGTTGTATCAGCGGAATGCGAAATAAGCAACATCCGTTATTCAACTCTTTTTACAATGGATACACGTTTTATCTATTCCCCTGACACACACACACAGCTTAAGCCTCTGATTAGAGCATACAAGCGTCGTTGTGTCAGCGGAATACGAAATAAACGTTATCCACTAAAACCAACCAACCACACAAACATTTTTTATCAGAACTACGTGAGTTTTGAATTTCCCATTGCACCGGGGAATACGTAGGAGCGGGCTCCTACAACCGTCAAACTCAAATAATAAAAACTTTTCTTTTTCTTTGGAAACGAAGTAGAGATTAGCCGACGATAGAGTAATTTAATTCAAACCTGCGCAGACAAACCCTAAACCACCTAAATGGTTCCCATCGAGTACGATGGATGCGAGGGGTGCTAACACCTTCCCCTCGCGTAACCAACTCCCGAACCCGCCATGGTTCTTCAACCATGTTAACCTCAAGGTTTTTTTCGATATTTTCCTTTCCCTCCATTTGGGATAAATAAAAATCGGTGGCGACTTCATTGTGTTATAATGAGAATTTTCCAGCCCACTACACCCTCAAGTTTCATCGCAAAGGCTTGCACAAAACGTCCGTTATTATCTTCAATGCATGTCTATTATTAATTATAATTTATTACACAAAAATCATACACGAGACAATTATTTTAATAAAAAAATTAATTTAATAAATTTAACAAAAGTACAATGACGTCACTTATATTTTAATAATATTTTATAATTAAAAGTCAATAGACCCTTGTGAATGCACCGGTCTCAAAACTAGTAATTATTTATAACATTTTCCTTTTATTTTCAAATTTATCATGTATGAAATTCAAAATCACGAACTATCTTGGTTTGGAAAGTGGAGTCCGAACTGTATCAAAGGGTAAAAAAATAGAAAATTGAGCATGTTGATTTTCACACTACAACATTTTGGAGTTTAGGCAACAGTTTTTTAGGCAACGTTGAAAAACCGCGCCTGTAACTTGGAATAGGCAGCGGTTTTGAGTACGTTGCGTAGTTCGCATACCAACAACTAAAAAACCGTTCCTAAAGAGAGTATAAGCAACGGTTTGTACGGTTTGTCCACCGTGCGTATTTCTCATGGCAACATTGAAAAACCGCACCTATAACTTGTAATAGGCCGCAGTTTTGAGTACCGCTGTCTAAACCTCAACATGTTGTAATGTGAATTGGACTCAAAATGTGTGATAGATAAATTTGATAGTAAAAAAGAGGTAAATTTGAGTTATGTGCTATTCTTTCTTATATTTTACAAAACTATTTTTCTTTTATTTTCAAATCTATCTTGTTGAGTTTGTTATAAGACAAAACAATCAAAAAACTCATGTAAATACAAAAGTGCACTTTTTTCAAATCTACGGTATTTTTAGTATTATTATTAGTAGTAAAATGACCAAGACAGACCCAAATACGAAGGAAAACCTACAAAAGCAAGAAAAAGCATCAAGACAGAGTCCAAGATGCAAAAAGACAAGAAAAAACCCAAAAATTGAAGAAAATCAGCATTCCATCGCAGCACGATGATTCCCATCGTGCCATGATGGGAACTGCTTGTTCGCCAAGAAATCAGAAGCAATAAATCTGAAGAAAATCTTTACATCGCAGCACGATGGAGTATATCGCAGCACGATGGAGTAACTTGGCGCCCAAGTTGATGAAATGCACAGGATCAGTTATAAAACTGAACTAAATCTTCACATCGCAGCACGATGGCTTCATCGTACTGCGATGCCTTGCTGAGGCCCATTACAAAAACTATAAATAGAGCCTCCCTTTCATTGTTAAAATCATTCAGAAGTAGTAGAACACTCTCTACTATAAGGAGAGGTTCAGAGGAGCTCTATTGGGCATAGTTTTCTCCCCTTACGGGAAAACTAACTCAGCAAGGTATGTTTCTTTAGGCTTTTGTATTTAGGTTATATTTTGTAATTTAAATATGTAGTCTTTATATTTATGCCTTAGGTTGTGGTGGAGAAGATGAACTCCCCAATGAATATTTGGAGTCTGTGATTGAGTCTAAGTTATAATAAATGATATTTAGTAATTGTGTTTGTTATTTACTTTCGCGCACTTTAATAACGTATCTCGTAATCTGGCCGGATAAGCGGGAGCGCCCACAGAATTGATATCAGGTTTTGACTTGATATGGTCCGGAACTCGTAGTAAATAATGCTAGGTGAATAGAGACGGTAACATCCTGAACTAGTCGTGAACTGAGCGGTTAGAGGAGGAATCATGCACTAGGTGTGATCTGAGTACTTAGAAGATGTACAACCCTATACTAGGACCTAGAGGTTAATTGGTGAAGAGCCTAATGAATGTTTATAAACAACTCACTTAGTAATTAGGGTATGTGACACATCGAGGTTAGGCTCTCGTAGGTACCTTAGTTAATAATGTAGGGAAACTTTAACAAACATAGTGTAATAGTAAGGTATTACTACAACAAGGATAATTCACCGCCGAACATAATCTAAGTAACTATGTTATACACCGATCATGCCAAATATGAAGAAGGGAGGGAGTCCAACCACCATACCTAGCCTCTATATTTCTTGAATCTATTATTTATACATTCTGTTATTTATATTTCTGCAAGCATTACGCTTCTTTTATAAAAACCTTTTCCAAAAACCCAAAGCGAATGCAAACTATCTCGAACTTAAATAACGCTAGTGAAGCTTTGGCACGATCCCTGTGGATACGAACTCATTCTATACACTAGAGTGTGAATTATTACTCGACGACAGACTGGTGCACTTGCCATACCCTAGTCAAGTTTTTGGCGCCGTTGTCGGGGATTGTGTTTACAAAACCTTACTAGATTCATTTAAGTTTGCAAAAAAATTTCAAAAATACAAAAAAAAAATTATAAATTAAAAAATCTTGTTCATGATTGTGGATTTTAATCTGTGAAAATTCTGGCTAAGGATAAGTCTTGGTATTTAAGCGGTCCATTGTGATCCACCTCACTTACCTGAGAATTTTCATGGTGACAAAGACACATGAGACAAACCAAAAATAGTTTCACAAAAAATATTTATCCCAGTGCTACTGAGGTATTTTGTTTAAAGTGCATGCAGACAGGTACTCAAGGCACTAGGAATCACAAAGGCTGGCAACAGCCAAATAAAGACAGTATTCTCATAGGAAAACTCTCAAAGTGATGAGAGATGGATTAAATTGCAAGAGAGTAAGCTGCAACAAAAAGTCAATGGTCAGAAGGATCATTTGACTAGAGCTTCCATAGGAAGTAAAATAGTAAAAGGGATGTTTACAGGAATGGTTCGGAAATACAAGAACCATTGGCGAAGATGACAAAGAAAAGAGAGAGAGGCCATTAGGAAAGAAATAATTCAATCAGGAGAATCAAGCTGTAAAGTCACCTCTGAAGAACAATTTCTTCTGCAGGAAGAAAGCGCAAAAAAGAAAGACGTGCACGAATATAAGTTTGGGGTGAAATTGATGTGTTCTATGAAGCTGCACCGGTAAATAAGTCGCCAACCGGATAGTTGAGGATATGGTGAAACAGACCTGGTTCTACCCACATTGAGATCAGAAGGAATGAAAGATGGTCAGTGCTTCAAGCCGGAACAAAGAAGCACAATAGAGAGACATGCGAACCTATCCTCTGTAATGGAGGAAATGCCTCAAGCTAATGAGAGGCTAAACAAGCGCTGCTTGGGAGGCAACCCAATGATAAGTATTTTAATTTCAGTATTTTAATTCAGTAATTTCAATTCATTTTTTCAATTCAATAAAGTATGCCGAGAATTCCGCATGTCATTTTCATCTATTTAACCCCTTATTCAAACTTACAAAAATAAAAATAAAAAATTAAATAACTTTTTTGCTGTTTATTATTTAGTGCATGACTAACTGTTATAGGTAAGATTGCGGCGAAATAAGTTATAAATCTTGATGAGACGAATTTCACAACTTCATACAGAAAAACCAAAGGTGATTGCTCTGAAGTGCGAAGTTCGGGAGACAGAGAGACGAGTGATGAAGCTGGTATCCGTGAGACAAGTGTTCAACTTCAGTTATACCTAAGCCATGTGATGATTTGAGCCAAATATTTCCAAACGGTATTACCACTTTCTTTCGAATTACTATGAGAGTACCGTGCACTTGTTTATTTTCTAGAACTTACTCTAATTCTCTGCTGAGTGGATAGTTTGATATTATATTCATTGAGGCAATTGTTTGTTATAACCCAGAGCCTTTTCAAGCCACCCTTATTATTATATATCATTTGCTAGCCAATTTTGAGCCGTAAAAAAAAAAAATTATTATCCCTTTTTTTTCGGTGACAAACCACGATACAAGTCTGTAGACCAGAAAAACAATAATTTACCCTCCTTGGAGTTAGGTAATAGTTCTCAAAGTCTTGGCAACAAAATAAGTTTGGGGTTGCTCATGGAACTAGTAACGTTTAAGTTTGGGGTGGGTATACGGAGAACTATCACTATAAAAAGAAAAAAATAAAAAAGAGACGGGAAAACATCAAAAATTCCCTAAAAAAATAGTCTCTTAAAAAAAAAAATGAAAAAGAAAGAGCCAAAGGGCAAATGAAAAGAGCCAAATGGCACAAAAAGTGATAGAAAAGAACCACACAAAGACACATCCGGTTCTTAATCTCTAATACCAACACAAAAAGGCACCATAAGGAAAAAAGGTTGCGCACACAAAAAGGAATAACAAAGTAGAACTTAACTCCAATGTTTAGCCTACTATTCCCAAAAATGTCCTACCTTGACCTAAGCCACGTTATAACCCTGAAAAAGACTTCCAATAATGCATGTGTATTGAATTTTGACAGGTTGCTTAGAGTTCTTGCAAGCCTATGGTAAAATGGCAGGTTGTACGATGATTGAGAGATAACCCTTTCAATTAATGAGCGAAAAACACAAATGTGAGAGAAGGAAAAGTTGGACATGGACTCCTGCGGGCATTTGTCCGATTTGCTACTATTGACGTCTCCTGAGCCTAGCAGGACTGAGCATGATCGCGGCGGTAAGAAATCAGCGGTACCATTGCTGAAATATAAGAAAGCTTGTGAAATTCCTATCATTATTATTTATCTCTTGTTTCTCTAAGGATCTTGTCTGATAGCATGTTACTTGAGGACAATCAACAGTTTAAGTTTGGGGTTGTGATGACAGGAATTTCTACGGTATTTTTAGTATTATTATTAGTAGTAAAATGACCAAGACAGACCCAAATACGAAGGAAAACCTACAAAAGCAAGAAAAAGCATCAAGACATAGTCCAAGATGCAAAAAGACAAGAAAAAACCCAAAAATTGAAGAAAATCAGCATTCCATCGCAACACGATGATTCCCATCGTGCCACGATGGGAGTTGCTTGTTCGCCAAGAAATCAGAAGCAATAAATCTGAAGAAAATCTTTGCATCGCAGCACGATGGAGTATATCGCAGCACGATGGAGTAACTTGGCGCCCAAGCTGATGAAATGTACAGGATCAGTTATAAAACTGAACTAAATCTTCACATCGCAGCACGATGGCTTCATCGTACTGCGATGCCTTGCTGAGGCCCATTACGAAAACTATAAATAGAGCCTCCCTTTCATTGTTAAAATCATTCAGAAATTGGAGAACACTCTCTACTATAAGGAGAGGTTCAGAGGAGCTCTATTGGGCATAGTTTTCTCCCTTTACGGGAAAACTAACTCAGCAAGGTATGTTTCTTTAGGCTTTTGTATTTAGGTTATATTTTGTAATTTAAATATGTAGTCTTTATATTTATGCCTTAGGTTGTGGTGGAGAAGACGAACTCCCCAATGAATATTTGGAGTCTGTGATTGAGTCTAAGTTATAATAAATGATATTTAGCAATTGTGTTTGTTATTTACTTTCGCGCACTTTAATAACGTATCTCGTAATCTGGCCGGATAAGCGGGAGCGCCCATAGAATTGATATCAGGTTTTGACTTGATATGGTCCGGAACTCGTAGTAAGTAATGCTAGGTGAATAGAGACGGTAACATCCTGAACTAGTCGTGAACTGAGCGGTTAAAGGAGGAATCATGCACTAGGTGTGATCTGAGCACTTAGAAGATGAACAACCCGATACTATGACCTAAAGGTTAATTGGTGAAGAGCATAATGCATGTTTATAAACAACTCACTTAGTAATTAGGGTATGTGACACATCGAGGTTAGACTCTCGTAGGTACCTTAGTTAATAATGTAGGGAAACTTTAACAAACATAGTGTAATAGTAAGGTATTACTACAATAAGGATAATTCACCGCCGAACATAATCTAAGTAACTATTTTATACACCGGACATTCCAAATATGAAGAAGGGAGGGAGTCCAACCACCATACCTAGCCTCTATATTTCTTGAATCTATTATTTATATTTCTGCAAGCATTACGCTTCTTTTATAAAAACCTTTTCCAAAAACCCAAAGCGAATGCAAACTATCTCGAACTTAAATAACGCTAGTGAAGCTTCGGCACGATCCCTGTGGATACGAACTCATTCTATACACTAGAGTGTGAATTATTACTCGACGACAGACTGGTGCACTTGCCAGACCCTAGTCAGACATCAATGTTTTTTATTTTACAAAGCAAAGATAAAAGAAAAAGAAAAAGAAAAGAAACTAGGTTAGAACTATGACGTTCAAGTCAATATATGATCAAGGTGAAGTGAAAATGAGAATTCGATTAGTCGGTTCTTGGACTGACTAATCCATCCCTTTAAAAAATAATGTGATTTTATTTAATATAATTTTAAAAAATTATATGTTTATTTATAAATGTTTCAGTTTATTTCAAATATATAGAAATTTTAAATTGTAGAATTTAGTCTAACTTAAATATTTTATTGAAAATAATATTATTTAATTATATTTCTTTTAGGATATTTTTAAAAACATTTCCTTTGAACTTGTGGTGCGACCCAAACCAATAGAGTTACCATTAAAAAAATGTCGTAGTTCTTTTACCCAACACAAACTAATGAAGTTATCATTTTATTTCAGCCAAGTAAATTAATAAGTCCCCAATAGCTAAAAGTAGTAGTCAGGTCAGTGATGACTGACCTCTTTAACGTTGGATAAAAATAAATAAAGAATAATAATTGTACTAGCACAATTGAACTAGGCGCCAACAAGAAAGAGTTTTGAAATTAATGTTGTTCAAGTACTCTCTCCGTCCTATATTGTAAACAAAAAAAAAATTCACATTTATTAAGAAAATTGAAATGTGATAATTTGAAGTATGACTTTTTGTGTTTTTCTTGAAATAAGTTTTAGAGGAAGATGTAAAAAGAAATTTTATTGGTTATTAATTATGGGGAAAAGAAGAGAGTATATTAAATGCAATTTATATTAAATTTTATGAGAGTAAGTAAAAGTGAATCTTGAAAATGATGAAACTGAGTTATTTTTGCTTATAATTTGGGACAAAAAAAAAAATCTTTTTTACTTATAATATGGGACGGAGGAGTACATATAAGATCACCAAGCTATGATGAAAACAAAAAGCCTTTTATATTTAATCCAATCCTATTTACAACATATATTGTGCTTCTTTGTGCAAATGGATTGAGTCCATTTGCTCATAATGCAGCAGAAGTGCAGTCATTTATTTGAGTCGTCGGATTAAAATTAGACAGTTTAAATTTTAATGCGGTTTTATTTTTTTTAAATATAAAAATTTTGATCTTCAAATTTAAACTATCTAATTTTCAATCGAATGACTTGATCTTATTGATTGTATATAGTTATGTGTTATGACTGCACTCAATTTGAATTCGATCTCCTCTTTGTTTTGTTCAGGGCCAACCACAAGGAAGCGCATCTAGCTCTCCGATGTCAAGCCTCCAATTTATAGGGGACTCCAAATTATAATTATATATATGTGACATTAGGTTCACTAAAAACAACAAAAATAAATTATATAAGTCCAAGTCTCATACTCTCATTTACATTTAACTTATCCATGTTCATTTTTAGCTTAAGATTTTCATGTCAACATGGCATTATTATTGGGAAAAACAGACATAGAGAAAATAAAAGAAAACAATCACAACATAAGAATACACGATATTTATTTACTTAGTTTGGTTAAAGCAATTTACTCTGGGAGAGAGAAAATTTTAATTGTGTATGAAATGGTTACATGTGATCACACTGATGTGAGATCAATGTGGAGGACCCATATATTGTGTTAGTTATCGCGTAATATAGTCTTTAACGGAATTTAATAAAGAGACTATTTTAACTAAAATTTTACAATTTTAGAGATGCATTCGTCAATTCGCAAAATAATATTCCTATCTACCCATGGACTTCATGAAGATACTGATTCTCTCATATTGCTGCTGCTGAATTTCTTGGGCCAACTTTTTCCTTGTGGTTCCTAAAGAGACAAATCATAATTAATAATTCTACTTGTTCATTTTAGCTCAAGATTTTCATGTCAACATGGCATTACTATTGGAAAAAACAGACATAAAAAAACAAAATAATATAATCACAATATAAGAATACACGATATTTGTTTACTTAGTTCGGTTAAAGTAATTTATTCTGGGAGAGAGAACAACTTTCCGGAGGGGCGGAGCTACTTGAGGGCCGCAGCCTGTCCCAAAATTTTCGATTTTAATCAGGGCCGGCCCAACATAAAGTGAGGCCTAAAACAGACATTAATATGAGGCCTAACATAATTTTTGACCCAACATAAAGTCTATTGTATTGTAAGAAATATTTTTTTAGTAAAACATAGTGCAAGAAAAAATGTAAAATTTATATTTAGACACAGTTAGAAAAATATTGATAAAATGTATCAATTATATTTGTAATAAAATTAAAATTTATTACTTGTAGAAAATAAAATATACTATTAGAAAAAACTTCTTTTTATTTTTGGTGATTAGAAAAAACTTCTATAATATGAACAAAATAAAAAAAATGATTTTCATTCTATAATATTTTCTTTTTAGAATTTTGTTAATCATGATATTTTCTCATCATCAGATTATATATTACGTTGTTTAAAATATATTATATCGTCAATTTATAGTTAAAAATGTATAATAGATGACCAAAACTGTTAAATTTAAAAAAAGTAAGACAAATTACGCAAAATGGTAACAATATGGGAAGCAAAACTGCAATTAAACCTTTAATTTATTTGCTTTATTTTCATAATTTTTAGTTATTGGAAGTTTTTTAATTACAACTTTAATATTTCGATGTTGTGTGAATTTTTTAAAAAATATTGCTAAGAACAAATTATTAAAAAATGAAAATCCAACTAAAATTTGTGGTTAAATTTTGTATTCCCTTTTTTATATTGTGGTATAGGTTAATAATTTTTATTGAAATTAATAATATACTCTAAACAATTTATCTTTTTGAATAATAATAATAATAATTATTATTATTTTTTTGATAAAATTGAATAATTATAATTAACAACTAGAAGATTATGCTTCTCAAAAAAAGAAAAAAAAAAACTAGAAGATTATGAAAACGAATCTTCTTCAAGTTGCAAACCAATCTCATTCTCTGCACTTTCATTAGTTCCATCTCAAAAAATCTAAAATAAGTGAAAATAACAAATAATGAAAAACAGCACTCCCTGGATTTGAACCAGCATCCTACCCCTTTCTCAATGCTAAAGCGCTACCAATTGGACTATACAGCTTATTATGATTAACATGGGGCCTAACGCTATATATAAACTTCAAAGAATATTTTTTTTTTGGCCTAATTCCTTTATAAAAAAAAATAAATTTAGTGGGCCTAAAGCCTTAGCTTGGCCAGCTTTACCCTTGGGCCGGCCCTGATTTTAATAGGTATATATACATATCTTTATACACTGTTATTTTATATATATTAATAGATTCAAAATTTCACAACAAAGCAAAGCTGGCTAGGTGGTTGAGGACCGCTCCCCACTTTAAAGAGTCAATGGTTCTACTTTTGCTGATGGCATTTTTAGCTTTTTTACCCATTTTTTATTTCTTTTCATAATAGGTTTAATATTTTATTATTGTATCAAATACATATAGATATTTTTGAAAGAAAATACATATAGATATTAAATTAAGTTGGTTTAACATTTAAATAATATTATACCGTTCAATAACGTTTTAACGAATGAGTCGACATTAACTTTTTATTTTAAGTGATAAATTTTTTCATGTTTTTTTGTAGGTGTAGAAAAAATCACTTCTCTTTATATTGGTGCGGTATAACATTACTTAAATATTATACTATTATAATTTGATATATACCATAAAAAAAATTTCAAACACCGACACGGCCCCCGCGGAAATTTTCTCCTAGCTCCGCCACTGACTCTCCGTTTCACAAAATTAAAAGAGTAGAAGAAACAAGATATTCCCATAAGGTTACAAGAATTAGTCTTCAAACCTAACTCTACCCTCGATAACCTTTTGCCCAACCCTAAAATTATACCAAGCGACAACCCTTCTTGTTTCTCTCTAAAACTCTTTTTTGTAATAAGGTGGTATGATTATTATTTTTTATAATATAAGGTGGTATAATTATTGATTTGGTGTAATGGTAGAAATAATATATAGAAAAGTAGTCAAAAGTGACATAGAAATATAAGGCCCAACCGCCCAAGCCCATAATAAGATATATATATATATACAACCCTAAATCAGTGCTTATTATGATTTAGGAAACAAATGCAGCCGCCAGCTTCATATCGACATTCTGTAACCAACAAACGTCTGCATACATAATGGCTAAGAATAATATTGTCTCATGAACTTCGAAATCTCCCATGGGAAAAAGTAAAAGGGTAACTCATTCTAACTTAATTTTTAGTATCATCATTTTTCTTATAGCTTTCTATGTTGTTGTTATTTCTTCTTGAAATTTTTTTATCAGACTACAATTACCAAGAATTTGAATTCACACACTCAAATCTTTTCTAAAATAAAAAACGACAGATAGTGGATCTAGATTTTTTTTCATCCATAGAAATAGTGATTAACCCTCCTCAACTGTTGTTTCTTTTGGATCATCATTGTTGTTAGGGTCGTGGTGGGTGGTGGTGGTTTTAGACATTTTCAAGTCGTTTGTTGTAGATATGAGTTTTTGTCCTTTGTGGGTTTCATATTTTTTTCTTTGCAGGTTCAATTTGCTTTAGATTTGCCACCACCGAGCTGTGGGATTAGGGTTTTGCTAAATTGTTCGGGTTTGTAATCCTTTCAAGTCACCATTTTAAAATCTGTCTTTGTTTGTGGTTTCAATTCTAATTCATCCACCACCACCTCTCATGCAGTGGTGGTCGAATGCTCGTTGTGGTGGTTGTGTCCCCGTGTGTCCATATTGTTTGTTTTCGTATTATTTATTGTTAGATTTTTGTGTTTATGTTCTTGATTAGAGAATGGGTGGTCACAATATTGGCGGCCTCTTGGTTTGATTTCGTAAACCCATAAGAGATTGGTTCTATTAACCTAAAAGGGTTGTTTGGTTTCTAACGTGTTAAACGCATCCTTCGATCGGGGTTCAAACATGTTTGTTTTTTGTTTCTGACTGTGTTGGTGCTCTTGTGCTCTTTGATTCTCTGTTGTTCCAGATCTGTTGAGACAGTGGCGGTACCAGGGGAGGACTGAGAGTGGCCATGGCCCTCCCCCGCTCAAAAATAATAATAATTTTTATAGGTAGAATATTAATATAATTATATTATAAATTATTTTAAGCAATTCTATATATATATTTGTACAAATATTAATGTAAATATTAATTTAGAGTTTATTATTGATGACTATAAAGAACTCAGCACACATATTAGTTCAAATATTAGTACAAATATTAGTTTATAGTTTATTATTAATGATTTCAAGTTACTTAGTATATATACGTAAAATATTACTTTAAGTTATACAATCTAATTTTATAATAATGAACTTTGACTTTGTTTGTCAAAAAATAACAGATAACTAATTGAATTTATATTATTGGGTAAAATTAGCAATTGACATAACATATGACATAAAGAAATATGTTTTAGTGAGGTAATAGGGGGAAATTAGAATAAACAATAATAATTTACAAGCTAATTGAATTAACTTATCAAAATAAATTATAAACTAAAATTAGAATAAAATCATTGTTTTGACACAAGTTATATCATTTTAATTTATAGTCTAATTTTATAAATAAACTATAAGCTCTTAAAAAAATTACTAGATAGATTTTTGTTCTTTACATTGACATATAATTTTATTAAAAAAAATTTGTGGCCCTCCCACACAATTTTTTCTGGTTCCGCCACTGTGTTGAGATCTGTAGGTCTCAAGGTGTCAGGTCTATCTAGTACCTCCACTTCGGCACAGTCTTCTTATATGTCTCGGTCCATGTGATTGTGTTTGTATTGTTAATCTCGAAAGAGCTATTATGCCTTTTGCTTTGTTCAAGAGAATGTTGGATCTTGTTTCTGTGTTGGTGGGTTATCCATTTGGTAAATTTTGAACCTTTTTTTTTAACATTATGATGCTCACTCTTCATATTTTTTTGTAACTTGATTTTGTGTCCGTACGCTGGTTCGCTGACTGCGCTCATGATGAGTGCTTGAATTGTTAGGATCGATTAATTAGGGTTATTACATTATTTATATAATCATTATGCATTATATTTGGGTTGTAGCTGGGTTAAATTCTCAATGTTTATATCTTTATTTTTATTTAATATATTCTCATTTTATCTTAAAAAAAATAATGTATAAGATAATAACTAATGAAAAAATTTCAAGATCCATATTCCACCAACATGAAAGATATCCCAAAATATCCCACAAACTAAAGAGTCAGACATTAAACTCCACATTGAAGTTTTTTTGAAAGGGTCCACATTGATGTTATATATATATATATATATACACACACACACACACACACACACACTTGCTGTGTTTTTTCTTCCTAGATCGTAGATTCTGAATTTATGTTTATTCTTTTATATTTAATAATAGGTATGTTATTGGTTATTATCGTTGTTATTTGTTAACCATATTTTAAAATTATAAATTTATGTTATGTTCTAGTAAAAAAAATTATGAAGAATTTATGTTTATAATTTGGTAATTTTACTATGTATGTTGATCGATTAATTAAATATATTCAATGAGTTACTTGAATTCTTAATCTAATCATTCCATTGTTGGTTTGAATAGTCTTTTGGTCCCAAGAATTAAAAGAAAAAATAATATGCAATCAAGCACACATTTGCCTAATCTGCATTTCAAGCTATCATCTTTTCTCTTGAATATTTTACCAATGATGCTTTTCAAAATTAATCTTTGTCCACAAGATAATGCAAGTTATATTCATTCAATTCAAAAGTTTTAAATTCTTCGTTGAACACAAAAGCTTCTGTAAGTCCATTAAAATTTTATATCATCATATTTTCTCCTTATGTTAATAGGGAAGAAAGAGAGGAATACCAACATCAAAACAATCCACTTCGAGCTCAAAGAAGAGAAAAAGTCCCAGTCATAAGTACATGGGAAGATGAATTCCCTATGACCTAAAACAAGGAGAGATGGAAGAAAGGATGTTGTAAGATCTCCGTTTATTATCGTAATTCTTTCATCTACTTTCTTGTTCCTTTGTTCGTACTCTTTTTTAGTCAAATAACCTATTGACTATAATCATTTGTTCGTACTTTATATAATAATAAATGTTATTTGTTGAACAATTTCATATTTGTTAAATTCAAATTAATATAACATTTTTTTTTTTGCAAAATATTAATGTCTTCAAAATTATTTTTTGCAGTTCTATATTCATAAAATTGTACCCGATCTTACATGTCGATCCATTAAAGAGGTGGAGAGGTATGAAAATGATGGTACTCTTCCAGGCCAGAAAGCAAACAAGGAAGGTTAGAATGAAATTCTTCAATATGGTGCTTTATGTTTTACAGTAAGTACCAGATTCCAGTGGCCAGCCGGAATCTGGGGATGATTCATATTTGATTTTCCACAAATTATATCATAATACTTATTGTAAAACATAAAGCACCATACTGAAGAATTCCATACTAACCTTCCTTGTTTGCTTTCTGGCCTGGAAGAGTACCGTCATTTTTATACCTCTCCACCTCTTTAATGGATAGACAAATAAGATCGGGTACAATTTTATGAATATAAAACTGCAAAAAAATAATTTTGAAGACATTAATATTTTGCAGAAAATATGTTATATTAATTTGAATTTAACAAATATGAAATTTTTCAACAAATAACATTTGTTATTAAATAAATTACGAACAAATGACTATAGTTGTAAGACCCAAGATTCCACTGTACAGTTTTCCTAAGGGACTTTAGTATCGGCTAAGTTTTTAGGGTTTTTGGCGAAGCGGTTTCATGAGTATTGTCGCGATAATAGGATTTTTGCTGAAATGGAGTCTGTTTTGTGCTCGTGCGCTGGAAATGCACAAACTTTTGGGTCGTAATCCTCTTTTGAGTATGAGAAGGTTTCTGTGAAGTCAGAAATCCGAGTTTTGAGTTATTCTTGTTTTTGGAAAAACGAGTAGGAATTTTACCCGCTGTTGGAAATTTTTACGGTGTTTGAATTCCGTAGAAATTTAGATGGAAGTTTTATTTATCGGCGTGAGTTAGAATATGTCTTGAGATTAATTTTCGAGAGTGAGGAAGAAAATTACAGTCGGAGAAAAAGATTCGACGATAAGTTTTGGAAATGTTTAACGTTGGACGTTCTTTCCGTAGTTTTTATGTTTTTGTGATTTACGTTCGTCGCGACGCGCGAGAGCTGAGTACGTGTCTTGTTTTGGAAGATTTGATTAAATCTTGTGTTTATCCATAAAGCATTTGATCCAATGGCTAGGGTTTAAGCTTGGACTTTTGACTTTGATCCAAGGGTGGATAGGTGATCAAGAGCCTTTTGCATAGTAAGGAGGTTTGGTGACTTTGTGGACTTAGAAAATATCACAATTCTTTCTTCTTCTTTCTCTTCTTTCACGTGACTCCATTACTTTCTTTAAACCTTCACTAAAATTTCTATTCTTCACCATTTGAGTCCATATCAAGCTTGGGAGCTTTGTGGAATTGTTGTAGAGAATCAATTGCTTAAGGTAACCATCCTATTTCTCTTCATTTTAGTTGGTTAGAACTCTTAGGGTGTTGAATTTTAGATTATGTTCATGAGATGAAATTGTTAGGAATTGATTCTTGTTTCATGAAAGTTGTTCATGAGAGTTTAGTAAGCATGCTAGGCTTTGTTATTTCAATTTCTCATGAGTTGGTGAGAATCTCATGAGAAAAGTTAGGGTTTTGAAAGTTTAGTGTATTGATCAATTACATGAGGTTATGTTGTTTGGTTTTGGAAAACGAGGTTGCTTTTGAGCCTTTGGGCAAAAGGGAAATGTGTTGTATAGTTTTGTTTTAGAAAATCCGATGAAAAATATTTTGGTGTTTATGAAAATATTTACTAAGTGTTTTGTGTGGTGTTTTTGGTATTCCAAGTGGTTTAAAACTCTTGAGTTATGTGGCCTTGCTAACCTTGAAAACATGTTTGAAAATGGTTACAGGTCGGTTGAGGCCCGTAATAAAACTTGTGCTTGGGTTTGGTTTTGATTTTGGAAATGAAAACCAAATAACTTGCACTCGAAGCAACCAACATACTTTTGGAAATGTAATGCTTTGTTGTGAAAACGGTTGGTGGGAACCAATACTATGCGTATGCGGTGTGTTGCGTGAAAAGTTGTTTTGGGTGAAAATTGAGTAAACCAAGTTTTGCTGTTGCTGTCATGAGGGAAACCAGTTATGTGCTGGTGTGGTCGCTCAGTGACCAGATGGTAGCTCAGCGACGAGTTGGTCGCCAGCCTTCGCCGTGGGCGTGGAAGTTCTGACTTGCCATCGCCAGGTGGTCGCCCAGCGACCTCTAGCGACCCCTGGGACCTAAAATTTTGGATTCTGATGTCCTAACTTGGTCTTTAGCTTTCTAATCCCTTTTTATTAATTTATGGAAGTGGTTGGGATTGGAAACGGGTTTTTCGGGTACTCGGAAAGTACGTAACTTATAACGCAAGAAAACGGCCATTTTGCATTTCAAATTATTTAAGACTTTTGCCTATTGTTTTGGGTCCTAAAAATAGTACATATAACTCATGGGGGTTGATCAATACGGTAGTTTCTGGTATAGTATCCGTAAGAGTTGTTTTACCTTAGAAAACATTAGGTTTTTAGGGTTTTGGTGTAGTTTCAATACTATTGGTTAGAAAACAATGTATTGATAATACGCTGCTTGTTTTAGGAAGCGCGTTGTGTTGTTTGAGCGAGATTTTGTTGTGGAAGCTTGCTGAGGTAAGGGCATCACTTTATTTCTGTCTTTTCACTGAGTTACAACATGTTTGGTTATTTTCGGTGATGTGTGTTGGTGTGCTTGGCATGTACGTGTTATGTATTCTCGTGATGAGAAAGTGTTTACAATACTTGCGCTGTTTACATATGATTATGAGAATATATGTATGAACAGGTGTTTGGAATACATATGATGAGAAATGTATGTATGTTGTTATGTTTGGTTTACATATGCTAGAGAGGTATGTATTCATTGCATTAGCATATATGGGGAAGCGTATGCTCATGCATTTGGTAGTTGCGTGTACGGTGTGGTGATCGGGAGAGCCCACCTTTTTATTCGTAGTGATCGGGAGAGCTACGAGATTTTGTTGAGATCGATACGTAGTGATCGGGAGAGCTACGGGGTGTGGTGATCGGGGGAGCCCACTCTAATCCTTGTAGTGATCGGGAGAGCTACGGGATTCTATTGATACTTATGGTAGGGGTGTGGTGATCGGGAGAGCCCACTCTAATGGTTCGTAGTGATCGGGAGAGCTACGGGGTTTTCATTGGTATTGTTAGTAGGGGTTGGACCTACGAGTGTGGGAATTCATGCATGTGTGCATTGGTTTATATGAACCCGTTGGTGGGAGAACTGCTATGTGTTTAAAGAGCTTTCTCTGTTGGTATTTGTGTGTTTGGTATGTGTAAATTCTTTCGCACCGGTTATATATATATATATATATATATATATATATATATACTTTTATCTTGTGGTGACCCTTTCTCTATAATTATGACGGGCTCATCCCACCCAGATGATGGGTTAGGTCGTGGCGACGACGGTGGCTGTTCCAGACCCCAGTGAGATGTTGGAGCTTTAGCTTAGTTAGACTATGCGCCGGTGTGGGTTGTACACCGTGCTTTTTGGGTTTAGGCATAGGATTCTAACTTGTTTTGTTGTAAGTATTTGAATACTTAGACTTGGATTGTAATTATTCAGGAATACATTTTGCTTGTCGAAGCACCTTATGGTAATGAGTTCTTTTGTATATTTGAATGCCGACTCATTTAAAATCTTTTATGCGTAACTCTGATGTGTACAAAAAAAAAATTTAATGCCTTTTCTGGCCTTTGAAAAACGGGTTGTTACAATTGGTATCAGAGCACGGCTTTAAATCTTCAAAGGGAAAGTGTATACTTGAGTCGTTAGTCCAGAGTCGGTTAGAACTTAGCTAGAGTAGTGTCAGTTCTAGTGTTTGTTCTGTGTCGGGTTTTAAGTTAGTAACCGTTGAATGAGATTTTCTGTTGAGACTCGGAAATGTTTGGATAAGGAATCTAATCAGAATTGGTATTGTGCTGAGAAATTGAATGCCTCCAAGAAGGGCACCTACAGTACCTATGGCGGACCATGTTGATGTGAATCAGATGGCTTATGCCATGCATACAATGGCAGCGGCGGTGACTGCTCAGAGCCATGCTAAGGCGCAGAGAGATCTGGAAAAGCGCGAAAGGAAAATACTTGCTGCTGGATTTAGACTTCTTTCAAGTTTCAACCACCAAACTCCTCCGAAGTTTAATGGGGAGGGAGGTCCGGAAACTGCTGATTTATGGCTTCAATCTGTGGAGAGGATTTTCGGGGCAATTCGTTGTCCAGAAGGGGAGAAAGTAGTCTTAGCTGCCTATCAGTTACTAGGGGGTTCTGAGTATTGGTGGAGGAACACCAGGTTCTTGATGGAGGCTGTTTATGAGGAAATCAATTGGGAGAACTTCAAGAGGAGGTTCTTAGCTAAGTACTTTCCCGAAACTGCGAGGGAAAGATATGGAGAGGAATTTCTTCAGCTGCGTCAGGGGGGCATGAATGTTGAGGCATATGCCAAGAAATTTGAATCACTATCCCGTTACTTCCGCTTCTTTAGGGATGGGATAGATGAGATTTATATGTGCCGTCGGTTTCAGGATGGACTGAGATATGAACTGCAAGATGCAGTGGTGCCATTGGGCATTCGACAATTTCAGGTCTTGGTAGAGAAGTGCCAAGAGATAGAGGATATGAGAAACAAGCGGGTGAACCGCCAAGGAAGTTTTAGTGCTGGAGGACCAAGTCGTTCAAGTGGTTCAAGTCAGGATAGTGAGGGGCAAAGGAATAAGCCTTATAGCCGTCACCAGGATAATCAAGGACCGACTCGATATGTGAACACAGGAACTCGGGGAAATCAAAGTGGAGGGAAGCTGACTTGCCGGAGATGTGGTCAAGAGGGCCATTATGTGAATGATTGTCAGAGCCCAGGAACTGTTTGCTACAACTGTCAGAGGCCGGTTCATTTTTCTAGAGATTGCAAGGCCCCAAGGGCAGAGCCGTCGGAGGATGTGACACGAGGAACTCGACCCGCGGCTAGAGGACGTGTCTACTGTATGGGCACTGGAGTAAGCGGTCAGACCGGTAAGGCCATACAGCGGGATTGCCAGATTGCAGGTAACACTTTACTGCATTGATTTCTGTTGGGGCAACCCACTCTTGAGTGTCTTGGTGTGTACTTTTGCTTGGAATTGTTTGTTTTGGTCTTTGCTTTTGTTTTGAATGTTCTACTATATAAAGGACTTAGTAGTAGTTATAGCACATTGCACTGTTAGTTGAAATTTGGAATGATGTGCGTCACACGTCAAGGGTCAGCGGACCTAGTGTCGTTTTGGAAGTATGTGAACGTATAAGGAACCGATTCTGGGGAATTGGGGATTTGGATAAAAGAGAGTCCAAGAGAAGTAGATAGTATAGTTTGGCAAGTGCCAAGACTATGAGGAGTTGTAATCACCAATCGGAGGTTGGGACGGTATCATTTAAGTCGTGTTTGGAAAGAGATTCGTATGCGAGCAGACGGTTCGGCGTATTCACTGAGTTGCGGACTTATGCATATTGGTAGGGCGGGAAATTCTTCTATAGAGAAAACAACTTGTTCGGAATGTAATGGTTTTGGTGGTACCTGCCGTAGTGGCATTGTATTACTGTTGAATGATGTTCAACGGATGTTTCATGAGTGGAATCATGAGAGCTTGAGCGACGTGTTTTGAGTGTTGTGTCTTACGACTTCGACCTTGTATTCGTAAGAGATCGAAGGAAACCTTAAGGAAAACCTCGAAGGATTTGTGGAATCCTTGTACCTCGGAGGACCATGAGCACAAGTGGAATGAAGTATCACTTAAGTTTGGTAAAGATGGTCTAAACCACCATCATGATTGTCGACTATTTATTGACAAATTGAGGAACTGATCATCCTTAATCTCTTGTTGATAGTAGACGGAGTCGTGTTGACTGGAATTGACTAGTTTTTGCTGGCTTGCTGGTGCGCAGAAAGTTTCGGTGTTTCTTTTTGGAGGGTAGCCAGTCACTGCTTCGCGTGAACCTAGTTGAATAGGCTATGTCGTGGAGGCGAAAGAGGTGACTTTGGAAAATTTTGTGTGTGGGCACGAGGATCTTTGAGAATTAGAGGTTGTGAACCTTGTTGTGAGACTAAATTTTGAGTGGCGACCTCGTTGAGGGTTGCGGTTGGGTTACGGTTGTGCCCGTGTGTTGGTGAAAGTATCTGTGTGACTTCACCCGGTGTTAGCATCTGTGTGGCTACTCCTAATCCTGAGGGATTTTGTTGTGTTGGTGATGGTAATAACTAGTTGAGTTGTTACTCTTACCTTTAGTTTCGAGGACGAAACTTCTTTTTGGAGGGTAGTAATGTAAGACCCAAGATTCCACTGTACAGTTTTCCTAAGGGACTTTAGTATCGGCTAAGTTTTTAGGGTTTTTGGCGAAGCGGTTTCATGAGTATTGTTGCGATAATAGGATTTTTGATGAAATGGAGTCTGTTTTGTGCTCGTGCGCTGGAAAGGCACAGACTTTTGGGTCGTAATCCTCTTTTGAGTATGAGAAGGTTTCTGTGAAGTCAGAAATCCGAGTTTTGAGTTATTCTTGTTTTTGGAAAAACGAGTAGGAATTTTACCCGCTGTTGGAAATTTTTACGGTGTTTGAATTCCGTAGAAATTTAGATGGAAGTTTTATTTATCGGCGTGAGTTAGAATATGTCCTGAGATTAATTTTCGAGAGTGAGGAAGAAAATTACAGTCGGAGAAAAAGATTCGACGATAAGTTTTGGAAATGTTTAACGTTGGACGTTCTTTCCGTAGTTTTTATGTTTTTGTGATTTACGTTCGTCGCGACGCGCGAGAGCTGAGTACGAGTCTTGATTTGGAAGATTTGATTAAATCTTGTGTTTATCCATAAAGCATTTGATCCAATGGCTAGAGTTTAAGATTGAACTTTTGACTTTGATCCAAGGGTGGATAGGTGATCAAGAGCCTTTTGCATAGTAAGGAGGTTTGGTGACTTTGTGGACTTAGAAAATATCACAATTCTTTCTTCTTCTTTCTCTTCTTTCACGTGACTCCATTACTTTCTTTAAACCTTCACTAAAATTTCCATTCTTCACCATTTGAGTCCATATCAAGCTTGGGAGCTTTGTGGAATTGTTGTAGAGAATCAATTGCTTAAGGTAACCATCCTATTTCTCTTCATTTTAGTTGGTTAGAACTCTTAGGGTGTTGAATTTTAGATTATGTTCATGAGATGAAATTGTTAGGAATTGATTCTTGTTTCATGAAAGTTGTTCATGAGAGTTTAGTAAGCATGCTAGGCTTTGTTATTTCAATTTCTCATGAGTTGGTGAGAATCTCATGAGAAAAGTTAGGGTTTTGAAAGTTTAGTGTATTGATCAATTACATGAGGTTATGTTGTTTGGTTTTGGAAAACGAGGTTGCTTTTGAGCCTTTGGGCAAAAGGGAAATGTGTTGTATGGTTTTGTTTTAGAAAATCCGATGAAAAATATTTTGGTGTTTATGAAAATATTTACTAAGTGTTTTGTGTGGTGTTTTTGGTATTCCAAGTGGTTTAAAACTCTTGAGTTATGTGGCCTTGCTTTTACCTTGAAAACATGTTTGAAAATGGTTACAGGTCGGTTGAGGCCCGTAATAAAACTTGTGCTTGAGTTTGGTTTTGATTTTGGAAATGAAAACCAAATAACTTGCACTCGAAGCAACCAACATACTTTTGGAAATGTAATGCTTTGTTGTGAAAACGGTTGGTAGGAACCAATACTATGCGTATGCGGTGTGTTGCGTGAAAAGTTGTTTTGGGTGAAAATTGAGTAAACCAAGTTTTGTTGTTGCTGTCATGAGGGAAACCAGTTCTGTGCTGGTGTGGTCGCTCAGCGACCAGATGGTAGCTCAGCGACGAGTTGGTCGCCAGCCTTCGCCCTGGGCGTGGAAGTTCTGACTTGCCATCGCCAGGTGGTCGCCCAGCGACCTCTAGCGACCCCTGGGACCTAAAATTTTGGATTCTGATGTCCTAACTTGGTCTTTAGCTTTCTAATACTTTTTTATTAATTTATGGAAGTGGTTGGGATTGGAAACGAGTTTTTCGGGTACTCGGAAAGTACGTAACTTATAACGCAAGAAAACGGCCATTTTGCATTTCAAATTATTTAAGACTTTTGCCTATTGTTTTGGGTCCTAAAAATAGTACATATAACTCATGGGGGTTGATCAATACGGTAGTTTCTGGTATAGTATCCGTAAGAGTTGTTTTACCTTAGAAAACATTAGGTTTTTAGGGTTTTGGTGTAGTTTCAATACTATTGGTTAGAAAACAATGTATTGATAATACGCTGCTTGTTTTAGGAAGCGCGTTGTGTTGTTTGAGCGAGATTTTGTTGTGGAAGCTTGCTGAGGTAAGGGCATCACTTTATTTCTGTCTTTTCACTGAGTTACAACATGTTTGGTTATTTTCGGTGATGTGTGTTGGTGTGCTTGGCATGTACGTGTTATGTATTCTCGTGATGAGAAAGTGTTTACAATACTTGCGCTGTTTACATATGATTATGAGAATATATGTATGAACAGGTGTTTGGAATACATATGATGAGAAATGTATGTATGTTGTTATGTTTGGTTTACATATGCTAGAGAGGTATGTATTCATTGCATTAGCATATATGGGGAAGCGTATGCTCATGCATTTGGTAGTTGCGTGTACGGTGTGGTGATCGGGAGAGCCCACCTTTTTATTCGTAGTGATCGGGAGAGCTACGAGATTTTGTTGAGATCGATACGTAGTGATCGGGAGAGCTACAGGGTGTGGTGATCGGGGGAGCCCACTCTAATCCTTGTAGTGATCGGGAGAGCTACGGGATTCTATTGATACTTATGGTAGGGGTGTGGTGATCGGGAGAGCCCACACTAATGGTTCGTAGTGATCGGGAGAGCTACGGGGTTTTCATTGGTATTGTTAGTAGGGGTTGGACCTACGAGTGTGGGAATTCATGCATGTGTGCATTGGTTTATATGAACCCGTTGGTGGGAGAACTGCTATGTGTTTAAAGAGCTTTCTCTGTTGGTATTTGTGTGTTTGGTATGTGTATATTCTTTCGCACCGGTTATATATATATATATACTTTTATTTTGTGGTGACCCTTTCTCTATAATTATGACGGGCTCATCCCACCCAGATGATGGGTTAGGTCGTGGCGACGACGGTGGCTGTTCCAGGCCCCAGTGAGATGTTGGAGCTTTAGCTTAGTTAGACTATGCGCCGGTGTGGGTTGTACACCGTGCTTTTTGGGTTTAGGCATAGGATTCTAACTTGTTTTGTTGTAAGTATTTGAATACTTAGACTTGGATTGTAATTATTCAGGAATACACTTTGCTTGTCGAAGCACCTTATGGTAATGAGTTCTTTTGTATATTTGAATGCCGGCTCATTTAAAATCTTTTATGCGTAACTCTGATGTGTACAAAAAAAATAAAATTTAATGCCTTTTCTGGCCTTTGAAAAACGGGTTGTTACAATAGTCAATAGGTTATCCTACTAAAAAAGAGTATGAACAAATGAACTAGAAAGTAGATGAAAGAATTACGATAATAAATGAAGATCTTACAACATACTCTCTTCCATCTCTCCTTGTTTTAGGCCGTATGATCCATCTTCCCATGTATTTAGGACTGAGACTTTTTCTTTTCTTTGAGCTCGAAGTGGATTGTTTTGATGTTGGTCTTCCTCTCTTTCTTCCCTGTTAACATAAGGAGAAAATATGATAATATAAAATTTTAATGGACTTATAGAAGCTTTTGTGTTCAACGAAGAATTTAAAACTTTTGAATTGAATGAATATAACTTACATTATCTTGTGGACAAAGATTAATATTGAAAGGCATCATTGGTAAAATATTCAAGAGAAAATATGATAGCTTGAAATGCATATTAGGCAAATGTGTGTTTGATTACATATTATTTTTTGTTTTAATTCTTGGGACCCAAAAGAGTATTCAAACCAACAATGGAATGATTAGACTAAGAATTCAAGTAACTCATTAAATTTATTTAATTAATCGGTCGACATACATAGTAAAATTGCCAAATTATAAACATAAATTTATAATATTTTTTTACTAGAACATAACATAAATTTATAATTATAAAATGTGGGCTAAAAAAAATCATCACTCAAACCCAGCTCATCACCAGAATAACCAAACCTAACAACAAGTGCACTATCTTCACTTTCCAAATCGGCTTCATTATCTGGTTGTGCTACAAGTTGAGGTTGGGCCTCATTTTCATATTGGGTAATAGGTTCAGTTTGCGCCTCATCCTTGTTAACAAAGTCAGGTTGGGTTATTGGGTTGACAACATAAACATCTACTTTTCCATTAGTCCTAGCCCAATTTGTCGATTCTAAAACAGCAAAATCATCAATAAAAGGTTTTAATTGGCAAACAAAATCATACCAAATCTCACCTATATCAATGTACCCTAGTTTAGTAATAACATCGACTACCTCAAAATACCCCCAATCATCAGAATCACACTCCTTTTCTTCAACAGACCCCACATATGTGTGATTGGTATCCACAAATTGTATCTTCCTTAGACTTCAACAATAGAATCGAACCCTAATCACACGAAGATCAAATGAAGATCGCATGAATCGAACTTTTCCTGTTGCGTTTTCCTTCTTCTGCATTTTCTCTTTCTATATTTTTTTTCGGGTCAAGTAGCCCGGTGACTAGAAATTTCACCCTTAAGGTGGATAAGTGGGATGACCGGAGTTCGAACCCGCCCCCTGCGTATATAATGCAATGTCCTACCAATTCAGCTAGGACTAAAGTGTGTTGTTTTTGAGAGATAAAGGACCAAAACGTTACAAAAGAAAGATAAAGGACCAAATCATAAACAAAAAAAGATGAAAGACCAAATATGTAATTTGCCTAAATAAAAATACTAAAGTCCCGGTTGAAATATCTTATTTTTACTCTTATACAAACAGTGCCGATCCTAACATTTTATGGGCCTTAAGCCAAAAAAAGATTCTTTCATTTAAGATAATAGCATTAATACATACTTCTTGGGTATATACCTTTTTGAAAACATATTTTTTTAGAGCCCCTTGTTGTAATTTTATTAGCTCTTCCTTTTATTTTATTTTTTTCCGTTTTTCATTACCATATAAATGTTTGTTAGGAAACATCTTCTAAGCTTCAGATAGAAACAAAAAAACACTTAAGTAGAGAACAATAGCACATGGTAGTAGAATGCTAACTTAGAAAACAATTCAAAAATCGTAAGATCCAAATGGTTGAAATTGGATGCAAAAAATAACATGTTAAATATTAATAATGTGTAGAAAATGAATTAAATAACTGGTTAATAAAATTAGGAACACAAAAAATAAAACAACGCCAAAACCTGAAGAAGAAAAACTTATAACATTTTTACATACCTTACAAAAATGCAAGAAATAAAAGAAAAAAAAACTCGATAGTAATTAGAAACAAAGACAAGTGGTGCCGTCTTTTTGTTGTTCTGCAGAGTTCTATTTTAATCCTATCATTATACCTAATTATTTACTAGGTATAAAAAAAAGATTGGATCTCAATCACATTTTAAATAACACATATTTCCTAGACTTAATCATATTTTGTTTCCTTTAATGTAATTGATTTTTTTTATCATAGTATGTTTTCTTTCTTTAAATATAATTGATTTTTTATTTTCAATAATAGTAGGTATGTATAACAAAATATTTTGGGCCCATAAAAATAATGGGCCTTAGGCCATGGCACCCATTGCCTACCCTCAGGGCCGGGCCTGTGTACAAAATAACTTATGCAAATAAATAAGATTTTATATCACTTTATAAGTCACTACTAACGAAAACTATATTTTTATAAGCTATTATTGCATAAACAACTTTGACAAATTTATAATAATACATAAAATTTATTTATTTGCATAAATTATTTTGCATAAGCTCAAAAGTAAATTATTCCAAATGAACCTTAAATTTAAAAAAATAAATCAATAATTCAACTTTTAGAAAAGAAAATGCTATTTGTTGCAGTTCTCGTAAATGGTTGACGAACAAACCTTTCATGATACAAATATTGTGTTTTTCATTATTTATTAATAGCTTTTGTGTATTTGTTTAAATTTCCATGCATTTCACCAAAATTGTTGCTGTTTATTACCACTAAAGAATAACAAAAAAGCGAAGAATAGTACTGCTATTTATTTGAAATTACCAATCTATCCAATATATATTTTCTATATCACCATACTACCTTTATATGGTAAGTGAATTTCACAGTTTTGTCAAATTTCGTTTGTTTGACATTTGAACCATATAGCAATGATTTTTCACAAATAGTGAATTTTAATGGTTAGTTGTTAATTGCGATGAATTGGTGATTCACCCCTTCGCGACTTTTTTTCTTCAGAAATTCAAAAATTTAAATTTTTAAAAATGAAACATTGGATTTTTAAAGAAAAAAGAAAGTGGGGCATGAGTAAAAAACTGAGAGGGTACGAGATCATGCGAGAGTTTTCCAGAATTTTGATTTTCGTTTTTGAAGATTTTTTTTGCACTTTTTAGTCCCTGAAGTTTTTACCGTCAATGTTTTTAGTCCCTACTTCTCATTCAACTCGTGCATATCATTCGAAATTTTCAATTTTTTTCTGCGGTCATGTTTAGTACATTACATGAATCTTTTTTACAAAAGTTTAAATTGTTTTAACAATAGATTAATTAAGCATGAATTTTTTAGTTTGTTACACATAAAAATTCATAAATAATTATTCTTATGTTAAAAAATTCTAAATTTTTATCGGAGATGTTCTTATCTATAACATTAGATAAAAAGGACTCAAGTTTTTGGTGTATACTTTTTATAATGCCAAAATTACCCTTTACACATTTTAAATTTACAACCAACTAACCCACATAACTTCCATTGCTTTTAAAAAAAAAACTTCCATTGCTTTTTATTTATTTTCATGGTAACTGATCAACAAAAGCAATAACAACATTGCTTACTATTGGATAGTTTTACACTCATTTTGTCTACCACCATATGTAGCGTCAGTCACCGAGATCATGGAAAGGGTTGGGGAGAGGTTTCCTTATTACTTTCAATTCATGTTTCAAGATAAGGGTTTTTCTTAATATTATTTTTCGTTTAATAGTCTTATTCTCTTTCTAACTAATTTTTTTCTTACCTTTTTTTGTGTGTGAATAGTAATAGAAAAGTCTCAATTGAAAGTAGTTACCACAATTTAAAAGCGTGGAAAATATTAAAGGTAACAAATCATCTCTCTTATCATCTATAGTTTGTTTCAATATTTTTTTCTTAATCATTTTTGTTATAGTGATGGCCTGAAAGAGGGGACACAAACTGGAAACATGTGAAAGAGAAAAGAACAAAAGACACAATGAAGAAAAACATATCAAGTTAGTTCATTTTTTCACCATGCATACTTACTCCAATTTCCACTTTCTAAGTTTTTTTTAAATCATTATTTGTTGATATCACATTGTTTTCTCTCTTTCTCTATTTCAATTTTAATGTTTTTACATTTTTAATTCCTTGACAATCTTTGTTAAGGCATGGATGTTGGTTAAGTAGAAAAGAAGTTGACTCATATCATGAAAAGCTTCCTTTCTTAACTAAGTGCAACAAAAAAGAAGTAAAAAAAAATCCTAATAGAACCACACGTACACGTGAGTAGAAAAAAAATCAGAACATCGAAAAGAAAGATGTCATGAGATTCAAATTAGAAGAGCATGCACTGCTACATGCGAGAGGTGAGTGATTGATTTACCACATTACTTTTATTTTCCTCCTCCTTTCATCCATTGTTTATCAAATTTCTTAAACATTTTTTTCTTCTTTCATTTTCATGTTTTCTAAAACTTGCTCTGGTTATTCAAAAGGCTGGCACGATACACAAGTTTTAAAATATTTACATCAATTGAAAACATATTTACAATTCTAAGCATAGCGATTGTTTGATTTTTGTGTTATAACCTACGGTGACAACCAATTAATAAGACACAAGTTGAGTTCTTTATTTATATTTTTCTATTATTCTGTTTTTTCCGTTACGTATTCACTTGCCTTTCAAGGAAAATTATATACACTGAATTTACACTGGAATTATTGAGAGAGTTTTTTGTTTCATTATTTGTTGATGTTTATAATTTATGACCGGAAAGGTTGGTTAATTTGAAGAAATTTATTGGATGATTTTATATATATGAATACAAAACATGCATGCCCCATTTTGTTATTGCTATCTTTTTGGGTGTACCACAATGAATATTTTGGAATTCTATTTCAAAATAATTATAGCCAAAATTAAACACAAATAGACTGTCTTGCATTGATGTTCTTCACATATCATGATAGTTTATATATTTTGGTTTTAACGTTAATTAGATTCAACCATGAATTTGATAAGTTTATTTTGTTTTAATTTCTCTACTTCTTTTTTATGCATTGGACAGTTATGAACCACATGTCATTGTAGAAGGAGAGACACAAAAATGGGAGAGGATCGCACAGACCCACATGTCATCAATGATGACAAATACGAGCATTCCATTCGCCTGGTTATTATCTCTTCCATTCTACCGTCTGTGTACTTTCTTTCTGATTTTTCTCTCTTTTTAACTATATATTTTATGATTTTGTCTCTCAATTTCGAATATCTTCCTTTTAGTATGAAATTAGTTGTATTTTTTCTATTTATTTTGCATCATTAAAATTTAATATTGATTGATTTGGTTCAATAAATCTCAGCATAAAGGAATATATTGACAAGAGGAATTTTCTATTGTTCTATTTTTCCAATTATTTTGCGAGCATTGTGTGGTGTCAATTGAGATGATGAACATCTCTTATATTTTGATACTTCAAAGGATGTAATTTGGAAAGTAAAATGTTTGTTGTGGCAATGAACATCTCTTATATTTTGATACTTCAAAGGAGTAATTTGGAAAGTGATATGTTTATTGTGGCAATGGAAATTTATTAATTGATTAATTCTATAAGTGCATCAATTAGTATTTAACTAACGAAGGATATCAATTAGTTGCTTCATGATGTGAGTTACAACAATATCACACTCATTAATTAATTTTTGGTTCCCTTGCTTGGATGTTCAAAACAATTTTGATTTACTTATTGAAGGATTGTAGGTTTCATGAAAATAAAGAGGAAAGTAAGAAACAAAGTGGGGTGAAAAGGCCATGCAATGATGGAATCGATGGAGGAAAATTTTGTTTGGTAACAAATATTTGGACATGTAATTTGATCACACACATATAATTGAGAAAAAGTATAAAGAAAAAATAATTAAATAACGTGTATTTTAAAATTACATTATAATAGATGATGGTCTTATTCCTTTCCCTTGAATGTATATCTCTGAATCTTTTATACTTATCTTAATTGGAGTATTTGTAGTTGTCGATTTTAATTTAGAATTTATATAGAAGTATAACATCACTTTAAGGATAAGTATATTTTACAAGATTAAAATATAAATTTGCTAAATTTTGAAACGAGTTAGCAAATTAGAACTAGAACAGAGTCTTTGACAACGACTTTCATTTGTGTTGCAGATTCAAGATTTTGTAGAAGGTCTTTCATGTTGGCTTGCGGAAGAACATTGAAGCTCATGTTAGAGTACCAACCAAGTGTAGGAATGAAAATGTGATTGGGTACTCATTGTGGGATTGAGAGTAATAGATTACCAAATTCAACAAGTTGATTCTATTGGCTTAGTCTAGGGGAATGAACCACATGCAATGCATGCCTTTTTCTCGATATTGTGTAGTTGAACTAGAGATAGGTCAAGAAAGACAAGATATATTTTGTAAGATGAATATTTAGTACTAAGGATGCATTTAGGCAAAAATGTTTAAAAGCGTAGCAAATTTTAATGCAATGAGTTCTTCATGGATACTTTAAGGAACACAGTTGAACTTCTCTATGATTTACTATTATTTTACTAAGTTGAACTTCTCTATGATTTTTTTTTTTTTTTGTGTGTTAAACTACCAATAAGAATATAATAACAAAAAAAAGAGAGAGGAAAATAAAGGTTTGCTACTTGCTTTCTTCTTTTAAACTCTATATTAGTTTCTACAATTAATTTTACTCTTTTTTTTTGGTGACATTATTGATAGCAAAAATTGGTTTTCTATTTTTAATTGTTGATGGGGGCTTTTTCTTTTGTTGCTTATTTTAAGCCTTAGTATAAATTGTTGTCCTTAAAATTAGCTTTTATTTAAATGGAAACTAAAATTACAAAAGAACTAATTTAAATAAAACCTAAATTTGTTCGAGACTATTGTTTACAATTTATATACTTTCGCAGAATGGAAAAAAGCGGACAGATGCGCACATAATATTTTGTTTTTATTTTCTGTTATGATAACATGTATATCTCAGTTAATAATGTAAGATAATCCTTTTAATAAAATGTCCACATTTTCATTTAATTGAAGGTTTCTATGTGACATAATTTGTTGATTTCTAAAAGACAACTATTCATAAAAAATTTAGAATAATCTTCAATATAAATTAGCATAATAGAAAATACGGATCACACAAACGGGAAGGGTGACTACAAATATTAAAGCCATGTCCTCATGTATTCAATCATTATGTATGAGAGTTTCACATTTGATAATCATCTTCAACATATAAGTGCATAATATAAAATACGTACTACATAAACGGGCACGGAACGTGCCCGTTTGTTCCGCTATGAAAAGAGCGGCCTGACGGGCACGAGAGTGCCCGTCATGTCGCTAGTAATAATATAAACATGATTACAAAAAATCAATCAAAAATGTAAATGTATACAAGAGTTTGATTAAAAGTATGGACTAAAAACACGGAAAGAAAAAACTTCAGAGACTAAAAGTGCAAAAAAATCTTCAAGGATTAAAAAGAAAATTCTGAAAAACTACAGGGATCAAAAACATATTTAAAAATAGAAATAGATTAGATTATTAGTTTTTTTTTTTTTTGGTTTTCACCACCAGTTGAATCTGGTTAGTCCTTCATTTTTAAAATAAAACAGAATCTCCCTTGTTTTTAAAAATAAAAACACATTTAAATATAAGGCTTAAAAATAGAAACATATATGTTTTAAAATAAAACAAAATCTCTCTTATTTTTAAACAAATCCAGGTTTGAAAACAAACCGAATCTTACCAAAAATATAAACATTTATTGTTAAATATATCCAATTTAAAAACAATTAAAATCTTGCAGAAAAATATTTTAAGGTAAATCTTCACAAATCTCGTTAATGTGAGATTTTCTTACATTGTATTTTCAACCAATATCAACAATTACCCCATCTTCTGCTTATAAAAGGACCAAGCATAGTTGCCACTCTCAACATATAATTTCTTGTCATAAGTGATTCTGAAACCTAAAGTAGCTTATTGAGAAATGACATCTAGCTCAATGTCAGCTTCTGGCTCATGGAGTTTTGAGGAGAATAAGGCCTTTGAAAGAGCTATAGTTGTATATGACAAAGATACTCCTGATCGTTGGTACAATGTAGCTCATGCTGTTGGTGACAAAACTCCAGAGGAAGTTAAGAAACACTATGAACTTCTTGTTGAAGATATTGAACTTATCGAGTCAGGGAAAGTTCCACTCCCAAATTACAAGAAAATTTCAGCTTCTCATGAGGAGAAAAAGGTATCATAATTTAATAATTCATACTTATGTAGTACACCCTTTGATCACTATTATAAAAGAAATCACTTTTTGGTTTATTGAATAACCATGTATTATAAATCAGATACATTAATTATTCAATAAACTCAAGATATAATAATTTTTTTGGTTATAATAGTAACGAGAGACCCGTGAATATATGCATGCTAGCATAGTAGAAGTTTATGCAGCAATAGTTAAATAAACTCTTCCATAATCAACTTTTTTTTTTGTCTGGTTTTCCTAAATTTACTGTTTAATTGATTAATACTCTTTAATTACTGTCTTTTGTAGGATGAGGAACCTAAACCTTCATTAACTAACAACTGTCATCAGTTATAATAGGCCTTAAGGGGTGTTGGTGTTATGTCTCACATAGTGCTAGTGTAATAGCATATTTTACTATGATTCCATCCTTAATTTACTTTCTTGTTGTTGAAGCAGTCTCCAAAGAATCAAAAACTGTTTCAGCTCTTCCAAGAATAAAGTTGTAATTTTGCTTGTTTATTTATCAATAACATATATCATTTACTTTTTAAAGAAAATATTAGTAGTACATTTAGTTTAATATTTTTTCATTCATCTGAGTTTGAAGTTTGAATTTCGATATTTTAACTACTTTAATTCTATCAAATCAATCAGTTGAGTTACTCAACTATCCGTGTATCATTTACTTGAAGACTAACATATACTTATCATAAGGACTTTCTTTAACTAGTCACGAAGAAACAATTGTAGCTGGTAAATCATGAATCTATAATACTAAACTAGTGTGCTGCCCGTGCTACGCACGGTTTGACGGATCGTCAAGCCATATAAATCAAGCTATAAGATTTTTTTTTTGTGGATTTAGGTTTTGTAATATTCAAGTTGTATTATTTTCATGTATTTATTATTTTCACACGAATTTTAAAAAAATTTAGTAATAACTTATAATAGTAATTCTTTGTAAAAAAAAAACTTATGATAGTGATTTTAAAACTTTTATTGGCGATAAAAAAATAGTCATTTGCCCGTGAATTAAAATTTTATTAGTAATAACTTATAATAGTTATTTTAAGTTTTTTACCAGAGATTAAAAATGTAAATTAGAATTTTGTATCAATAATAGTTTGTAATAGTGATTTTAAATTTTTTATCAGCAATAAAAATTGTCATCTCCCCGTGAATTTTTTTAAAAATTAATAAAAACTTATAATAGTTATTTCAAAAATTTTGCTGGCGATAAAAAATAACAAAAAGTTAATCATTTTAAACTCAAATACATATCTTAAATAATCAAGGACAATGGTGCTTTCGTCATCTAAGTTTCATGTTTAATCATGGCTTATTCTTAGCCTTGGCTTCAAATCAAGCCCTATGCAGGGCAAAATCAATGGAAAAACATATTTTAAGCAAAACTGCGAGTGTAGTAACAACAAAAATAAGCTTTATGACATATCAATGAAGAGGATAAATTTTATATCAAACACTCATTATAAAAAAAAAAATCAACATTTTCCAATTCTACATAAGGTATGAAAATGCTTTTGTGAGAATGGCAATACATTAGTTGCGTAGTTGATTTTAGTTTTTTTTTTTTTTTTTTGTGAGAATGTCAAACTAAAAAGACGGAACCAAGGCTAAGCCTCATTCAAAAATTAATAATTATAGATGCAAACTAAAAAGAAGGGTTTTCTTAACTTGCAAGGGATAAGGAACGATAAATTTTTATTAGTAATACTAACTTATAATATTAATTTTAAAAAATTTATTAGAGATATGAGTTAAAATTTTGTAACAATAATAGTTTATCATAGTGATTTTAAATTTTTTATCAGCGATAAAAATTGTCATTCGTCTGTGAATTATAAATTTTTATTAATAATTTATAAGGCCTTGGTTATTCGATTGATGATATCCTATATTGTCAATTCTTTGATCAAAGAATGAATAAATGATTTTGATCGAGGAAGAGGCAAATTAGATGATTTGGAAAGGAATAATCCAAGCCATTGATTTAACAATTAATTCAAATCTTTATATACGGTTGCAAAAATTATAATGTGGTTTTTATTTCTAGTGGATATTATATGTTATAGTTTGTGATTTATATATTTGTTGTATATAATAAATAAAGTGTAAGAAACACTATACACTAAATTCTATCTTATAAAAATAATTTGCATTAATTTTGATCTCTTACAAAAATATATTATAACCAAAATGCACAGAGTCAACAATACTTCACCATTTTAGTCATTGAAGAAAAAATAAATCAAGTGGATTCTACACATTTCAAGAAAGGAGACATAATAAAATATGAATGAAATTAGCATTGCTTCTTAACAAAATGCTCCCACACAATTCCAAGCTTTCTTGTTTCAAATATGAGATGTGTTCTTTGTCTAAATTTTTTGGCTAAAAAAAAAAAAAAAAACTCATAAGTTAAGTTAAGAAGAAAATTAGTGAAACATAAGCATGACATTATTTTTTAATCAAACATGACTTAGTTATGAACATCACAAATTAATATCAACTCATTGTAAATAGAAAACTAATATTAAGATTGACATTTTTATGCTTTATTTCATTAAAGGGTTTTCGTTTATTTGGTTTTTTAAAAAAGAAAAGAAAACTAATAACTTAATATTTTTGTATTTTTATTATTTCATTGGATTTAGATAAAATGAGGAAAAAAATAGTCGAATAAAGTAATAGAAAATAAATAAATAACACAAAAAAAATACAAACAAAAAGGGGTGAAGATTGAAAGGACATTGGGGTGCAAAAAAGCATTAGTCTACACAAAAAAGAAAATCCAAGGTCCAGCCCAACAGACCCAGCTGAGCTAAGCTCCAAACAAAAATGAGGGGAACGACCAGGGTCGTCTGATTGATCAAACGTCCCTGATTTGATCAAGTTATAAAGCATCTGGGCCATCAGATTTGATCAAATGGATGTGATAGGAGGTGCATGATAAGCGTGCGCGTATTGGAACCAAAGGGGCATAAATACCTAAATTCTTCACAGAATCCTCATTTCTTAATTTTCCTTCTCTCTTCACTTGCTTTCTGTCTTTCTGCTCTCTCTTCTCTCCCACTGTGTTCATCATCTTGTATAAACTTTTATCAAACCCAAGCCAATTTCCGGCGGCGACCATTGACCGGCGAGACTTCGGTGGCGGCGCCACCGGGTCGGCCGCCGCCTACCACCACCAAAATCTCAAAATTATCAAAAATTAACCCAAAATCCTTATTTTTTTTCAGTTTTAATCATGAATAAAACAATAGAAATATCAAACGAACCTTAAATTCAAAAGTTCCCAAAAAAAACCTAGATCTTCACATAATCATGCAATAGAGAATCAACAATAATACATGCAAAAAGAAGGGTAAGTTCAATTCTCTTTTTGTTTTTTTTTTTTTTTTTTTTTGTTCTTCTATTTTCCTTTCTCTTACTGCTTCTTCTTCTTTCTCATCTTGCTAGGTTACTATGGAGGCAAGGATTGTAGAAAATAAAGATTTTTTTTGTCTAGACAATTTTTTTTGGTTGAGTTAATTCGATTTTTTTTTTTGGATATTTACCTTTTTTATAAATGGAAAAGATCTTTTTTATTTTCCTTTTTTAGATATGTTTCTGTTTTTTTTTTGTTAGATCTAAATAAATTAATATATAAAATATTTTCTTTTCTCTGTGTAACTTTCTCTCTTTTTACAGAAAATGTTAAATCAAATCATGTAGAACAAAATAATTTCATGAATTTTATTATTTAAATATAGAACTAAATTTTTATCGTTTTGTAATATGAACTTTTATCTCTTTTTAAATTGTATAATTGTAAACAATTGGCAATTTTAAAAATCTTGTATTTTCTTGTGTTATCTGTGTGCCTTATAATATTTATTTGCAATTTTAAAAAACAAATAAATTAGGTCTTCCAATTTTTATGCGCTGGTTTTTGTTGTGGCAATGCTTTGTTTTTGTTTCCTTTTGTTTTAGTGGCCTCTGTCTTGCTAGCAGAAGTGGGACTATGTTTGTTGCTATTTTGTATCCTTCTTTTAAGGTTTCTTTTGTACCAATATTACTTTCCATACATGGCTTATGTTTGTTGCTATTTCTTGTGTACCAATATTTGGTTGCTTTTTTGAATAAATTTTTGATGTTCAAAAAAAAAATCTACCAATTTTTATACATTTTTTTTATACAAATGGGGCTTAAGCAAAAAAAAAAGACTAAATAGCAATGTTTCAGATCTTATTTTTCTTCTATCTAGATCTATTATTCTATACATTTTTTTATACAAATGGAACCTAAGCCAAAAAAGAAAATCAAACTAAATAGTAATAACTCCAAATCCAATTCTTCTTTTTTTTTCTTCGATCATCCTCAACTGCAAAAAAAAAAATTGTTAGTAATATTATATTACAATGTGAAATAAAAACAAATTGAGGAGAAAAAAATTGATATGTGTGTGCGCGTGTGAGAGAGAGAGGAGAATAAACACATAAAATGCAAAAAAAATAGATTGTTGAAAGTGAGAATAAAATAAGGATTTTTAAAAGAAAAAGGAAAAAAGAAAAAGACGGAGCTGTGAGTTGAAGGAAAGAAAGTGAAAATGAAGTGTGTGAGTGGTGTAGTTTTAGAAAGAGTTGGTTTATATAGAATTGGTAGAATGATTTGTGGAAGACACTTGTTTATAGAGATACATGCATGATGACACTTATGTCTTTCATTTCATATACACTTGTCTCTTGCCTTTCATAACATATCATTGATATACATGCATGAAGACACTTGTCTTTTCCTTCTTTTATTTTCCTTTATCTTTTATTTGTAGTAAAAAAATAACATGTTAATAGATTATTGGCCAAAGGGAAAATAGGGCACATGTGGATTCCATGTGGCACCTAGGGTTTGAGCTAGGGTTGGAATTAGGGTTGGAGTCACTCTAGGGTTGGATCTAGGGTTGGAATAACTATAGTTCTAGGGTTGGAATTAGGGTTGGGGGCGTTTTAGGGTTGGAGTTAGGGTTGGAATTTTAAAAGTATGTCTTACTTTTAGTATAGTTAATAGATTATCACATTTGAATGGAAGCGCTTATTTTCTTAATCGTAAATAGAATTTCATTTTAGGGGCTTACTCAAGTCAATGGTAAGAAAGGTGAGAACACAACACTCCACCTTCCGTGTTAAAAAAAGTTCTCACATAAGTTCCATCAATAGAAATATAGTCCTCCTGTTCACAAATTCCATTTTAACCGAACATATATAAATGTCAAAATTGTTAGGTTGGACACCATGACATTTATTGGGGTACAAACTTCGATCCCTCCACTTTTTGTATGTTAGTTTTCAACGGCTTATCATTTCGTCTATCTAAAAAAAACAAATATACTCGTCCTAATGACTCTAAATGTACCTGAATTTCCTGCTGTGATAATGCCAATTTCAATCATTGAAATGATATTTTTCCTTATCAATTCACGAGCATAGTAGTCAATTGTTGCTATAGCTTTTCAGGGCCTTCTACACACTCTAATTCCTTCTTAAAAATCATTGATCTATTAACAAGCACATAATAATCATATTTTAGATACGAAACAACTTTGTATGCACAAATCTTGTCAATGGCAGTACAAGTAACATCACAGTTGCATGATGGAATAGGGCGTAAATTATCAAGTTCTTGCCATGTTGTGAATTCGTTGAAAATCACACCAATGAAATTTGATGTGTGGAGCAAATTAACCAAGTAACCAATAACAAAGCTGATAGAGATGATGAAAGTAAATAATCCAAGAACAAAAGAGAAGAACACAATCGTTTGTTTACCCAGTTCGGTGTTAATGAACCTAATCTGGGGGAGGGAGCAACCCTTCCGTTCCACTATGATCGATGAGAAACTTTACACAAGGAATTCCCAATTGGGTTACAAGAATTAATCCTAATTCTACCCAAATCCCGAATCCCTTCTTCCGTGATGAAGAGACTCAATTTGACCTAGCTACCCAAGGTGAACCAAGGATGATTCGCCCAAACCCCTAGAATTATACCAAGAATGAATTCTCTAAAACTCTAGTGTGGCAAACCCTAATCCTAATTGCTTTCAACCTTATTTTTCTATGAATAAAGAGTTCCCTATTTATAGAAAAATACATGCCTAAAAATCAGAAACAAATCTATCTTATAAAATAAAACAGAATCCAAAACAGATACTTTCCGAAACAAATTTTCCGCGAAAATCTCCAAATCAACACGGGCTGCGCCTGGCGCCAGCCCGTTGGCGCCCCGCGCCAAGAAACAGAAGCGACAGGCATTTCTAGCCTGCTCCTGGCGCCCCGCGCCCACGCCTGGCTGGTTTCTTCAGTTTTCTGATTTTCTTGTTTCTGAGTTTTCAAGGCAACTTCCAACAATTCTCCACCTTGCCTTTAAAACGATGGTGATCCAATCAACCACCGTGTTGCTCCCTCCATCTTGAACTACTATTCAAGATCATTGGCCAAGTCCAAGTCCCACTTGAACCTTGACCTCTTCCACTTGCTTCCAACAACTCTTGCTAGAATCACAAGCTGTACCTCTACCTCTTCATCCCTCGGAATGCCTTCCGCCCTCATGAAGGTCTTGCCTCCCACTACCATAGGATTTTTGGTAGCACCCACAAGACTCACCGCAACCTCTTCAGCCCCCGGAGTGATCAAACCCGTCCTCCTGAAGATACGCTTGCATCCAACTATCATCGGCCTTTTGGATAGTCCTACAAGCTCCACCACCCCCTCTTCGAACCCCGGAATGCCTTCCGTACTCTCGAAGACTTGCTTGTCCTCAACCAACCTTGGAATTTTAGGTTGTTGTTCAAGCTCCAACAATGAACTCTCCTTGTGCCCCACTACCTCAAGTAGCCCTACAAGTTCCCAAGTTCTATTGTCGGTGTTCCCAATTGCTTCCCTGAAGTTATTCAATAGGTTTTGCACTTCTTCAGTCTCAATTGGAACATACCCCACAAGGTCTTCACAGTCGTACCACTTTGGTGCACCACTACCACTCTCCTCCCTATCTCCTTCTTGATAGCCAAGAGTTAGTGTTGTTTCTCCTCCTTTAGTATCACTATCGGAAGCCTCCACCTCAAGTTGAAAATCCTCCACCTTAAGATGAAACTCCTCCACCAAAGTCTCGAACTCGGTACTTCCCCTATGAACCCCACCTTGCAATTTGCAAAACCACTCCACCTGATCTGAAACCACCCCGACATCCCATAACTCTAGAACATCATGAGAACCACCAGAATCTAGAGACTTACTCTCTTCTGACTCCCAACTCGACACCACAAGCGCCTCCGCTGTTTCATAATTCTCATCACCGGATGAACCATCCACAACATGCACGGAACCATTCTTGTCCTTCAACTCCGGACAATCCCTCTTGAAGTGACCTTTCTTTTGACAGTGGAAACAAGTCCACTTGTCACCAACCTTAGACTTAGCCTTCTTACCTCTACTTCCACCTTTTCCACCTGAAACATTTAAAGCGTTAGCACCATCCTCCACCTTCAAGTCTTTAAACTTAGTAAGTTCTTTCGTCCTCAAGGCCGATTGAACTTCCTCCAAGGTAACTGGTGTTTCCTTGCCGTAGAGCATGGTGTCCTTGAAACTTTCGTAGGACTTAGGTAACGTACAAAGCAGATGTAAGGCTTTGTCTTCATCTTCTAGCTTCACATCAATATTGGCCAAATCATCAATAATTTTGTTGAATTCCGCCAGTTGCTCCGTTATGGATTTCGACTCCACCATTCGATAAAAGTAGAGTTTTTGTTTCAGAAACTGCTTATGTGCCACCGACTTGGTCATGTACAATGATTCAAGCTTGGCCCACATACTCGCAGCGTTGGTCTCCTTTGCTACTTCTCTCAACACCTTGTCTCCGAGGCACAAGGTAATGCAACTGACTGCCTTTTCATTCAGAACAGCCTTCTCCGCATCGGAAAGACTCGCCGGCATCTCTGCACCCTTCAAAGCCTCAGCACAATTGTTATGGACTAACACCGCCTTCATCTTTACCTTCCACAACCCGAAGTCGTTACTACCGGTAAACTTCTCAATATCGAACTTAGAACCCATGGTACCTGATTATCGATTTGATCCTTGCCCCACGGTGGGCGCCAATTGTTGTGAATTCGTTGAAAATCACACCAATGAAATTTGATGTGTGGAGCAAATTAACCAAGTAACCAATAACAAAGATGATAGAGATGATGAAAGTAAATAATCCAAGAACAAAAGAGAAGAACACAATCGTTTGTTTACCCAGTTCGGTGTTAATGAACCTAATCTGGGGGAGGGAGCAACCCTTCCGTTCCACTATGATCGATGAGAAACTTTACACAAGGAATTCCCAATTGGGTTACAAGAATTAATCCTAATTCTACCCAAATCCCGAATCCCTTCTTCCGTGATGAAGAGACTCAATTTGACCTAGCTACCCAAGGTGAACCAAGGATGATTCGCCCAAACCCCTAGAATTATACAAAGAATGAATTCTCTAAAACTCTAGTGTGGCAAACCCTAATCCTAATTGCTTTCAACCTTATTTTTCTATGAATAAAGAGTTCCCTATTTATAGAAAAATACATGCCTAAAAATCAGAAACAAATCTATCTTATAAAATAAAACAGAATCCAAAACAGATACTTTCCGAAACAAATTTTCCGCGAAAATCTCCAAATCAACACGGGCTGCGCCTGGCGCCAGCCCGTTGGCGCCCCGCGCCAAGAAACAGAAGCGACAGGCATTTCTAGCCTGCTCCTGGCGCCCCGCGCCCACGCCTGGCTGGTTTCTTCAGTTTTCTGATTTTCTTGTTTCTGAGTTTTCAAGGCAACTTCCAACATGCCACAATTTTTGGAGTTTGGTAAAAATGGAAGAGATAGAAGAATCACTTTGCTTGAGGGTGCATATTTCTTCTTAAATGGGTGCATGAAATGAGGATTAATTTAAGGTATCGTTTTGATAACCTTTTGTTGGAGTTATGAAAGGATCTGCCATTAACACTACTCGCCGAGCAACAGACACGATGATGAAAGCAAGAAAAGAAAAATGAGATGAAAGAATCAAGAAATGATCTTACACAGTACAAAGAAAATAACAAAGGTGAAAAGCCATGAAGAAGACAAGATTTGTGAGATGTGCAACGAAAAAATAGAAGGCTTATGCACAGGCTGATGATACCATGTGAAAACTCAAATTCTCCATCATGAACATAGGCTCAAAACAGACTTAGAACACAGAGAAGAGGAAATATTGAAGAAAGAGTGAAAAATCTTTATTCACAAATCTAAGTTGATACAATGCTATTGTTTATGCTTATGCTAGTTTGAATGTTCTAAAGTTAATCTAACTGCCTTCAAACTAAAATAACAAATTGCTTATTGTTCCTAACTGACTTTACTTGTGTTAGAAGTTACTTCATTTTTACTAATCTTCACACATTTCATTTTAAATTAAAAATAATTTTAAACAAAATAGTTTTATAAAAAAACCATAACATACATTATTAAAACTAGCCGCCAAACGCACACGTTCCGTGCCCGTTTGTATGATCAATATTCTCTATTGTGCAAGTTATTTTTCAACATATACAAATATTTAAATAGAGTGAAGGGCAAAAATGGCAATAAGAAAAGTCCATGCGAAAGAGGAAATTTTCTTTATATATTGGTATAGATAATAGTAATAGATAATAGATAACAAATCATTTCTATTAATTTGGTGATTTTATTCATCAATTGTACTAATAATTTGGAATTGTGGTTACTTTTTTTTAGTAGTTTTTTTAAGGGTAAAATAGGAATAATGAAAAAGTCATCCCAAAAATTTGTATCCTTTTTATATATAGTATAGAATAGATGATAAAAGTAATTTTAAAAACAAAATTCTTGAAAAAATACAAAACAAACGCATCAATAAAAAATTATTGGGTAAATAGGTCTTTACCTCCTGCAAAGTAGGTGAGTTTATTTTACCCCTATAATATTTATTTTAGGATTACCCCCTGCAATGTGAAAAAATTCTTTGCTTTTGGCCTCTGGTTGCACAATATGGCAGCTTACTGGGACATAATCTTGATCTGACACGTATATGTGAATTCTTTTAATTTTTATTGCCACGTCAGATAAAAAATTAATTTTTTATATAAATTTTAATGGTTAAATAAGGTTTTATTTATTTTTTAAAAAATAAAAATTATTTTATTTTTGTAAAAAAAAAGTAATAATTAAATTTTTATATATGTTTTAAAAAAAGTTATATAAGGTTTTTTTAAAAAACATAAATTTTTAGTAATTTTATTTTTAAAAAAAATATGTATTTTAATTTTTTATTTGATGTGGCAATAAAAATTAAAAAAATCCATGTGTGCGTACCACATCATCACTCTGTCATAGTCAGCTGCCAAATTTTGTAACCGGGGGTCAAAAGCAAATCTTCAAATTGCAAGGAGAATCTTATAAAAAATTATTACAGGGGATTAAATAAAATTTACCTACTTTACAGGAGGGAAAAAAGCTATTTACCCTACATTATATACTCCTATTGTACTTCTCGAGGGTTATAGAAACAATAAGAAATTCACGAGGAATTTCCATATACTGGAAAAATCAATTGAATTTAGAGGATCAAAACAACCATGCTAGTCACCAATAGACTACATACCATATTTAAACGAGAATTCACGAGTTTGGATCCTCTTTGGCAGTAACAGTTTCATAGTGATATTACATTTGTGAGGATTAAATTTAGGGAGAGAAAACTTCACTAAATTGCTAACTGTTGTACCAAAAGAGCTGCTTAGGAATAAGTCATATCTCTCACAGTCTGACATCTCACTCTAGATATTTGGGGCTTCCGGTGATCTTTGGAAGATCCAAAAAAGAAGTGTTTGCTTTTGTACAAGATAGGATTTGGAAGAAAATCAAAGGTTGGAAAGAGAAGTGCTTATCTAAGGCAGGGAAAGAGACCTTAATCAAGGCGGTGGCTCAAGCCATTCCCAGTTACATCATGAGCTGCTACAAGATTCCGGAAGGCTGTTGTGCTAATATTGAATCCATGCTCTCTAATTTTTGGTGGGGTTCTTCAGAGCATAAAAAGAAAATTCACTGGATGAGTTGGGTTCGTTTAGGGAGGGCAAAAAACAAAGGAGGACTCGGCTTAAGAGGTTTCAGCGATTTTAATAAAGCTTTGCTTGGGAAACAATGTTGAAGGCTTATGACAAATGAACATACTCTTCTATCACGAGTATTCAAGTGCAAGTACTTTTCTAGATCATGTTTTTTGAAAGCTCAAAGTGGTTACCAACCCAGCTATGCATGGAGAAGTTTGTTTAATGCAAAACCTGTGATTGAACTAGGCTTGAGATGGTCAATCGGAAATGGTCAACAAGTTAAAATTTGGAAAGATCCATGGCTTCCTGAATTATCAAGTTTTAAGGTTTGGAGCCCGGTGCGCAACCTCGACGAGGATGCTGTTGTTGCAGAATTAATTGATGTGGATTTAAAGAAATGGAAGAGAGAGCTTGTACTAAACAGTTTCAATGATTTTGAAGCTAGACAAATCCTAAATATTCCTCTCTCTTGGCTACTTCCCGAGGATAAGATGATTTGGAGCTGGGAAAGAAATGGGCAATACTCGGTTAGATCGGCTTACCACCTACTTAAAGAGGAAACTCTTAGAGCAAATCCTGAACCGTCAACAGCGGGGAACACCGGAATTTGGAAGGCAATTTGGACGGTTCAAGCACCTCAGAGGGTCAAGCACTTTTTGTGGAGAGTTGCTAAACGTATCCTACTCACTAGATGTCGGCTGGAACAGAAAGGAGTTGTCTTGGACCCTAGCTGTCCTTTTTGTCACAATGAAAAGGAATCACAAGAGCACATTTTTATGAACTGTCAAGAAATCCGAAGGTTTTGGTTTATATCACCTTTAGGATTACACGTCCCAACAAATGTAAATTTATTCCAATGGATGGTGCAGTGGTTGTCTAATTCTAATTTCATGGCTACTCAACTATTTAGTCTATCTTTGTGGACTATATGGAAGATGAGAAATGATGCAGTTTTCAATAAAAAAGGTACCTAATATTATGCTTGCTGTTCAAAACATTTCTACTTTAGCCGAGGATTTTAATTTAGCTTGTAATCTGAATTCTTCAAATGCTCGTGAGAATGATACTGTTTCTGATGCGAATGACAAATGGAGCCCTCCACATTTGGGTTTCGTCAAGGTGAACATTGATGCTGGTTGTTTCAATGATAGCTACACTTGTTGGGTTTATTATGTAGAGACCACCAAGGAAATGTTCAGGCTGCTGCTACTAAAAGAGAAAGAATTACATGTTCCTCTAATCTTGCAGAGGCTCTAGGATTGAGATGGTGTCTTCAATGGATCATGGACAAAAATCTTCAAAATGTTGTGGTGGAGATGGACTCAGTGAATGTAGTAAATTGTATTTTGGGAAAGCTAAAACTTGTTGAGATTGAGTTTATTATTGCTGATTGTTTAGATATGTTATTTAGCTTTTTAAATGTTAATGTTGTGTCTGTTAAGAGATGTAAGAACAAAGCTGCTCATGGTTTAGTTGGAGTAGGTAGGAGTTTAGGTTCTATGTCATGGTTTGGGAATGTCCTTCATCCAGTCTCATCTATTGTATTTTCTGAACTTCTTGAATGCAATGAATGAGATATTTTCCAGTAAAAAAAAATATCTCTCACAGTCTTATCGGTGGTTAGATGCTATAAATCATGAGAACCGTTGGATTGAGATCTTGCATGTATTCTTTCATACACTTGATTTTTTTCTCTAAAGAACCAATACAACCACACACCCAACCTTGGTCTCTTTTTACCATTTGTTCTTTCTCAAAGAAACACAATTTTTTACCGTTCAACCAAATCAATTTTTTCTGAAAAAAAAATTGGAAACGGTTTTTTGGAAAATATCCGAAAATTTTATTTCGGATAAAATATTGGAACTTTTTTCTTGAATTTTTCTTGAAAAAAGATAGGAAACTTTCTTTCTAGGAAAAACTCCGGAATTGTTTTTATCTGAAGTCGAAACATTTTTCCCAGAAATAATCGGGAATTGTTTTTGACAAAGGTCTTTAATCTCTTAAAACGCGCACACTTTGGTCCTTTTTGTCACTTCTGTTTAAGAAGATGTTGACATATCAGTTATGTTACTGACATGTTAATAAAATTTAAATAAATATGTATCTATGTGGAGTTTACACCAGGTGATCTAATTATTTATTTTTTTTATAAATAAGGTGGTATAATTATTATTTTTTATAATATAAGGTGGTATAATTATTGATATGGTGTAATGGTAGAAATAATATATAGAAAAGTAATCAAAAGTGACATAGAAATATAAGGCCCAAGCCCATAATAAGATATATACAATACAACCCTAAATCAGTGCTTATTATGATTTAGGAAAGAAATGCAGCCGCCAGCTTCATATCGACATTCTGTAACCAGCAAACCTCTGCATACATAATGGCTAAGATTAATATTGTCTCATGTACTTCGAAATCTCCCATGGAAAAAAGTAAAAGGGTAACTCATTCTACCTTAATTTTTAGTATTATCACTTTTTTTTATAGTTTTCTATGTTGTTTTTATTACTTCTTGAAAAAATTTATCAGACTACAATTACCAAGAATTTGAATTCACACACTCAAATCTTTTCTAAAATAAAAAACATCAGATAGTGGATCTTGATTTTTTTTCATCCATAGAAATAGCTATTAACCCTCCCCAACTGTTGTTTCTTTTGGATCATCGTTGTTGTTAGGGTCGTAGTGGGTGGTGGTGGTTTTAGACATTTTTCTAGACGTTTGTTGTAGATCTGAGTTTTTGTCCTCTGTGGGTTTCATATTTTTTCTTTGCAGGTTCAATTTGCTTTGGATTTGCCACCACCGAGCTGTGGGATTGGGGTTTTTTTAAATTGTTCGGGTTTGGTATCCTTTCAAGTCACTATTTTAAAACATGTCTTTGTTTGTGGTTTCAATTATAATTCATCCACCACCACCTCTCATGCAGTGGTGGTCGATGGCTCGTTGTGGTGGCTTTGTCCCGTGTGTCCATATTTTTTACTTTCGTATTATTTATTGTTAGGTTTTTGTGTTTATGTTCTTGATTAGAGAATGGGTGGTCACAATATTGGCGGCCTCTTGGTTTGATTCGTAAACCCATAAGAGTTTGGTTCTATTAACCTAAAAGGGTTGTTTGGTTTCTAACGTGTTAAACCCATCCTTTGATCTAGGTTCAAACATGTTTGTTTTTGGTTTCTGACTGTGTTGATGCTCTTGTGCTCTTTGATTCTCTGTTGTTCCAGATCTGTAGGTATCAAGGCGTCAGGTCTATCTAGTACCTCCACTTCGGCACAGTCTTCTTATATGTCTCAGTCCATTTGATTGTGTTTGTACTGTTAATCTCGAAGGAGCTATTATGCCTTTTGCTTTGTTCAAGAGGGTGTTGGATCTTGTTTCTATGTTGGTGGGTTATCCATTTGGTAAATTTTGAACCTTTTTTTTCAACATTATGATGCTCACTCTTCATATTTTTTTGTAACTTGATTTCGTGTTCGTATGTTGGTTTGCTGGCTGCGCTCGAGATGAGTGCTTGAATTGTTAGGATCGATTAATTAGGGTTATTTCACATTATTTATATAATCATTATACATTATATTTGGGTTGTAGCTGGGTTAAATTCTCAATCTTTATATCTTTATTTTTATTTAATATATTCTCATTTTATCTTAAAAAAATTAATGTATAAGATAACAACTAATGAAAATACTTCAAGATCCATATTCCACCAACACGAAAGATATACCAAAATATCCCACAAACTAAAGAGTCAGACATTAAACTCCACATTGAAGTTTTTTTTGCAAGTGTCCACATTGATGTTATATACACACACACACCCACACACACACACACTTGCTGTGTTTTTTCTTCCTAGATCGTAGATTCTGAATTTATATTTATTCTTTTATATTTATTAATAGGTATATTATTGGTTATTATCGTTGTTATTTGTTAGCCATATTTTATAATTATAAATTTATGTTATGTTATGGTAAAAAAATTATGAAGAATTTATGTTTATAATTTGGCAATTTTACTATGTATGTCAACCGATTAATTAAATAGATTCAATGAGTTACTTGAATTCTTAATCTAATCATTCCATTGTTGGTTTGAATAGTCTTTTGGTCCCAAGAATTAAAAGAAAAAATAATATGCAATCAAGCACACATTTGCCTAATATGCATTTCAAGCTATCATATTTTCTCTTGAATATTTTACCAATGATGCTTTTCAAAATTAATATTTGTCCACAAGATAATGTAAGTAATATTCATTCAATTCAAAAGTTTTAAATTCTTCGTTGAACACAAAAGCTTCTATAAGTCCACTAAAATTTTATATTATCATATTTTCTCCTTATGTTAATAGGGAAGAAAGAGAGGAAGACCAACATCAAAACAATCAACTTCGAGCTCAAAGAAGAGAAAAAGTCTCAGTCCTAAGTACATGGGAAGATGAATCATATGACCTAAAACAAGGAGAGATGGAAGAAAGGATGTTGTAAGATCTTCGTTTATTATCGTAATTATTTAATCTACTTTCTAGTTCCTTTATTCGTACTCTTTTTTAGTCAAATAACCTACTGACTATAATCTTTTGTTCGTACTTTATTTTAATAATAAATGTCATTTGTTGAACAATTTCATATTTGTTAAATTCAAATTAATATAACATATTTTTTTGCAAAATATTAATGTCTTCAAAATTAGTTTTTGCAGTTATATATTCATAAAATTGTACCCGATCTTATTTGTCGATCCATTAAAGAGGTGGAGAGGTATGAAAATGATGGTACTCTTTCAGGCCAGAAAGCAAACATCGAAGGTTAGTATGAAATTCTTCAATATGGTGCTTTATGTTTTACAATAAGTACCAGATTCCAGTGGCTTGCCGGAATCTGGGGATGGTTCATATTTGATTTTCCACAAATTATATGATAATACTTATTGTAAAACATAAAGCACCATATTGAAGAATTCCATACTAACCTTCCTTGTTTGCTTTCTGGTCTGGAAGAGTACCATCATTTTTATACATCTCCACCTCTTTAATGGATCGACAAATAAGATCGGGTATAATTTTATGAATATAAAACTGCAAAAAATAATTTTGAAGACATTAATATTTTGTAGAAAAAATGTTATGAAATTGTTCAACAAATGACATTTATTATTAAATAAAGTACGAACAAATGACTATAGTCAATAGGTTATATGACTAAAAAAGAGTACGAACAATTGAACTAGAATGTAGATGAAAGAATTACGATAATAAATGAAGATCTTACAACATCATCTCTTCCATCTCTCCTTGTTTTAGGTCGTACGATCCATCTTCCCATGTATTTAGGACTGAGACTTTTTCTTTTCTTTGAGCTCGAAGTGGATTGTTTTGATGTTGGTCTTCATCTCTTTCTTCCCTATTAACATAAGGAGAAAATATGATAAAATAAAATTTTAATGGACTTATAGAAGCTTTTGTGTTCAACAAAGAATTTAAAACTTTTGAATTGAATGAATATAACTTATATTATCTTGTGGACAAAGATTAATATTGAAAAGTATCATTGGTCAAATATTCAAGAGAAAATATGATAGCTTGAAATGCATTAGGCAAATGTGTGCTTGATTACATATTATTTTTTGTTTTAATTCTTGGGACCCAAAAGATTATTCAAACCAACAATGGAATGATTAGACTAAGAATTCAAGTAACTCATTAAATCTATTTAATTAATCGGTCGACATACATAGTAAAATTGCCAAATTATAAATATAAATTTATAATATTTTTTGTACCAGAACATAACAAAAATTTATAATTATAAAATGTGGGCTAAAAAAAAATCATCATTCAAACCCAGCTCATCGCCATAATAACCGAACCTAACAACAAGTGCACTATCTTCACTTTCCAAATCGGCTTCATTATCTGGTTGTGCTACAGGTTCAGGTTGGGCCTCATTTTCATATTGGGCCATATGTTCAGTTTGGGCCTCATCCTTATTAACAAAGTCAGGTTGGGTTATTGTGTGGACAACATAAACATCTACTTTTCCATTAGTCCTAGCCCAATTTGCCGCTTCTATAACAGCAAAATAATCGATAAAAGGTTTTAATTGGCCAACAAAATCATACCAAATCTCACCTATATCAATGTACCTTAGTTTAGTAATAACACCGACTACCTGAAAATACCCCCAATCATCTGAATCACACTCCTTTTCTTCAACAGACCCCACATATGTGCGATTGGTATCCACAAATTGTATCTTCCTTAGACTTCAACAATAGAATCGAACCCTAATCGCACGAAGATCAAATGGAGATCGCATGAATCGTACCTTTCCTGTTGCGTTTTCCTTCTTCTGCGTTTTCTCTTTCTATTTTTTTTTCGGTCAAGTAGCCCGGTGACTAGAAATTTCACCCTTAAGGTGGATAAGTGGGATGACCGGGGTTCGAACCCTGCCCCCTGCATATATAATGCAATGTCCTACCAACTCAGCTAAGCTCATGAGACTGTATTTTTCTTCTTCTACATTTTTTCTTTTGCGTTACGGTGAAACCTTGTGTATGTAACAGAATTTGACAAAACTGTGATTTTGATTTATTTTTTGTAAAAATCAATATCACCATACCACCTTTATATGGTAAGTGAATTTCACAGTTTTGTCAAATTTCATTTGTTTGATATTTGAACCGTATAGAAATGATTTTTCACAAATAGTGAATTTAATGGTTAGTTGTTAATTGGATTGCATTGGTGATTCACCACTTCGCGAAATTTTTTCTTCAGAAATTCAAAAATTTAAATTTTAAAAAAATTAAAGATTGGATTTTTAAAGAAAAAAAAGAAAGTGGGGCATGAGTACAAAACTGAGGGGGTCCCTGAATGTGAGAGTTTTCCAGAATTTTATTTTTAGTCCTTGAAGATTTTTTTTGCACTTTTTAGTCCCTGAAGTTTTTTCCGTCAATATTTTGAGTCCCTACTTTTCATTCAACTTGTGCATAACATTCGAAATTTTTAATTTTTTTTGCGGTCGTGTTTAGTACAATACATGAATCTTTTTTACAAAAGTTTAAATTTTTTTAACAAGAAATGAATTAAATATGAATTTTTTAGTTTGTTACACATAAAAATTCATAAATAATTCTTCTTATGTTAAAAAATTCTAAATTTTTATCGGAGATGCTCTTATAATAATATAAACATGAATACAAAAAATCATTCAAAAATGTAAATGTATACAAGAGTTTGATTTAAAGTATGGACTAAAAACACTGGAAAAAAAACTTCAGAGACTAAAAGTGCAAAAAAATCTTCAAGGATTAAAAACAAAATTCTGAGAAACTACAGTGATCAAAAACATATTTAAAAATAGAAACATAATTGATTAGTTCTTTGTTTTTAAAATAAAACAGAATCTCCCTTGTTTTTAAAAATAAAAACACATTTAAATATATGGCTTAAAAATAGAAACATATATGTTTAAAGGGAAATTTTTGCATAGTCTCTCCTTAACACTTAATTTTTAGGCTCAATCAACAAAAATTGGAGATATATAATTAGAAATACATGGAATTTATATGAATACTAGCCGCCACGTGCCCGTTTGTGTGATCGATATTCTCTATTGTGCATATATAAATAAATACTTAATCTACTGAAAATCTATATTTATGTGGAAGTTATTTTTCAACATATACAAATATTTAAATAGAGTGAAGAGCAAAAATGACAATAAGAAAAGTCCATGCGAAAGGGGTATTATCTTTATATATTGTTAAAGAAAAAAGTAATAGATAATAGATAACAAATCATCTCTATTAATTTGGTGATTTTATTCATCAATTGTGCTAATAATTTGAAATTGTGGTTATTTTTTTTTTGGTAGTTTTTTTTAAGGGTAAAATATGAATAATGAAAAAGTCATCCAAAAAATATGTATCCTTTTTATATATAGTATAGATATAAAAGGAATGATTTCATTCAAATTAAATGTGATTAATATCCATAAATGCAAATCATTGACTCTCTTTTTTTGGTAGAAAATCATTGACATTTATTAGCACCTAATATAATCATATAATATTCCCTCTTTTTGTTGTCAATCAAATGAGTATTTCATGTTCATGTTATTTCTTTTAATACACTTACTTTTTAAAATTTATTTTTAGATTTCTTATAATATTATTTTATTATATTGATAATTTATATATATAAATTATTTAAAGTTGATCAACTTTTTTTTTCTTTTGAAAAAGGTTTTGCACGAAAATAATATATTCATTTTAATTTAAAAATTAATTCAATATAAAATAATAATAGTAATTTAAATTCGAAAATAATAATTTATTTGAATTAATTGGATTTAAAATTATAATAGTAATTTAATTTGAATATGAAAATTTGAATTGTTTCCTTTTTAATTAGGAGAATTAAATACACTATGATATGAAGTTTTGTGGTAAAAATCATGTGTACATGATTTTATAAAAAAAAAAACATGTCCATGCACATTTCTTTAAACCTATAAAACAAGGCTACATTTATGGATATCAATCACATTTAATTTGAATGAAATCCTTCCGTTTATATATCTATACTAATATATAAAGGGGATACAAACTTTTGGGATGACTTTTTTATTATTTCAATTTTACCCTTAAAAAATAACTTCCACTTAAAAATAGATTTTCAGTTTTTTTTAGTAAAAAAAAATATTTTTTTCTTCTTAATAACTAACCACAACTAGAGCTGTCAAATGGGCCGGCCCAGCCCAACCCGGCCCATAGGGCCAAGACATCTACTGGGCTTAAGTGGGCCGGCCCATTAAGGCCCAAGGCCTGACCCGCTTAGCCCAGCCCAATAAGCATGGGCCCATGGGCCGGTCCGACACATTTTTTCAAATTTTTTGTAAAAAAAAAATTCTATAGACAATAAAACTGTTGGAACAAAGTGGGTCTGACACGAACCACTAAGGTTTTAAGTAGTTTTGATGATAACAAAGTATTAAAATTACAATTGGAATTACTAATGATTATTCTAGTGTGCAGAATTATAAGTTAAAATTCATTCAGAAGCACTACGAATAATAGCAGAGAAGCCAGTCAAAACAAGCTCTGAAAGCACATCACTGTTCATCAGAAGCTTAAATTTTGCATGTTGAAGAAAGTGCCTCTGAGGACAAAAACAAGGCTCTGACGGACTCAGAAGCAAAAGGACCTCAAGAAGCAATGACAACAGCATCTGAAGCAAAAGGAATTTACGTCACTCAAGAACTGACATAATCAGAACCAATGATTGAAGAACAATCTACTTGAAGGTTCTGTCACGTCCACAGGAAGGAATATTCGTTGGTACAACGTTAACCTTATCCATATGTGGAGCGCAATTGAGGATCGTACTATTGTACTATTATTACTCAAAATGGATGAGTGATAATTCAAATAGCAAGGTAGTGGAATTGGATATCTTTACCAAAGAAGGTAACTACAGCTATCACAATTGTACGAGTAAATTCCAGCTGGCACCTCTCTCTCTCTGCAACGGTCATCATCTTCCTCTAAGTATAAATAGAAGACTCAAATGGAAGAAATGACTACTGTTCTATTACTGCGTTTAAGACTAAGAAGCATTCTGACACTATCTTTTCAATCTGTCATTCTAAGTCTTAGAACAATCTGAGTTGTATTTTGTAAACACCTCTGATAGTATATCAAGTGTCCCTAAACATTCATTCTTAGATCTTAAGTTTGTTTGTGAAGTCTCTTGTTAAGTGTAACTTGAGTAATTTGAGAAGTCTCTTGCAAGTGTGCTTGAGCAAATTGTAATCGTGAGAAGATTATAGTGAAAAGCGCTTGTTGGAAACAAGGGGACTGGACGTACCTTCAAGTTGTGAAGGGAACCAGGATAAATCTCTGTGTCTATCTTTCTTTCTCTCAGCATCTCTTTGAATTTGTTTTAAATCCGCTGCATTTAATTCCTTAAGAACCAAAAAGTTTTAAATTCCTAAAACACAATCCAACCCCCCCTTCTTGTGTTTTTCCACCTTCAAAAACTACATATGCATCGCACACAAATTAATATCCATAAAAAAGTGAGTGTCATGATTTCATGAAATAATAAATACTTCAAAATATCCATGCAAAAGTCGAGAGATTTGTGGATGATGATTCATAAAGTGCATTCTCAAAGCTAATAAATTTCAAGCTTACATCAGACACTAAACTTTTAACATAACCATTCAAAATACATAAATTAAATTATAAATTATAAAAAAAAAACTAAATTATAAATCTCATTTTTTTCCTTCAAAAAAAACAAATCTCATCATTTGTTACTTATTTTATCTAAAGATTTTATGCTAACTAAAATAATTTTAAATTAAAATAATTTTTAGATATTTTTTTTTAATTCTTTAATGGGCTGGCCCAAAAGCCCGCTGGGCCAGCCCATGATGGCCCATAGGCCCGACAGCCCAGCCCAGCCCAATAATATTTTTGGGAAGCCCAACCCGGCCCGACCCGTATAAAACTATAGGGCTACTGGGCCGGCCCGATAGCCCGGCCCATTTTTACAGCTCTAACCACAACAAAAAACGGAGGTTAGTAGTTATCAATTAACAAAGTCCAATAAAAAAGGAGATTAAGTAGTTATTTATATTTGCACAATACAGAATATCGATCACACACGAAAAAAAAAAAAGAATATCGATTGTGCCGTTTGGCGGCTAGTTCATATAAATTCCATGTATTTCTAATTAACAATGTGTACAATTTTGGTTGGTTGAGCCTACGAATAAAAATAAAAACTGCAAGAATTTCTCTGTTTTAAAATAAAATAGAATCTCCCTTATTTTTAAGCATATCCAGGTTTGAAAACAAGCCGAATATTACCAAACATATAAACCTTTATTGTTAAATATATCCCATTTAAAAATCTTGCAGAAAAATATTTCAAGTTAATCTTCACAAATCTCATTAATGTGAGATTTTCATACCTTATATTTTCAACCAATATCAACAATTACCCTCTTCTGCTTATAAAAGGACCAAACATAGTTGCCACTCTCAACATATAATCTCTTCTCATAAGTGATTCTGAAACCTAAAGTAGCTTATTGAGAAATGGCATCTAGCTCAATGTCAGCTTCTGGCTCATGGAGTGTTAAGGAGAATAAGGCCTTTGAAATAGCTCTAGCTGTATATGACAAAGATACTCCTGATCGTTGGTACAATGTAGCTCATGCTGTTGGTGGCAAAATCCAGAGGAAGTTAAGAAACACTATGAACTTCTTGTTGAAGATATTGAACTTATCGAGTCAGGGAAAGTTCCACTCCCAAATTACAAGAAAAATTCAGCTTCTCATGAGGAGAAAAAGGTATCATAATCTAATAATTCATACTTATGTAGTACACCCTCTGTTCACTATTATAAAAGAAATCACTTTTTGGTTTATTGAATAACCATGTATTATAAATCAGATATATCAGTTATTCAATAAAACTAAGATATAATAAATTTTTTGGTTATAATAGTAACGAGAGACCCGTGAATATATGCATGCTAGCATAGTAGAAGTTTATGCAGCAATAGTTAAATAAACTCTTCCATAATCAACTTTATTTTTTGTCTGGTTTTCCTAAATTTACTGTTTAATTGATTAATACTCTTTAATTACTGTCTTTTGTAGGATGAGGAACCTAAACCTTCATTAACTAACAACTGTCATCAGTTATAAAAGGCCTTAAGGGGTGTTGGTGTTATGTCTCACATAGTGATAGTGTAATAGCATATTTTACTATGATTCCATGCTTAATTTACTTTCTTGTTGTTGAAGCAGTCTCCAAAGAATCAAAAACTGTTTCAGCTCTTCCAAGAATAAAGTTGTAATTTGGTTGTTTATTTATCAATAACATATATCATTTACTTTTTAAAGAAAATATTAGTAGTACATTTAGCTTAATATTTTTTCATTCATCTGAGTTTGAAGTTTGAATTTCGATATTTTAACTACTTTAATTCTATCAATCAATCAGTTGAGTTACTCAACTATCCGTGTATCATTTACTTGAAGACTAACATATACTTATCATAAGGACTTTCTTTAACTAGTCACGAAGAAACAATTGTAGCTAGTTGACGCAGTACGGAAGCGGGGACGGATCGGCAAGAGCTAATCCTCGTATATAGGTTTCCTGGAATCCACCAGGAAGAGAATAGCAAGCACTAAACTCTAAAATAAACTCTGGAATCCACCAGAAAGGGTAAATAATTTGGAATCGAGAAAAATCTCTAATATTTTTATTGAATGAAAAACTGTCCCTCAAGGCTACAATGATTTAGCTTAAATAGTAGGGAAATAAAAATATAACAAATCTTCCTAAAAGATACTAAAAGAAAATAACACATCTAGCTAAAATAAAAATATAACAAATCTTCCTAAAAGATAGTAGAAGAAAATAACCAACCTAGCTAAATAAAAATAATAAATCTAGCTAAAATTATAAAATACTAAACTATAGTAAAATCAAATCTAGGTAAAATATAATAAAATCAAATCAAGCGCAGTTGCGTTGAATTGCTCCTGCATCACTGGTAAATCATGAATCTATAATACTAAATTATCACATTTGAATGGAAGCGCTTATTTTCTTAATCGGACACCATGACATTTATCGGGTTCAAACTTCGATCCCTCCACTTTTTGTATGTTAGTTTTCAACGGCTTATCATTTCATCTATCTAAAAAAACAAATATACTCCTCCTAATGACTCTAAATGTACCTGAATTTCCTGCTGTGATAATGCCAATTTCAATCATTGAAATGATACTTTTCCTTATCAATTCACGAGCATAGTAGTCAATTGTTGCTATAGCTTTTCAGGGCCTTCTACACACTCTAATTCCTTCTTTATAAAAATCATTGATCTATTAACAAGCACATAAAAATCATATTTTAGATACGAAACAACTTTGTATGCACAAATCTTGTCAATGGCAGTACAAGTAAAAGATATTATAAATTCAATAAGGGGTCAAAATTAGAAAGAATCTATCATCTTTATTGTCTCACCGTTTCTTCGTATCATCTTCATCGTTTCTGATAGTTTCGATCGTTTCTAACTTCCATCTCTTTTTTCGTTTCATCTTCATTGCTTAAGTTTTGTAAAAAAAAAACACTTAAGTTAAAATAATCTGAAGAAAGGGGTCCTTCACATCACCACTGCCGCCGTCACCAAATTCTATCAATCTCACCTAACCACCGTCACCAACCTTACATCACCACCATAGTCAAGAACAAAATCAACTAAGAACAATCCAACAAGGAGAAGAACAGAAAAATCCAGAAAATCAAATCTACGTAAAAGCACAATTTCTAGAGCAACCATACAAAATCCAGCTTCATTTTTTTCCCAAATTGAAGATCAATAGGGTTCTTGTTTATTGTTGTTGTAAGAAATCAGTTTGGGAGGAGGAAAAAAAATTGAGAAAGAAAGGTTCCTGTAATGCGATAGCCAAAGAGCCAAAGTGTATGAATTAGAAGAGGATTTATGATGGTTATGGACCATAAAAGTAGCTACAGAAAGTTATAAAATCAGTATGAAATCAAATCAAAATCTATAAAATCATCACTTAAATAAAAATGGGTCTACTTGTGAGAAAGCTATTCGAGTATAAACTTGAACAATACCAGATATGAGCAAACTAGAAGAGACTCACATCAAAATCAAATCAAAAGCTATAAAATCACTATGAAATCACATGAAACTAATACTCAGAGCAAACTAACTGAACCATACTTAGACAAATTAATCACTTAAATAAAAATCACTTAAATAAAAATGGGTCTACCTCTTAGAAAACTGAAGTTCTGTTTCAAAGCTTTTGGAACTTGTGGAGTTGAAGTTGAAGTTGAAGTTGAAGCACGATTTTGGTTCAGTTGTCGGATAAGAAATTAATCCTTTGAAGCGATCAATCCTTACATTTGGAAGCGATTTTGAATAGTAACTGAGGTGATTTTGAAGTTGACGGAGATATTGACGGCGGTGGTGGACGGTGCGGTGGTGCTCGGTGGAGATTGGAGAAAGAGTGAAAAATTAATTTGGGGGCTGGGTTACAGAGTGAAAATATGGAGAAAAGGTGAAAATATGCAGGTAAGAAAAATATAGGAGGGATTAAATTACATCGGTGTAACATTTGAGTAATATTACACCGCTGAATAATGCTTCAACAAATTCAAATTTTACAAAATTCACCGTTGGATTGAAAGTTTATATATCATCTATGTTGAGTTTTACAAAAATCTAAAATCGTTTGACATATTTTTGAGACACATAAAGATTAACGGTATTCAATAAAAACGTATAAACCGTTAATCTTGATGTGTCTCAATAACATATCAAACGATTTTAGATTTTTGTAAAACTCAACATAGATGATCTATACGATATAAACTTTCAAACCAACGGTAGATTTTGTAAAATTTGAATTCGTTGAAGCGTTATTGAGCGGTGTAACATTACTTAAATGTTACACCGGTGTAATTTGATCCCTCCCCAATATATCTAAAAGTGAAAATGTTAATAAAACAAAAATAAATATTAAATATTTATTTTTTAATAAAAACTAGTTTATAAATTTAAACCCGTTCTGAACTGGTTATAAATTGAATTGTAACTGTTTTTTAAAAGTGGTTAAGTTCAAAAACTGTTTTAAATGTTTTGGTTTAAAATATAATTCACTGCAGTTCGAACTACAGTTTAGTTCAGTTAACTGGATTTTTGAACACCTCTAGTTATGGTGTATCTAGGTGTAGCCATAGCAAACGAATTCCCAGTTGCAAAAACAAAATTATGAACAATTAGTTTGTATAAATTTTCTTAATTTTTTAAAGTGTTAATATGTTTTAATATCATTCTCCTTTATTTAAAATTATATTTGTTATTTTAAAAAATATATAATTGTTGATGTGTGTAATATTGATTTGCCACAAGGCATTGCCATATCAGTATTTTTCATGCCAACTAATTAAAAAACAGGGAAACAATAGGGGGACCAAAATTGTAAAATCTCAGTTGAATCTATTAACTTAGACCAAAGAAAATGATCAATTGTTGTTTGACACATCACGAACCAACCACATTCGAATTACACGAACAACAACATTCAAACTCTCATTGACTTGGTTGATTTCGGAAATTATGTTCATTTTTGGAGCCATATTTATCGATAATTCAAGTAGGCCAATTTTTACAAATGACTTTATGAGTTTTTGTGGCAAATATAACATGTATTTATAGTTACCTATAGAAAGACAGAAAATAAATACGGTTTTATGATAAAATATCAGTTACAACTTTATTATTCCAAAATGTTTATTTAATTAATTCTAATTTTCATGTAACCGACGAAACTGTTATGTAACGTTCAAATAAATATAAAAGATATTTAATATAAAATATAATGTCATCAATTATTAAATAAAATGCATCCTATCGGAATAATAATATAAATATTATTTATTTTAATATTTAATTAAAAATGTAACGTGATAAAATATTAAATAAAAATCAATGTAATAAAAAGTAACGTCATCAATTATTAAATAAAGTGTAACATATTGTAATAAAATAATGATTAAAATATGAATTAAATTACCACATGAAAGGTAAACTTAAACTTATGTTAGCGTAAAAAAAAAGTTAAATTTATGTCAAAATATTTAGCTTTAAAATCGTCAAAATAATTTCAACGGGGAAGGTAAGGGAAATTACTTTTTTATAAAGCCCCGATATGTGACACGATACTGATACGATATAATACTGATATGGGAAATTTTGTAAAAATTTCTATCCGATACTGTTGCGATACGTGATTTAAAAATTAAATTTAAAATTTATATATAAATGTTAAATATATATGACTAAAATCAATAATATTAATAATGATAAAAAAAATTTAAAGACAAAAAGTATTATTATTATTATTATTAAAATTTAATATATAAATGTTAAATATATATCACTAAAATCAATAATATTAATTATGATAATTTTATATAAACGACAATAGTTAGTTCATTGTACAAGGAGTACAAACAAGTCAATAATACTTGTACAAGAGCAAAACAGTTTGAGGCGCTTAATATACAAGTGTTCCTCTGTCATAACTAAAGACTCATAATAGCTCAAAATACACATAATAGTCATGACATCAAACTTCTTCAAGAAGCCCATATTGTAGCAATAACAGACAATTATATAGCTTCTGCAGCTGACCAATTAAAAATATAAAGCATCCATTCTTATACCAGAATTTTGAGACAAAAAATGCTTAACAACATGTTATATAGTAGGACATCATAGTGACTCCAGAACAATGATAAAGACAAAAAATACTAACGATAATAAATTAACATCATTAATACTAAGTTAAGTATTTGTGCTTCATTAATATTGTCTCTGAAAATAATGATCACCAACACATGTTAAGTTAAGTATTATACAAAGGGTCTGTTTGGTAAACAAAAAAAATTGACTTATAGCTTATGTCTTATAGCTTATAAGCTAAAAGACCTGTTTGGTAACAGTTTTTTAGAAAGAGCTTATAGTTTATTGACTGACTTATAGCTTATTTTTCATAAGCTATTTCAAGTAGCTTATGAGCTTATAGCTTATAGCTTATCATTTTTTCTTCCATTTATACCCTTATTATTTTATCAAAATTCAATTTTACCCTTTATAGTTTATTATGATTTAAAATAAAATTATAATAGTACGTTTTATATTAATACAAATTAACCATCCCATTTTTTTAATAAACTTAGATTATTGATTAGTACCCTTATCACGTGAATAGTTGAGGTTTTTATTATAAGCTAAATAATTAAGTTTTAAATTTACGTTGGCCACTTCCAGAATTCTTTTTTTCCTTTGCTGGGTGTTTCAATTATATAATACACACTTATTCTTTATTGTTTTTCATTATAATATACCCTTGCTTCAAAAAATAATTATAATACAAAAAAATATAATATACCCTTATTATTATTGTTTCCTAAAAAATAATAATAAACATTCAATATATTTTACTGTTAATTTTTAGAAAAACCATGATTTTAGAAAATTACATTTCAAGGAATTAAAAATTAATTTAATAATAAAAAAATATTATATTAGTAAATTTAATTTTAAAATTCTATTATAATTTTTTAAAAATTCTTTTAAGCATATTAAATATGAATTTGATATAAATTTTATTATGAAATAACAATACCCTTTTATGTCATTTTACACTTATCAACTAGTTAACCGCTAATTTTACCAAACACTTCAATTAGCTTATCAGCCATAAGTCATCAGCCATAAGCTATCAGCTATAAGCTATCAGCCATCAGCCATAAGCTAGCTTATCAGCCAACCGCTATTTTTACCAAATAGAGCCAAAAAGGATATCATTAGTACTATCCCAAAAAATATCACCAGTACTAGGAAACAAGTGTGAAAGGTATTATTTTGATATTCACCAGTACTGGTTATATGTGTAACAACAGTTCTAGTTATATGTGTAACAACATAATAGTTTTATATTCACTAGAAAACACAAATTGTATCAGATATTATTTTTTTATTTAAAAATAAATATTTAACCGATACTTTTCCGATACGAGTATCGGGACGTATCAGACGCATATCAGATATTATTATTTTTATTTAGAAATGAAGATTTAACCGATATTTTTTCGATACGAGTATCGGACGAATATCGATATCGAGTACGTATCGGACACGATACTTCACCATTTTTAGAATATCAGGTATCATTTTTTTTTAATGGAGGTATGACAAGTGTGAAAGGTGTATTATAATAGTATATAACCTAATAAATCCAACCTTTAAAAACCCCTGGTCCATGATGAAACATTTGCCAAACACGTCCATGGAAGCACTCGTCCCTTTTGAAACCTCATTTTCTTAAAATCCCACCATAATTTCTCTATTCATGTGGATGAAGTTGAAGCATGTCTATTTTTACATGATTCAAATAAAGGATTTTATTTCTTTATTCCTTTATCTTGTCTCTTACTTGCGGCCCATCCCAATATTTTCGTCTAATTCCGCCACTATCATAAAATTGTTTGTAAATGGTCTCTTGTTTGTAAGTGGTCTTAAAATTAAGACGGAGTGAATGGCATAAAAGTTTAACATAGTTATATAATTATATTAAAAGAGTTTATATCATCTTTATTTCTCAAAAGAAAATTGTTAGTAATTAACAGAACTTATTCTATGATGAGATATAAAAGAGAAGTAGAGAACTTGCGGTGGTGAACTAGTAGAAGGTTGCCTCGAGTTGGAAATCAAAATTCGAGCATTGAAGGTGACTGACGACGAAAACGGGGTACTTGCAGAAAACACTTCGGCGCTCAAATCAGTATAAACTTGAAGTAGAGGTTAGAGTAATGTATATCTTGTGAGGTTTTGAAGAGTTGTATATATAAGCCAATGGATGTGGCATGCCCAATGGATGTGACATTGAGCTTGATTCAACTCAAAAGTACGGTCCATAATAAAAATTAAATGATAATTTAGAGAATAAAAGTAAGAAAAACGGTATATCATTATTGGTATGGATTGTACTTTTGGACTGAACCAAGCTTAAGCATCCGACTTATTTGCCCAATACTACATCTACTGGATTAACATCAACTCAACACAATCTCACAATGTATCTTTTCACTTTAACCTACCTTCATCTCAAACTTATATTAACTTAGTGTCATAATGTTTTCTGCAAGCACCCCTTTTTCATCATTGGTCAACATTCAAATTTCAACTTCCCGATTTGGAGCATACTTCCATTGACCCACTATTAAATTTTCTATCATCTCTTTTATCTCTTCGAATAAAATTTGAGTTCTTTTCAGAACAATTATTTTTCTACTTGAGAAGGTGTATGATTATTTCTTCAATTTTAAGAAGGTGTATCGTTATTTCTTCAAATGAAAAATCTCTACATATTTTTTAAGAAATAGAGGATTTTAATCCGGCTAAAAAAACATATTTTTTATATAATTAATAAAAATGAATATTTGATTACTAAGCAACATCCTCATACTATCTTTACCCTTTGTAAACCAATTGATATAGCATGTTTTTCAAGTCACAAATTTCATTTTCTAAACTCTTAGAGGTAAAGCTATATAATGCACCTGTACAAAAAAAAAAAAAACAAAGCTATATAATGCACTACGTACGTACAACCCTTATATTATATATGCTTCACATGAAGAACTCGCGTACGTCAATCTTTTTTTTTGACACATTGCGTACGTCAATCCTAAGGTCCCAATTTAAAGATTGTGTTCATTAAAATAACCCATTTAACTAAAATTGGATTTCCTAAGATGGTTCTCTTATGAAAAGTCACAATTACCAAAAAAATAATTAGAAATCTATTGGAATCGGAACATATATTAGGGTTGTAACCTCGTAACATATTTCATGCACCGTAATACAACACTTAATAGATGTCATGATGTGAGAAAATAATACAAATTTTAAATATTCTCTTATTTTATTTTATTTTATTTTTTTCTTCTATTTTTTTTATAAAAAAAGTGACTACTTCTCTACCCTTCATAATTTGAAGGTATTTATCCTTCAACCAATGAGAACAAGCCACATAATAAATAGATTTGTATGTGGTCACTCGCAACTAATTTGTAACAAACTTGTGGGGACATCATACTAATCTGTTGAATTTGTGGTATTTTGGTGAAAGAATAGGGAAAATAATAATAAGAAATAAAAATATTATTGATTAACAGTGATACAATATTTACATTAAATATTTACATACTAAATATTATGATACTACCTTGGTATTTATAACCAAGTGAATATATTTAAATCTAGACTAAATCCCTAGATTATATGGCTTAGAATAAACTAACCTAATGAGATATTTTCTCAACAAATATAATAAAACTTATGCATATCTTAATAAATATTTTCCTATTCTAACACCCCCTCAAGCTAAAGCTTAATAAGCTTTAAGTTTGTTACAAAATTAACCTTGAAAATAAATTAAATCCTTTGATAGCATATCCAACGAAGAGCAGCAACCAAAGAAGTAGTAGAGCAACGGCCAAAGTAATGAATCCGTATAAAATTATGTAAAAATAACCGCGGATTAAAGCATCACAAACGGGAAGCCCGCGGATTAAAGCATCACAGACGGGAAGCCCGCGGATTAAAGCATCACAGACGGGAAGCCCGCGGATAAAAGCATCACAAACAGGAAGCCCGCGGATTAAAGCATCACAAACGGTACCCGCGGATTAAAGCATCACAAACGGGAAATTAGGACTACCAAAACAAGACCAAAAGGGCTGGCGATCAATCTTGAAAAAATGATGGGTAAATGTAAAGGATTCATGGAAAAGTGGCATGTAGGCGCAAGTGTGCCAGGGTAACATATATGAATGATATTAAAATAGAGAGCAAAGACACTAAACAAGAACCATAAAGGTAAAACAAAATAAAAAAGAAATTCTACTAATGGCTAGGGTTTATATGAAGGAAAAAAGGTAAAGCGAACAAAGTTGCAGCTGAATTATGTTTCAAGGTGGATACCATGACTTTGATACCATGTTGAATTTGTGGTATTTAGGTGAAAGAATATGGAAAATAATAATAAGAAATAAAAATATTATTGATTAACAGTGATACAATATTTACATACTAAATATTATGATACTAACTTGGTATTTATAACCAAGTGAATATATTTAAATCTAGACTAAATCCCTAAATTATATTGCTTAGAATAAACTAACCTAATGAGATATTTTCTCAACAAATATAATAAAACTTATGCATATCTTAATAAATATTTTCCTATTCTAACATAATCTAATGTGTCTTTTTCTTATCGGTTGAAAGGTGAATATCCTCAAATTATAAAAGAGTAAATTAAAAAAATTAGAAAAAAAAAAGTTGTGATGAGGTCGTGTGCAAGGTGGCATGCAGGCTAACACTCAATGAATATATGAATGATAAAATATATGGTAGATTAAATTCCAAAAAAAATCCAAATAAATAATAAATAAGTAAAATATATGGTAGATCTTGGTATCACCTTAATGCAGTGTGCTCGTGCAACGCGAGGACCAAAATATATAATTCCCATTCCCTCGTATAACACGAGTTCATAGTAATTCAATTTAAAACTTAAACAATACAAGTGAAATGGTGTTGCTAAATAATAATATTATATTTCCATTATGACACTGGATTTGATATATATTTTATATATATAAGTTGTAGGTTAAATTTCGAACATTCCAATTATTTTTCTTTAAATGTGAAATTTCTATCATTTTTGGCTAATATCAAAAGGTTTTTTTGTCAAGTAGCAAAGTGAATAGAATTCACTCTTAAAGTAATTAAGTGAAACATTTGAAATTAAAATTCAATATTTATATATATAATATGACTGAAGTAATCTAACAGAAATTAACTACTATACCATAAACTTTTGTTTTAATTCAATGCCAGCTAGTAAATGAGACTTAAAACTACAAATCTTATTATATTGAGCTCTTTTTGTATGTATGTATGAGATATTTTTTGTTTATAATAACTTTTTTTTTAATTATTGTAGGTCTAAAGCGATTTAACAGTTTTACCTTTGGGTGTCTTGTTTTATTTATAGAGGAAAGCTCAAATATTAAAAAAAAAAAAATGATGTTTTTGTCTCTATTTTTTATTAAGGAAAGCGCTCAAATCAAAATTGACATATTTGTCCTGTGTTTTTATGTTTTTGTCCCATATATGATTTTTGTGTAATAAAATAAAATTATATCTTTACTATTTTTTATGTTTTTGTATGATTTTTGTGTAATAAAATAAAATTAATAAATATTTATTATCCAATTGATTTTTTTTTATTAAAGTAATTGTCCCATGTATAATTAAATTTTTTATTAAAGCAATTGTCCTGTGTTAATTTGTAAGTTTTTTACGCATGTTATAATTCATAAGTTTTCACTAACAAAAATTATATCTTTATAAATTGTTTTCATAAATTTTTCAATTATCAATAATGGTTCATTCCGTCTATTTGTGGACCTACCATTTTAATTTTAGTCTCTACATTTTGCAAAATAGGCCAGAATGATCCCTATATTTTAAAAAATTATGGGATTTTTTTTTTACTTTTTTAAAATATATGGACCATTCTTAACAATTTCGCAAAATATGTATGGACTAAAATTAAAATGGTGGGTCCACAAATAAATGGAATTGACCATTCTTGATAACGGAAAAACTTATGGGATATTTTTTGACCATTTTTAAAATGTAAGAACCATTATTGACAATTTCGTAAAATGTAGGGACTTAAAACATATTTAGCCCTAAAACTTATAATAAGTCAATCCAAACGAGTTCATTGTGTTTTGTTTCTATTTTTATGTTCTTTTATTTTTAAGCTCATAAATAAGTATCTTCTTTTATTAGGTTTTTCTATTTTTATTTTATATATATAAGTTGTTATATGTTAGATTGAATTACTATTTTTTCATTCCAAAAAAAATAAAAGTTAGTACTATTTTTTATGCGTATTTTTTATATTGATTTTTGTTCCTATTTTGATGCATAAATTTTTTTAATTAAATCTTTTTTGTTAAATAAATTGGATTAATATCATTTTTTAGAGATGATTTTCGATGATATTTTTATGGGAAGATTTCTTTTATGCTTATCTTTTTTTTTCTTCCTATTTTTATTTCGTATATGTTTTTTTTAGTTTAGAGTTAAAATTACATGTAAGAGCAGAAATTCTGAAATATTATTAAACTTTATTGGACAAATTTGATATTTTAATATTAGTTCCTTTTAATATATTGTAAATAGATATATCAATTGTTTAATAATTTAAAAAATCAATTATTTCTTATAAAAAAACTCATGTGATGTATTTTTTATAGTTATATGTCATTTTATGAGTGTTTATTTGTATATTACAAATTTGTTGAATATTGTCAATTGTACCTAGTGGCATAGTGAGAATATGTTTTGCGAATAGATGGTTCAATGATTGATCCCTATGTGTTAAGATTGTTGATTTATCGTCATTTTTTTTATGGGTCAGTTTTTCCTGTGTTCTTGGATGTGGTTGCTTCGGCACTGCTGGCCTGGAGGTGGTACTTTTTAGTCTTTGGTGTTTCGGTTGCCGTCGTGTGTGGTTGGTTGTCTGGGTATCCGATTCTCTAATTGTTTTTTTAAATCTGTTGAGATTTGCAGAAGTCTTTATCTCCGATTGACCTTTATTGCTCCGATGGTGACTGATTTTCCTTCAGTCGTGTCTGTTTCTTAGGTGCTAGGTTGAAGTTATTTCGGCATTGCGCCCTCATGTTGGCGCCTTTATCGTTTTGTCGGGTCTTGGAGGTTTTGGAGCGTTTTCTATCTTCTAGTTAGGATTTGTGTGACTAGGTTCTGATTTTACCATTGTCCATCAACTTTTTGCCTTACAGAGCTATTATTTGGATTGTGATGGGCCGGACACTTTTGCTTCAAAATCGGGAGTTACTATCTAGTGACAACTCTCTAGGCTATGTTGATATCTTCTCTGGTGGCCTGGAACCTAAGGTGTGTCTTCCTGATTATGCGATTAGGAGGAGCCCTCGGTTTGGTGGGATTTTGTTACTGATTATGGGTTTAGGAGGAAGATCTAAATTAGGTGGAATTATTTTGTATTTATTGTTTACTTTCGGTGTCCGCATATATACGGTGCCGTTGTTATGTAATTTGTTTTATACCGGTCTTTGTTTGTCTTGTGCATAAACCTGATTATTAATATATTTGCCATTAAAAAAAGTATTTTATTTTCTAAGAAGGTAGTTAATGTATATTTTTTTTTTTGAAAAAGCTAAATTAACTCATCCAAATTGACATCAGAGAGAATCAATCTGACACCTTAAGAGAAACACACTCCCAGGTCCCAAGCCAATTCCACTCGACCAACCAAAGTGGGTTGCCGGTTAATGTATTATTAACTTAAGAAAATGCTAAACGGTGCTTCCCGGAGCACTATTTAATGAAGCAAATATAGTAATATGATATTGAAGTTTGTACACTCAACTCCTCAAGAGTCTAAGAAGTGTTATTTTCAATTTAAAAATTTCTATTTTTGTTTTCCTTAACTATTGCTCCGGGAGCATCGGTTAGCATGACCCATTAATTTATTATTGTTGGAAAAATACAAAGATTTAACCACATATGTGAATTAAAGGAAGCGAATAATTCTTAGGTGGTCACAATGATTTAGATATACCTTGTAGTTACACATAAAAAAAAGAAAAGGTGAAAATAAAATAAAATAAAATAATTTATATTTTTTAAATAATTAAATGATTTGATGTTTTTTGAGTGTAAGCAAAAAAGGTGACTACACAAGAACCGCTCGATTTTACCACCATGTAAAGATAAACTTTGTTTGATAAGGTCATTATGAGCTTATAGCTTAGAAACTTATATGATAAAAAATTATGTTTAGTAAATATTTTTTAAAAAGAATTTATAGTTTATTTTTCAAACGTTATTTCACATAGTTTAATAACTTATCATTTTTTTACCCAACATTACCCTAGCTATCTTGGTTGAAAAAAAATTATATTAAAAATATCATTTTTATATTATTTCATACTTATATAAGCTAATTCCACCGTTAGATTTATTAAACACTACTCCCTCCGTTTCTTTTTAATTGTCTTTTTAGAAAGATAACACCAAATTAAGGAAGTGTATTTTTGCACGTTATCTTCCTATTATACCCTCGTTTTAATCCCCAATAAATTCCTACTTTTTTGCCCACACTTTCTCTTTCCAATAAATTTAATATATTATATAAAAAAAACAAAATTTAATATGTTATGTACCAACAAAAAAAAATTAAAAAAAGATTTAGTTTTCCAAATATATAGTATTAATTGGTTTTATGGAAAAAGATAAGAGCAATTGACAAAGGGTATAATTGACAAATCATATCCATAAAATACAAAAAGGACAATTAAATAGAAACGTTAAATATGATAATAAAAGACAATTAAAAAGAAACAGAGGGAGTATAAATTTAAGCAAAATTAATTAATCTGCTGTAAACTATCTTATCAATTTTTTTTTTTGTTCAAAACTATTTGTAGTACTTATTGTAAATATAACACCCTCTATGGAATTATATTTGATTTCATCCAAACAATTCAGAAAACTGAAAACTTTTACGTTTTGGACGTCAAAATACCGTAACTAATCATTTATTTATAAAAATGAGTAATTTACATAGGTATGAATTAACTTTTTCTCTCTATACTATTTTAAAATATATTAATTTCTGAATCCAAATTTGTCAACGTATATAATGAAGAGAAAACTACCAAAAGTGATTCTAGCCACATGAACGTGAGAAAGAAACAAAGAAAAAAACACTATTAATTAATGATGGTAGGTAGGTAAGTGGATCTAGAATTCCCTTAATTAGAAGGAAAATAAAAATATCAAAACTGAATTAAAAGCATAGAAAACATATATATCAGCTATATATACTTATCACTTAAGTATATATTTATGTACAACCGTTTTGCCGCTATAAAAAAGTAAAAGAAAATTCAAGAAAACTAGCTTTTCTCTCATTTAAAGTAAAAGCAAAACAAGTTTGTTGGAGATGGATTATCAGTATATTCTAGGAGGAATAATTCTTCTTGCTTCTAGTTTGGTATTTGTGTTTATTTTGTATAGTTTTGGAGAAAAGAAGAAGAAGAAGGTAGTAGAAGAAGGTTCAAGTTATGCAAAGATATCATCAGAAAATGGGATATGCTCACAAGAAGTTGAAGAAGGAGAAACAGATATTATTATTGTAGGTGCTGGTGTTGCTGGTGCTGCTCTTGCTTATACACTTGGAAAGGTATATATGTTTTTATTTCATCTTAATTATGAGTTTATGCATTTCATCTGCTTATATATATGTTTGTTATATGAAATCAATATCAAATATACTTTTGATAATTCATAGATCTCATCTGCTTATATGTTCTAATTAATGAGAAGGTTGGTGTCATGTTGTTTGTACAAACAACTTAATTAAGCACTTATAGCATATATAAGCTATTTCTATAATATAAGCTAATATAAAGTCAAATTGTTTTTATAGAAGTTATAAGTTGTTTTCATAAGCTATCTTGAAGTGCTTATAAAAATAAGCTGAAAACCATTTATAGACATGTCATGAGTTGTTTCCGTAAGCTTTTCCAAACAGTCTCATAAGTACGTAGAATAAGTACTTAATCATAACTTATACAAGCAAATTCAGTCTTACCAAATTATGCAATGGTTTCTTTCTGGTTAAGACATGACTTAAAAAATAAGACTAGATTGCAAGAAAAATTAAGACTATTTTGTTGCAGGATGGACGGCGAGTACATGTGATTGAAAGAGACTTAAGTGAACCTGATAGGATTGTGGGTGAATTGCTACAACCTGGTGGCTATCTAAAATTACTTGAGTTGGGTCTTGAGGGTAAGCAAGAATTAATCATTCAAATATGAAAATTTTCTCATATGGATCTTAGCATATCAATGTTTTGAATTTTATTGCAGATTGTGTGGATGAAATTGATGCTCAAAGAGTCTTTGGTTATGCACTTTACAAGGATGGTAAAAATACGAAACTATCTTATCCCTTGGAAAATTTTAACTCTGATGTATCGGGAAGAAGCTTTCACAACGGTCGTTTCATACAAAGAATGCGAGAAAAGGCTTCATCGCTTCCAAAGTATACAAGTTTATATTTAGTATTATATATGAATATTAAGTTCAAAATTGACAATTAAGTTGTACTGAATCTTTCTTGCATTGATGCAGTGTAAAATTAGAGCAAGGAACAGTTACATCTTTACTTGAAGAAAATGGAACCGTTAAAGGAGTGAACTATAAAACCAAAAATGGACAAGTGTTCACAACAAAGGCTCCTCTCACCATAGTATGTGATGGTTGTTTTTCCAACTTGAGACGTTCTCTTTGTGATCCTAAGGTAAAAACAAATTGAGCATTTTATGATTTATATTTCTATACTAATTTTGTGTTATACTATTGCTGTGTTGCTTAATAGATGTACTAATTAATTATTTGTGCAGGTTGAAGTTCCCTCTCATTTTGTTGGATTGGTTTTGGAGAATTGTAATCTTCCATATGCAAACCATGGACATGTTATCTTGGGAGATCCTTCACCCATTTTGTTTTACCCTATAAGTAGTACCAAGATTCGTTGTTTGGTTGATGTGCCTGGCCAGAAACTACCTTCCGTTGGTAATGGTGATATGACACATTATTTGAAAACCGTGGTAGCTCCTCAGGTATTTGAACTGCGTTAACCGTTTAAATTATTGTCGAAATTTGTGTGTGAGAACAACATAACGCATTCGTTTATGCTTCAACTAAATGAGGGAATTATATGTTCAGGTTCCTCCAGAGTTGTATGCTTCTTTTATAGCAACAATTGATAACAGAAACATAAGAAGCATGCCAAATAAAAGCATGCCTGCCGCACCTTATCCCACACCCGGAGCGCTTCTGATGGGAGACGCCTTCAATATGCGTCACCCTTTAACTGGAGGAGGAATGACTGTGGCTTTGTCGGACATTGTTGTGCTAAGGAATCTACTTAAACCTCTACGTAATCTACATGATGCTTCTGCTCTTTGCAAGTACCTCGAGTCATTCTACACTCTAAGAAAGGTAAAGTATATATTATAAATATCGTTGAGCCTTGATATATCGTAGTAGTACTTAGTGTAATGTTAAAGCAGCTAGTTATAAAATTTAGTGCATTTGTTTGATTGTATTTGCAGCCGGTGGCATCTACAATAAACACGTTAGCAGGTGCATTATACAAAGTGTTTTGTGCATCTCCGGATCCGGCTAGCATTGAAATGCGCCAAGCTTGTTTCGATTATTTGAGCCTTGGAGGCGTTTTCTCGAATGGACCAATAGCTCTACTCTCCGGTCTAAATCCTCGTCCACTGAGCTTGGTACTCCATTTCTTCGCAGTGGCAATATACGGTGTTGGCCGCCTATTGATACCATTTCCTTCTCCTAAAAGAATGTGGATTGGAGCTAGATTGATTTCCGTGAGTACTTTTCAATTTCATCTCCTTTTTGGCTTAACCATGTTAACTAAGCGCGTATTCATTTATAAGCGCTTGAGTAAATGTGGTTAAATTGTTTTCGTATAAGTTGAAAGCAATTTTCATAAACATATCCATAGGTAAAATATTTCGATTTCAAACATCATTTTTTATCATTTGCTACCACAATTTTATCAAATACTGCAACATATTAATTTGTTGAATCTAATATTCTGTTTTTCCATGATATTTCAGGGTGCATCAGGTATTATTTTCCCCATAATCAAAGCTGAAGGAGTGAGACAAATGTTTTTTCCAGCAAGTGTGCCAGCATATTACAGAATGCCTCCTGTCCATTAACATATTGTATGGAGCATATTTGCATGTGTCCCACTAATTACCAAAACGGTTGAGAGAATGGAGTCTGTTCTATAATTAGGAAAATGATGTGCAATTGCAATTTGTATTATTGTACTATATATTTTTTTGAAATTCTTTTTAAATATTGGACAAAAGAAATTGCAAAACCAAACTGAAAAAAAATGTTATGATATATCTTCATAGTTCAGGTTTTAACTTTTTTCTGTACTAGTATATAGCATTGATTCTCTCTTACATCTCTGTGTATAGTATTTAGAATTCGTTGACACAATATATATCACTAAATAATTGGTGGCATTTCTTGTTTCCGTGAGTTTAGCTTAATTGATAGAGTCATTGTATTATATATGGAATTTGAACATGGAGCACTATTGGAAAGACTTCAAAGACTAAGTAGAAAATTGAGTCCCACTTCAAATCATATAAAGAGAAACACCCACACAAAATTATAGCCCTTTATGGTTAATCACAAATCTTAAACAAACATGGCATTGTTTTTCTACTTCCATTTAGGTCATCAGATTGAAGCAACCCAACAGGCGTGATACAACTTGTTAGAATAGTGTATATTATACAAAGAATGATGAGTCACTTTAAGATTTTTCTCTTCAAACAACCAATATTTAAAACATACAATTGTCATCTCAATACAATAGCAGTGGTGTCGCCACATAAAAGTGAGGGGTTTCAACTGAACCTCCTGGACCTAAAAAAAATACACATATATTCCTATATAATTTATATATTGAACCGCCTATTTTTTTATATTGCACCACTGACCCAAATAAACTCTCAAACCAATTTTTATTTATTCATTTTCAAATTTTATTCTCTCTTTATTTTGGTTGGCAATGAACCGAAGCAACTCGAATAAAGTTCGAGATCAGTTAGACAATTAATTCATTTAACTTGGTTCATGAACCAAATGAGTCGAACTTCAGGTAAATATTAAGTTCGTTAATTAAATGAGCTGAACTTGAGCTATATATAGTTCGGTTTATTTGGTTTTGAACTTGGTTCATGAACTAAATGAGTCAAACTTAAGCTAAATATTAAGTTCGTTAATTAAATGAGCTGAACTTGAGCTATATATAGTTCGGCTTGTTTGGTTTTGAATTTGGTTCATGAACCAAATGAGTCGAACTTAAGCTAAATATTAAGTTAGTTAATTAAACGAGTTGAACTTGAGCTATATATAGTTCGGCTTGTTTGGTTTTGAACTTGGTACATGAACCAAATGAGTCGAACTTAAGCTAAATATTAAGTTCGTTAATTAAATGAACTGAACTTGAGCTATATATAGTTCGACTTGTTTGGTTCACGAGCTGACTTGATTATATATATAACACTTAAAAATATATTTTTAAATAACACTTCAAAAATAATTTAAAATTAATATAATTTAAAATGGAGAATAAATTTAATGAAAAAAAATTCATATCGAATTCTTGATTTTAGTTTCAAGTTTAATGAATTGAACCTAATGAGCTGAACCGAACTGCTCGCAAACTATAAACGAGTCGAACTCGAGCTGAAAAAAGAGTTTATGTCAAACTCAAGTCTAGTTTCTAATCGAACCAATTCTTATCGATTCTAGTTTTTATGTATTGACTTATGATGTTCTATGTTTTATATAGTATGAAATTATAAATATTATCTAATTTTATTTATTATTATTTTATATAGTATTTAAAAATATAAAAAAATATAAATATTTAATTAAAAACAGTTCGATCTGTTGACCTCCGGTCCGACCTATTGAATCTTAAACCGGTATGTACATCCATTCAATAATCGATCCGATTCTGATTTGCTTGGTTAACTAACACTTTTTTGTAAGATACTAACCCGACTATTAATTTTGGTAGAAATTTTTTTGGATGAATTTAACCTTAGAATAATCTTTTTTTAAAATATTTTCAATTTTTTTGTAAACTATTTATTATTTTTAAGCCGTTTTCAATAAAATTTTTCCATTTAGAAAAACAATTGCTAACTAGAATATAAAAAATATTTTGAAGCAAAATTTTTCATAAAGTAAAATAGTCTGAACCCCCTACTCCAGGTTCCTGGAAACGCCACTGTACAATAGTATAAAACTTTATAATCCCACACTTTATTTTATTTTTTTACAATGGAATTGAAGATCGAACTTAAAATTTTTAGTATACTACCCAAACTCTTTACCACTTGATCAAACATAGTGACTTTATAATCCCACACATTATCTACCAATATTTATGGACTTCTTTTTTGGTAATAGAAAAAATGATAATAGCTACTGAAAACTTACACATATGTGAAAAAGATATAATATAAACCTCCATCATGATGTATAACCTAACAATTTTTAGTATTTTTGCATCTTAGGCTAGAATTTGTGGACGGTTTATGTATATGTTTTAATAGTTTTTTTTTTGTCAATTATGACTTATAACACAAGAGCAAGTTCAACTAAACAACTACCACTCTACACCCACGTAATAACCTAATTTATCGGTGTTATCTAAACACATCTCATCTCAACTCAATTTAAATTATTTTTGTTTTCTTTATATTTCTCTTAAAGTATCGTGGGTAACTTATCCAATAATCAATGAAAAGTGGGTAGATAAGCAAAAATTACAAGTATAAATTAGTTTATTGGTACTACTTATAAATTTACTCATGTAACTAATTTTCATTAATCGTTAGATAAATTACTCACAATTCTTAAAAGTAGCCTTTTGTCTCACCATTTTTTGATGTTTTCAAAAATCAAACAAAATTGACAGGTTACACTCTCAAACAATTTGTCAAAGTATAAATAAAATATATTTTCAACTCATAATGTCAAATATTATTAGGCTGAAAAACACCTTAACCCGAATGCAATCCTAAAACCGAACAAATATATTCGAATTTTAGTGATGTTTATCACTTCGTTTACATATCAATAAATAAATTAGATTTATGAAATTACCCTTGTTTACTTGTAGAAAAAGAAAAAGGAAATACCCATATTTTCTAAATTACAAATTGACTATAGTGCCCCTGTGTGACCGAACGAACCCTAATTTGGAGTGAAAATACCACCATACCCTCTTCTCTCTCTCTCTCTCTCGTTTCTGCTACACCATTGGATATCTCTCTCTCTCTCTCTCTCAACACCTTCTCCCTCCTCGCATCTTCAGGTAACTAGCTGCTTCACTGTGTTTTTCCCTTCTCTTTCGCTGCACACATATACCTTGTTTTCATTTCCCAACATCAATTCAATCTCTCGTTTTCATTTTTGTTCAACCCATTTTTTTAATATTAAATAAAAGCACCATTTTCATTAATTTTTCTTCTTCTTCTGGGTTTCTTGAGCTATTTATCATCTTGTAAGTAAATTGATAATTTATGTGTTATTATTGGAACACTTTGTTTATATTTATTTTGTCCATTTTCTTCTGCAACATGGCATTTTCACTTTGTATATACCTTTCTACTAAGTTCTACTCAATCAAATTCATACTTAAGAGAGTTTCATGTCCTCTATTTGATGTTTGCTTAGTTAAAAATTAAAATCAATATCCATGTTGCATTTATTTGTTATTTTAAATAAATATGTGAAGATAAATGCTAGTATAGGAAAGATTTGGTGGAATCACTGGTCAGACTTTACTTACCTCCCGGTCGAACTCTGGATTACTAGAGCTCTCATCCCATTGCAATTGAAGGGTTAAGACAAAAAATTAATAAATAAATGCATTAACGACGAAGTAGGTAAAATGTCGATTATGAAATGAGATATTGACTAATGTTTGCAAGAGTTATTTGAGTTTATCTTATGACATAAGCTTTTGCATAAGCGTTTGGTTGGAAGAGCTTGCAAAAAATAGTTTGTCTTGTGATATGCCCATAAACTGATTTTAACTTATTACCATACGCTCCTTCAAATATATAGCTTATTATTGTAATAAACTGTTTTCAGATTATGTAGAGTTACCCTCATTTCCTCTTTTGTCAAAAAATAGTTTATACATAAACTCGTATATCATAATTGTTTATTTGATAAGTGCTGAATTAGTTGTATATCCTTATGTCCTCATTACTGCATGTTAGTTGTGACATTGTTTAGGTATTTTGGATAATTTAGCATAAAAGGCAATGGAGAAGATGTAAATCATTAAATCCAAGTTGGGTGATGAAATGACAGAATGCTCTACGTATTTTTTTCTTATAACTCTGGTTGGTCCCTCACTTATTCTCCATTTCAGCAATTGGAGGAAAAAGGCTTCAATTGTTGATCAAAAAGCTTTTGACAAACCTATTCATGTATTGTCAATGTCCTCATGTAGGAATTATTTATAATCACTGATGACAGGAACTTCTACAGTATTTTTAGTATTATTATTAGTAGTAAAATGACCAAGACAAGCCCAAATACGAAGGAAAACCTGCAAAAGCATGAAAAAGCATCAAGACAGAGTCCAAGAAGCAAAAAGAAAAGAAAAAGCCCAAAAAGTGAAGAAAATCAGCATTCCATCGCAGCACGATGACTCCCATCGTGCCACGATGGGAGCTGCTTGCTCGCCAAGAAATCAGAAGAATAAATCTGAAGAAAATCTTCTCATCACAGCACGATGGAGTATATCGCAACACGATGGAGTAACTTGGCGCCCAAGCTGATGAAATGCACAGGATCAGTTATAAAACTAAACTAAATCTTCACATCGCAGCATGATGGCTTCATCGTACTGCGATGCCTTGCTGAGGCCCATTACGAAAACTATAAATAGAGTTTCCCTTTCATTGTTTAAATCATTCAGAAATAGTAGAACACTCTCTACTATAAGGAGAGGTTCAGAGGAGCTCTATTGGGCATAGTTTTCTCCCCTTATGGGAAAACTAACTCAGCAAGGTATGTTTTCTTTAGGCTTTTGTATTTAGGTTATAATTACTTGTAATTTAAATATGTAGTCTTTATAATTTATGCCTTAGGTTGTGGTGGAGAAGATGAACTCCCCAATGAATATTTGGAGTCTGTGATTGAGTCTAAGTTATAATAAATGATATTTAAAGTATTATGTTTGTTATTTACTTTCGTACACTTTAATAACGTATTCTCGTAATCTGGCCGGATATGCGGGAGCGCCCATAGAATTGATATCAGGTTTCGACTTGGTATAGTCCGGAACTCGTAGTAAATAATGCTAGGTGTATAGAGACGGTAACATCCTGAACTAGTCGTGAACTGAGCGGTTAGAGGAGGAATCATGCACTAGGTGTGATATGAGCACTTAGAAGATGAACAGCCCGATACTAGGACCTAGAGGTTAATTGGTGAAGGGTATAATGCATGTTTATAAACAACTCACTTAGTAATTAGGGTATGTGACACATCGAGGTTAGGCTCTCGTAGGTACCTTAGTTATTAATGTAGGGAAACTTTAATAGACATAGTGTAATAGTAAGGTATTACTACAACAAGGATAATTCACCGCCGAACATAATCTAAATAACTATGTTATACACCGGTCATGCCAAATATGAAGAAGGGAGGGAGTCCAACCACCATACCTAGCCTCTATATTTCTTGAATTTATTTATTTATACATTATGCTATTTATATTTTCTGCAAAGCATTATGCTTATTTTATAAAAACCTTTTTCAAAACCCAAAGCGAATGCAAACTATCACAAAATTAAATAACGCTAGTGAAGCTTCGACACGATCCCTGTGGATACGAACTCATTCTATACACTAGAGTGTGAATCATTACTCGACGACAGACTGGTGCACTTGCCAGACCGTAGTCAATCACCATGATAGTAGTTACAATCCAATTATCTGTCTAAGTTATCCTTGTATTTCTGTATGGTTTTGCTTGCTTGTATTCTTTAGCTTCTCTGTTTTCAGAAACCATTGCCTTCTGATATGCTAATATTTGTTTTTTGCAAATTATTGCAGGTTGTTTTATTGAGGAATCTTTTAAGCTGTTTTGTAATATGATAGAGAAGATGTTGTTGTTACTAGATTATTATAGGTTTGAGTTGTTGATTATTACCGCATAGAAGTTAGAACCTAAAAATAGATAAGGCAATCTTGACTGTATGGAAGACTACAATTTTGTTGTTGGTCAAGTATTCCCTGATGTGAAGGCATTTCGTAATGCTATTAAAGAAGCTGCTATTGCACAGCATTTTGAGCTTCATATTATTAAAAGTGACTTGATTCGATACTTTGCTAAGTGTGCCTCCGATGGCTGTCCATGGCGGATTTGTGCTGTCAAGCTCCCAAATACCTCGACATTTATCATAAGAAGTCTTGAAGGAACACATACTTGTAGGAGAAATGCACTCAATGGACACCATCAGGCTTCTGTTGATTGGATAGTGAGTTTTATAGAAGAAAGGTTACGGGATAACATCAATTATAAACCAAAAGATATTTTACATGACATCCATAAGCAATGTGGTATAACTATACCATATAAGCAAGCATGGAATGCAAAGGAACGAGGCCTTCTGAAGAAGGATTTTACCTACTTCCTTCATATTGTGAAGAAATAAAGAAAACAAATCCTGGAAGTGTTGCAGAGGTGGTTACCACCAGTGCAGATAACCGTTTTCAGAGACTTTTTGTTTCCTTTTATGCATCAATTCATGGTTTTGTTAATGGTTGCTTTCCCATTGTTTGTCTTGGTGGAATCCAGCTGAAAAGCAAATACCTTAGCACATTCCTTTCAGCAACTTCTTTTGATGCTGATGGTGGCTTGTTTCCACTTGCTTTTGCTGTTGTCGATGTAGAAAATGATGAAAGCTGGACATGGTTCCTGTCTGAGCTGCATAAGGCACTAGAGGTGAATATTGAGTGCAGGCCAGAAATTATATTTTTATTAGATGGGCAAAAGGGTATTGTGGATGCAATAAGCCGGAAGTTCCCAAAATCTTCCCATGCATTCTGCATGCACCACTTAAGTGAATGCATTAGCAAAGAATTCAAGAACTCTAGGCTTATCCATCTTATATGGAAGGCTGCATATGCTACTACAATTACTGCGTTCAAAGAAAAAATGGCTTAAATAGAAGAAGCCTCTCCCGAAGCCGCCAAATGGTTACAACAATTTCATCCTTCCCAGTGGGCCCTAGTATACTTTGAAGGGACAAGATATGGTCATTTATCTTCGAATATTGAGGAGTTCAATAAATGGATTCTTGATGCCCGGGAGTTACCAATTATCCAAGTGATTGAGTGGATTCATGGCAATCTCATAACTCAGTTTGACGACAGGCGTTTGAAAAGCAGTTCATGGTAGTGTATGCTTACTCCATCTGCTGAGAGGCGAATGGTTGAAGCCATTAACGACGCATCCACATATCAAGTGCTTAGATCGGATGAGGTAGAGTTCGAGGTTATTTCAGCTGATCGATCCCATATTGTAAATATTGGGAGCCGTAGCTGCTCCTGTCGTGATTGGCAGCTATATGGGATACCGTGCTCGCATGCCGTTGCTGCTCTTATCTCATGCCGTAAGGATGTCTATGCATATACTGCAAAGTGTTTTACTGTTGCTAGTTACAGAGATACCTATGCAGAGGAGTTACACCCCGTCCCTAGAAAACTTGAATGGAGGAGCAACGTGGTCCCTATACTCCATACATATTTTTTTACAATCAGAACAACAGTTTAATCATTTCTAAGTAGTTTCAATAAAAAATATGTATGGAATATAGGAACTTAATCCTTTTGTTTTTAGAGATCCTACTATACAGCATTAACAATCAACTTTCAAGAGAATATATGAATAACATGTGCTTGAGGCATGCCACAAAGGTACTAACCAAGGTCACTTTATGCTTATATCAGAACCCCCTACATCACAATCCTAAAATCTGCTAAATTAAGACACCCTTTAAAAACAGTTTAAGTGCAGGACATAATTCCATGGTGTCCTATTTACAAAAACTTGTAAATAAATAATTCTTTGTGTCTATCTTGCATTGCTTTCTGTTTCAACTCTTCTACTGTTTCTTTTCTATAGTGTGTCTCTCTATATTTTTTTTTTTTGTAAAGGCGTGTGTCTCTATATTTTAATTTCACTCTTGCATGTTACTTTTGTTTTGCCCCTCTTTTCTTTTCATTTATCTTATAGTTGTCCTTTATTTGTATGTTCTTTTACCCCTTTGTTTGCTGCTTTAACTTATCTCTTATTGAAATTGTGAGAGTGTTACCTTTGGTTGGTGGTCCACGTGTACATATATATATATATATATATTGAAATCTTTCTTTGTTTACCTTTTTCTTTAAATTCCCATTTTTGTTAGGAATGATGATTTATATGAGTCAGAGAATGTTGACTTGGGGGGCCCAGCTGAATCATTGGTTAATCATAGTACGATGGGACCCAGAGTGTGGAAGGTTTACAGCAGAAGGGGTAGAAAAGTCACTACAGCTTGATGAGGTGACATGGTGAAGGATAGATGAGCTAGTAACCGTTTTTGTGCTAAATATAAGGAGGATGAGTGTGTAATGATTGGTACCTTGGATTCCATATTATTCTTCTATAATGTGTAAGAAGCTGTGAGCTTCTTACTAGTGAGCGTAGCTCTCAGGAAAATCTAGGGTTCCTTAATCCCTAAATCTTGTAATTCCCTCCATTGTTTTGTGATCAATAAAGCTCATCTTATTACCAGTTACTGTTTTATTCATTTTATATTGCATTATCGTTCTCTGGTTCCTAATAAACTGGTCCGACCTACCGGATTTCGTATCGGAGACCAGTGAATGCCACCAAAACAAAACCAAATTACCTTGATACGAAGAATGGATGCTCGGGTGGAAGCTCTTGAGGGAGAAATCGCTGGAATTAAGGCTACTCTGTCGTCGATGGAGCAAGGACAAGCAACGCTCATCGCGATGTTATCGTAGTGGAAGGAACACTGGAGAAAGGATCTGGAGGAGATTCGCGACCCAAATCGGAAGGATCCGGTGCGAACGAAAACAACGATGCTGCGTTGTTGGAGTTCCGTAAAGCAGTGAAGAAGGTCGAACTACCAATGTTTGACGGTGGAGATCCAGCGGGGTGGATATCTCGCGCTGAGATCTACTTTCGCGTACAGGGAACCAGGCCGGAGGTGAAGGTTTATCTAGCCCAGCTGTGTATGGAAGGAGCAACCATACATTTTTTCAACTCGCTGATGAACGAAGAAGGGGTTGTGACCTGGGAGCAGCTGAAACAAGCTCTCCTTGATCGGTACGGAGGTAATGGCGAGGGTGATATCTATGAACAGTTAACGGAGCTGCGTCAAACCGGGAGCGTTGATGATTTTATCACCGATTTTGAGTACCTTACTGCGCAGATTCCTCGTTTGCCTGACAAACAGTTTCAGGGCTACTTTCTACATGGTTTAAAAGGGGAAATACGAGGAAAGGTGAGAAGCTTGACGGTGATGGGTGATTTGGGCCAATCCAAGTTATTACAGGTAACTCGGGCCATAGAGAAGGAGATTGAGGGCAGAAATGGGCCGGGTCGGTACAGAAATCCTCACATGGGTTCTGGATTGAACCGGACTAATGGGCCTGGATCGAACAAAGGTAATGGATCTGACTGGGTGTTGGTAAAGGGAGGCAAGGAGAATGGGCTCGTTGGGGGTGGCAGGAGCAATGACAGAGGGGTGCATGGAGACAGGCCGACCCATGGTGATAGGAGAAGGGGTATCCCAAGAGATAGGGGGTACACTCAGTTGTCCTATAATGAACTAATGGATCGTAAACAAAAAAAACTATGTTTCAAATGCAAGGGTCCTTATTCCCGCACACACCAATGCCCTGATAAGCATTTGAAAGTCTTGGTGACGGATGATGAAGAGGGTAGTGATGATGAGGGTAAAATTCTAGCTGTGGAGGTTAGCGAAGAAGATGAGGGGGTGGACGGAGAAATGAATGTGTTGAGTCTTTTACAATTGAGCCAAATGAATCAGCAAGGGGTAAACAAACCCCAATCCATTCAACTCAAAGGGATTCTGCAGGGGGTACCAATAGTAATATTGGTTGATAGTGGTGCTACCCACAACTTCATTGACAAAAGATTGGTTCAGAAGATGGGCTGGGCCGCGGACAATACAAAGAGCATGTGCATCAGGCTAGGAGATGGGTCACGGGTGCAATCAGGAGGTGTATGTAATAGCTTGAACATTGACATAGAAGGGGTGCAAGTAGAAATTGAGGCCCAATTATTTGATTTAGGTGGATTGGACCTAATTCTGGGAGTGGAATGGCTCAGAACATTAGGGGATATCATCATGAATTGGAGTACCCACTCCATGAGTTTTTGGTACAACAAGAGGTGGATTACCTTCCATGGGTTGAAGGGAGGAGAAGAGACTCTGAACAATACCTTGCGCTCCACAAGGAAGAAACATGCTAATTGGGTGCAGCCAATAGCAAAATTGAGAGGTGCAGTAGCTACTCATGATTTCAATCAAGAAGAGGAATTGGTGAATTTGCTGGATAGTTATGTTGAGGTTTTCAAGGAACCCACAGGCCTCCCACCTAAACGACAGAAAGAACACGCCATTAACTTGAAAGCTGGTTGTGATGCAGTGAATGTTAGGCCCTATCGCTACCCCCACCACCATAAGAATGAAATTGAGACACAAGTGAAAGAGCTGCTGAACACAGGGGTAATACGACACAGTATTAGCTCTTTTTCCAGTCCGGTGATTTTAGTAAAAAAGAAGGATGGATCGTGGAGGATGTGTATTGATTATCGAGCACTAAACAAAGTCACGATTCCGGACAAGTTTCCTATTCCGATCATTGAGGAATTACTTGATGAGCTCAATGGTGCTAGTATTTTCTCAAAGCTCGATTTGAAATCCGGGTATCACCAAGTGAGGGTGAGCGAGGAAGATGTGCACAAGACGGCTTTTCGCACCCACGAGGGGCATTATGAATTCCTCGTAATGCCGTTTGGGTTAATGAACGCCCCTTCTACATTCCAAAGCCTCATGAATGAGGTATTTCGTTCGATGTTGAGAAGATTTGTGTTAGTATTTTTTGATGATATCCTTGTATATAGTAAGGATTGGAATGCTCATATGATCCATTTAAAAGAAGTCCTAGGGGTATTGGAAGAACATGGACTGGTTGCCAATAGAAAGAAGTGTCACTTTGCCCAAAATTCAATCGAATACTTGGGTCATGTCATTTCAAAAGAGGGTGTTGTTGTGGATCCCAACAAGGTGGAAAGTGTTACAAAATGGCATACTCCAAAGAATGTGAAAGGAGTAAGAGGATTCTTGGGGTTGACGGGTTATTACCGTAAATTCATCAAAGATTATGGTAAGGTGGCAAGACCGTTGACTGAGCTCACCAAGAAGGATGATTTTGGATGGAATGAAGCTGCCCAAATAGCTTTTGAGAAGTTGAAAGAGAGCCTTACCTCTGCTCCTGTTTTAGCTCTACCCAATTTCACTCAAGAATTCACCATTGAGTGTGATGCGTCCGGGGTAGGAGTTGGAGCGATTCTCACACAAAATAAAAGACCGGTGGCATATTTTAGCAAGGTGTTGGGTGTGAGAAATCTGATGAAATCAACTTATGAGAAAGAATTAATGGCGGTTGTTTTGGCCATTCAACATTGGCGGCTATATCTAATAGGGAGACGATTTGTGGTGTCCACGGACCAGAAGAGCCTTAAACAACTATTGCAGCAAAGGATTGTTACAGTTGAGCAACAAAATTGGGCTGCTAAGCTTTTGGGGTTCGACTTTGACATTGTCTACAAACCCGGAAAATCTAACAAGGGCGCTGATGCACTATCTAGGATCCATGAAGGATGGGAATTAAATGTTACTACATCCAGCCTGCAATGGAAAGATGCAGCAATTCTCAGAGAAGAATTTGGTAAAGATGAGTATTTGCAGAAAATTGTGGCTAGCTTACAACAGGATCCCAATTCCAAACCCGGTTTTGATTTTCAACATGGTGTTCTTTTGTATGAGGGAAGGCTGGTTATCTCGAGCACATCAGTACTCATTCCTACACTGTTACAGGAATTCCATTCATCACCTAGTGGAGGGCACTCAGGTTTTTACCGGACTTATAGACGTGTGGCTGCTAATGTCTTTGGGTAGGAATGAAAAACACTATTCAGCAATTTGTGAGAAGTTGTGATGTGTGCCAACGACAGTAATATTTGGCAAGCTCTCCCGGAGGTTTACTACAACCTCTCCCAATTCCGGAGCGAATTTGGAAAGATATTTCTATGGACTTTATCACGGGTCTACCAAAATCCAAGGGTAATGAAGCAATATTTGTGGTGGTAGACAGATTATCCAAGTACAATCATTTCATTTTGCTGAAGCATCCTTACACAGCCAAAACTATAGCAGAAGTCTTCGTGAGGGAGGTGGTTGTATTACATGGAATTCCCCTGTCCATTGTAAGTGATCGTGATCCCATTTTTATGAGTAATTTCTAGAAATCTCTCTTCAAATTGCAAGGCACACAGTTGAAAATGAGCACAACCTATCATCCTGAGTCGAACGGGCAAACGGAAGTAGTGAATCGTTGTTTGGAGACATATCTCAGGTGTTTTATAGGAGATCAACCCAAGACATGGGCACATTGGGTTCCGTGGGCTGAGTATTGGTTCAACACAACATATAATGCATCCACGGGTCAATCACCATTTGAAATTGTATATGGGCGACCCCCTCCTTCTTTAGTCCGTTGGGCACAAGGTGAAACCATAGTAGAAGCTGTTCAAAAGGAGTTAATGGAGCGGGATGAAGCTATTAGGCAGCTAAGGGACCACCTTTTACGTGCTCAAGAAAGAATGAAGCACTTTGCTGACAAAAAGAGAAAAGACAAGAGCTTTGAGATTGGTGAATGTGTCTTTGTCAAATTGAGGGCCCATAGACAAAAGTCAATGGTTTCAAGAATTCATGCCAAACTAGCTGCAAAGTACTATGGTCCTTACCCCGTGGTTGAGCGAATTGGAGCTGTTGCATACCGGTTAAAGCTTCCTGACGGATCACGTGTGCATCCCGTCTTCCATGTTTCCCTCTTAAAGAAAGCGATAGGCAGGTACAATGAGGAAGCTGAATTACCTGATCACTTGGAGGGTGATAAGGGCATCTACTATGAACCGGAGGATATATTGGCTAAAAGGACAATTGTGGTACAAGGAGAGGAAGTGTGTCAGCTGTTGGTACAATGGAAAGGACAAAAAGCTAAAGAAGCCACACGGGAGGATGCTGTATCCTTGAAGAGTCAATTTCCCACTTTCAACCTTGAGGACAAGGTTGTACTTTCTGGAGGGAGTATTGTTAGGAATGATGATTTATATGAGTCAGAGAATGTTGACTTGGGGGGCCCAGCTAAATCATTGGTTAATCATAGTACGGTGGGACCCAGAGTGTGGAAGATTTACAACAGAAGGGGTAGAAAAGTCACTACAGCTTGAGGTGACGTGGTGAAGGATAGATGAGCTAGTAACCGTTTTTGTGCTAAATATAAGGAGGATGAGTGTGTAATGATTGGTACCTTGGATTCCATATTATTCTTCTAGAATGTGTAAGAAGCTGTGAGCTTCTTACTAGTGAGCGTAGCTCTCAGGCAGATCTAGGGTTCCTTAATCCCTAAATCTTGTAATTCCCTCCATTGCTTTGTGATCAATAAAGCTCATCTTATTACCAATTACTGTTTTATTCATTTTATATTGCATTATCGTTCTCTGGTTCCTAACAATTTTCTGCGTTCCTTTTCTTTGTTGAAGCTCTCTTCTGTTATTCATGGCTGATTGTGAAGTTGTTGCTCGTGTTGGTCTTGCTAGGCTGCGCCGTTTGGAGAGAATGCAAAATCTGAAGAAGAGGACTTCACTCGGTGTTAATATTCCTAGGCCTGTTTTTAGGCGATGCTGTGAGGCTTCTATTGTTGTTGTCCAGTTATTCCTGACTTTTGTTTCTTAATTCTTATATGTTTTAGTTTCTGATTTGAGTTTCTGTGTATTTGTTTATTCAGTGCACACATCCAAACGTTCGGCTGCTCGAGTTTCGTCCTGCTAGGAAGAAGGCTGCACGTTCCTCAGGTGTGCTTATTTATTTTAGTCTTCCTTATTTTGTTTTGATATTTGAAGCAGTGTCATTGCAAGGTCTTGGGTGTAGAGTTACTATGAGAATACTGATTTGTTACTCACCTTTTAATGCTTTGCGCCAATTCTGATTTTTTATTTAGTGCCAGCTCTGCCAATGTTCGGCCATCTTCAATTAAGTAGCTATGAATTACAATAATTATGGATAGCTTATTTTTGGGGGATTATTTCATAGTTGAAAGGTTACTGGACTTGTGCAGTCTGCATAATTGTGCAGGAGATATATTTAACTATTGAACTTAACAATAAGAAAAATAACTAGCACTCACTAACTAACTATATGAATGTGCTCTGAGAGAGGACTCGCTATATGAATTGTAAAATTAAGGGTTAATAGGTCTTTACCCCCTGCAAAGTAGACGAGTTTTGCGTTACCCCCTGTAATTATTTTTTTTGAGATTACCCCCCTGCAAAATTTATTTTTTTGATTTACCCCCTTGGATGCACTTTTTAAATCGGTTATTTTGTTCAACCGATTTAAAAAGTGTTGTTTTTAAATCGGTTTTTCTGTTTTTTTTGCTTGCCACGTCAGCAAAAAGGGGGTAAATCAAAAAAATAAATTTTGCAGGGGAGTAATCTCAAAAAAAATAATTACAGGGGGATAATGCAAAACTTGCCTACTTTGCAGGGGTAAAAGCCTATTAACCCTAAAATTAACATTGAAGTATAAAGTGATTATTAATACTTGAAATTATTGTTGATCAAATTCTTGGGAGGTAATATTGCAAGCTAATTTTTAATCTTATAATGTTTCTTTTGTTCTTGTCTGCTGATGTTCAGTTTATGTTGCTGTTTGTACATGGATTTCTAAACTTAGCAAACATAGACTCCACTAACTAACATGAAGGAAATTCCATTGATCTTCTGCATAATTATGCAGGCTGCTCAATACCAAATTTATCCAAAATAATAATAATGTTATGATAATTAAATTAATCATATAATTGTGATAGTCATTACCAATCCCATAATTGTTGAAAACCAATTGTTATTAGGTAGATGATCATAATCTTTAGTTAATTTTATTCATTCCCATTTTGATTTTGGCCACTACAACTGATGGCCTCCAAATTCTTTAATTTATGTACGAGTACGACCATCATTTGTACTGATTTGACACGGGTGACTGTTTGTTGATCGGCTAAGTTCGTGGCACAAGTGATTGAGAGTTGAGACTAACAAAAGGGTGGGAGCTGAATCTATTGTGCAGTGCACTTAGAAGGAGGGTGGCACGATAAGGGTATGTTCGGTTTTAGTATTCAACACAATGATGACAATGTGATAGAGGCTATATATATAGAAGGAAATTTATTAAAGTCGGAGAAAAAGCTCGAAAATTTGGTGACATCGCAAAGGGCACACATCTCTTATTACCAATATCAACCTCTCAAAGCTAATAAAAAGACATTGAGTTTCAAATATATTCAAGTGTTATTTTATGTTTGCTTATATAAAGGCTTTAGACTGTATTTTAGTTCCATCCAATTTAGTTATTATTTTACACTGTATTTTAGTTCCCCCATAATACATAAATTACCTCATAATCATATAAGTGCCACCAAAACTCATGGAAATCCATAAACTTGCACTCTTAGATATTAGATATGTTCATCAAATCAATTGCTTGGATGTATATGTTTAATTTTATTTTTCTATTGATTATGTAATTTTGTTAGATTGATTGGTGCATCACGTTTTTTCCAGAACCATGAATAATTCTACGGGTACACCACATATTTCAATAAGGATTATGCAATGAAATTTACTTCCTCCATTATTATAATATAATTTTAGTCTGTCTTACTATTTAAAATTTAAAATTGGTTTAGAAATGTGAAGAAAGAAACACAAAATGAAATGTGATTAAAAGAAATTGTGAATGTGAAATTAATAAAAGAAATTGTGAAGTTACATGAATAATTATGAAATAATTACAAGTTGTATTTTAGTAATCAAATACAATCATATACTCCCTCCGTTTCTTTTTAAGTGTTCGTTTTGAATAGTAACAACAAATTAAGAAAGTTTATTTTTGCTCCTTATTTTTCTATTATACCCTAATTTTAATTCACCAATAAAATCCTTTTTTTTTTGCATACACTTTCTCTTTCCAATAAATTTAATACATTATGCACCACAAAAAAAAAATTAATATGTAATGTACCCAAAAAAATTAAAAAAATTTAGTTTTCCAAATATATAGCACTAATTAGTTTTATTGAAAAAAGTATGAGTAATTGACAAGGGTATAATTGACAAATCGTATCCTTAAAACACCAAATGGACAGTATAATTTAGTGTAGAGATTAATGTGTTACCCAATGAAATCATTATATTAAGTCATTATATGGTACTTAATTTAGTTTTAATTTTTAGGGGTTTATTTTGCTTTACACGGATAACGGACTACGTACCCGTGATCTATGCGGACAAGCCCATATTTTAATATGATATTATTGTATTTTTAGTGATATAAAAGATGAAACAATATCTTAATGTTTTGTGTTTGGTTGTAGCATAATTATGTAAGATTGTAAGGCTATATATAAGTGTTATAATTAGCATTGCTATGTGGCATATTGGTCTCCTCTTACAAACCTATAATAATGTCATTTCACAAGCAAGAGCTTCAGTGACTCAACACAATAATCATGCAAGTGAAATATATAGTATAAACATACAGAAGCAATATAAGAACTTAATTAGGATATGATTTATTACTACTTAATTATTTAAAGTATCAGAAATTTCTAAAATTGCTATAGAAGCAATATAAGAACACTAACATCTATTACATGTTGTATAGACACCGACGTCAGTAACAGTTTAAGGGCATTAGTTAGTTTTCAAACAAAGTGGCTCACCCATTAATTAGTCTACCATAACTAGTGTAATTAGGACATATTGTTATATTAAAATGAACCCTTGGGCATACTTTCTCCACTTTAGCTTTGATGTCATCAATCACATTGGATCCTCTAGCTGAATTATTGTTAGCTGCTGCTGTTTTTTCTCATATGAAACTGCTTGTATCATCCAACAGTATTGATGCATCACAACCTTGAATGATCATTGTGTTAAATGAAGCCAAATTAAGTGAACTAGATAACTAAAATCAAGTTAAATTGTGTATATAGTTCAATAATTTATATAATATATACCCACGTTAACAAAGCAGTCATGGAAATGCAATTGCAATCGAAGTAAGGAAGCTCCTATGCGAGTTTCTTTTTTAATGGCTGATATGATTCATTTGTTCACTATAGACAACAGTTTGTGTTTATATTGAAATCTATATTAAGAATCAAAACAGAGGACTCGCCATACAGAGTTTCTAGGTATGATATTGTATTATACTGCAATCAAATCACATGTATCAAACAGTAGTACTTAGCCAAAACAGAAGCTAACATTAGAAAATGGTTTAACATGGTTCTAAAATGAATAAGCTGAACACACAATTAATGGCATGCCTAAGCCATTTGCAAGAGAATACATCATAAAATTCGGATCGAAATCAGATAACGGTTCGCTTCTTCGTCCTTCCCATGAATGAATCACCGAAACTGAAATCTATTACACACAAACATGGAGTCATGTTATCAACTCCATGAATACATCATAATTATTAGTATTCTAATTTCTAAATAAAAAATTATTAATATTCGGTGTTTTAGTGAGTTTAATTATAATAGTGTCTCTTAAACACTTTTTAAACTTTAATAGTTTGTTAAATACTACTCCGGTTTTGAATATAAATAAAAAATTATTTTTTAGGTTCATTGAATAAACTATGTATCTCGACCATTTTATTGCTTAGATACATGATTTATTCAATGAACCTAAAAAATAATTTTTTGCTTATATTCAAAATCGGAGAGAGTATGTTATCAAGATCGTTTCACCCGTCCGTAGCATGGGTTTTTCACTAGTTGAACTCAGTACCTGAAGTTTACTACACTTATAGGGGTGCTCGCGGTTCGGTTTGGATCGGTTTTGAGGCAAAAATGCATCCGATCCAAAGTTAATATTACTTGCGGTTTGGTTCGGTTTTGGATGACTAATTAAAAAAAATCCGATCCAATCCGATCCAATTTTATGCGGTTTAATTTGGATCGGTTTTTGGATATCCAAATTACAAATTCAATTTTTTTATTTAAATATTAATATTATAATGACACGGTAAAATAATATATTTGATGTAAAATATAATATATAATATGTTAAAAATTAATATCTTACAATGGAAATTATCAATTATATTTGAAATCTATGATATAGTAAAAATAAATACATTAAATTGAACTAATGAGTATTATTGAGTAAATTGAAAATCAATAATTAATATATTATCATACTAATAAAAAGTTAAATAAGTATTAAAAAACATGTATGCGGTTTGGTTCGGTTTGGATCGGTTTTGAAAAATCAATCCAAAATCCGATCCGATCCGGCAGTTTTCAAAAAAAGGACATCCAAACACATCCAAAAATATTCGGTTTTTTGCGGTTTTCAGTTTTTTTGGATCAGTTTACGGTTTTTATTTGGATTGGTTTGGATTTGAGCACCCCTACTTATATATACTACATACCAACCACTTACGCTAAACTTGTGGTAGTAATTTTCACACATCTTGTAAATTTTGTACTACTTAATAAACATGATTTTACCGAATTGATACGAACATCAATTTGTTTTTTGATAGTATTAGTTGCAAAATACTTGGATACAAAATATTGTAAGTTTACCTAGATTTGTTATTAAGGATCTAATATGCTAGATGGTAGCACATAAGGAGGAGAATTAGAAGTCATTCCCACTACAAGAAAACAACAATATAGTGGCTGCAAAAATCGGCTGCAAAGTTGAAAAAATAGTGGTGGCCATGATCGGCCGCAAAATATACCCCCTGGTAACACTTATCGGCGGCCTAAGCCGAAGCTAATTTTCTGACACGCCTGCTGCAGATTACACGCCTGCTGCAGATTTCATACTTATCGGCGGCTGTGGCCGCCGCAAAATGACCTTTTTATTTTTTTTAAAAAAATATATTATATTTAAATTTATGTTTATTAATTTATAAAATATAATTACTAATTTATAAATATGTATTTTATTTAAATAAATAATAACAAAAAATTATTTTTAATATATAATAAAAAACATAAATTAGAAAAGAATTATTCAATAACAAAGAACAAAATACGATAGTCGTCATACATTACAAATGAAATACGCGATAATTGTCATAATTAAATTACAAACCAAATACGAAAGTCGAAATACGCGATTATTTTCTTAAGTTACAAACCAAACGCCACGATAGTTCCACAAACCTAACAAATTAAATAGAATTACAATATTCACAAATATCCATTTATGCATTTCAACTTGTCCGTCCGCCGCTTCTTCCACTTGTTCTTCCGCCAACACTTCCGCTTGTCCTTCCGCCACTTGCACTTTTGTCCCCTTCTAGCGCTTGTCCTTCGGCTGCCAGCATTAAATTCATTTATACTACCGCCATGAATAATTCCCAAAGCCCTTGCGCCGTGTTGATTAATAAATGTATTCCCTCCGCTTTGATTAAAATTAATCCCAGTGCTTGTAAATGGAACTTCGCCACCTTGATTCCAAGCACCTTGTTGCTGGTTTGACTGGTTTCCTAAGTTATTGCTGACGTTGAAGTTGTTGTTGTGCTGATGCTGACCCTGGACCCTTTGCTCCCATTCTGCCATGAGATCCTCCCTCAATATTTTCATTGACTCTTGGTGTTCAGCTCTGAGGCGTTGTTCAAATTCTTCATGACTTTCGACAGGTGCAGATCGACCAGTAGACATGCTGGAAGAACTGTTAAACGACTGGCTCGAAACATCCATATATCCTACTGGTGTCCTCCAAATGAACGAAGATGTACAACCCTGACCTCGGACATGTCCTTTTTTCTTTCCCCCGGAATACTCCACAAATTTGTCTAATATCTGATTCTGGAGAACTTCATCACTTTCCCGCTGCTCAGGTGGAAGGGCAGCCTCGGACGCTTTGACTTTCTTTATATATTTCTTAATCATGGTCTACAAAAAAGAGTTATTAATTACATCATACAAATTAACCAATTAATTATTATAATTAAGCGATAAAATAAAATAAAAAAACTCACACTTGCCCTTTCAGCCCTTTCAAAATCCCAAGTACCATCCTCTTTTGGATGCAGCGGTTCATTCATTTCATTCATAGTTGGTTTACGTTTGAATTCCCGCTCAAGCCTTATGCGCAGGGTAGAAGAAGATGTCGAACCACCCTTGTGGAGACTCGCATCAGGTTGTACCCCTCTATTTTGTTTCGCTTGTGTGCACTTCTTCTTATATTCCTCGGTATCCCATTTCACTGTCAACTCCTTCCATAAGTCACCATTGACATCGCCAAATTTTGGTGGGTTCTTGCCAGCACGATACAACCCTCGTGCAATCAACAACGATTCATTTGTCTCTTTCAAAAGTTTAAAAAACCTATGGGCTTCAGCATTAGGAAGTTCTTCTCCTTCATATTCATCTTCGTTCACCTCATGAAATCCAAGAGCATCACCTATCATTTCGTTCATGTCGTTGAAGGGGTAACGACCATGATAATTTTGAGAAGCTAACTACCACTGGTCGGTTACCACTGCTTGAAGCACCTTGATCTGAGGGAATTGTTTCACCATGACTTGTCCAAATCCAATAATTCGGTTGGAATCCCTTACTACGTAAATGATACCTAATATCTTCTTCACTATGAATATATCTACATTGACAAACCGCACACGGACATCTAATTCCTCCCGTCCTAAGAACAACATGCTTCTGTTTGACGGCATCAATAAATAGTTCAACCCCCAATTTAAAATCTTCTTTAATATGCCCTCCATCGTAGCATCTATCATACATCCACCTACGATCCATTTCTGGACATAATAAATAGATACTATGTATCAACACGACTGTTGTCTAACTTCATTTCATACGTATTTTTTTTTCAAAATCAAGGGGGTCGACTTTCATGATATACATATATATATATATATATATATATATATATATATATATATATATATATATATATATATATATAGGGGCGACTCCAGCGAGAACACCTTGTTATTGTGAGAAATGAGAACAATCAATATTAACCGTGAGATATGAATCAATGGCTTTTATTGAAAATGTATTATGTGAGCCTTAATTACCAAAGTTCTTCCTTATTTTATTTAATACAAATCAATTTTTTATTAAATCATTTCTTTCTTTATTTAGTGTTCCTTTTCTTCCTTATTGTTTTCTTCCATTTTGATTTTTTTTTAATAATTGTGTATTTAAAAAATTTCAACCACCATAATCATAATTAGAGCTGTAAAAATGGGCCGGGCTATCGGGCCGGCCCAGTAGCCCTATAGTTTTATATGGGCCGGGCCGGGCTGAGCTTCTCAAAAATATCATTGGGCCTTATTGGGCTGGGCTGTCGGGCCTATGGGCCATCATGGGCTGGCCCAACGGATTTTTGGGCCGGCCCATTAAAGAATTAAAAAAAAATCTAAAAATAATTTGACCTAAAAATAAGGAATTTTAGTTAGCATAAAATCTTTAGATAAAATAAGTAACAAAAGATGAGATTTGTTTTTTTTTTAAGGAAAAAGATGAGATTTATAATTTACTTTTTTTTTAATAATTTATAATTTAATTTATGTATTTTGAATGGTTATGTTAAAAGTTTAGTGTCTGATGTAAGTTTGAAATTTATTAGCTTTGAGGATGCACTTTATGAATCATCATCCACAGATCTCTCGACTTTTGCATGTATATTTTTTTTTTTTTAAGCCAAAGGGTGGTAGCAAAGAGCTAACCACCACAAAAAGTAGATATATAAAAGGAAAAGAGACATAAATACAAATGGAGGGGACCAAACCTAAACTCCATTAGGAAAAACAAATTCTAAAGCAAGGCAAGCCACGTTTGTTACAATCAAGAGCTGCAAGCAAAAAGTCAGGCCCTACCGTCCAAGAGGTAGAATCAGATAAAGACAACCCAAAATTGGCTATAAGATCAGCCACCTTATTACCTTCTCTATAAGTGTGAGTGATAATGCAGTTCATTTGACTCAGCATAAACATAGCATTTTTCCACCTGTTTCTTAACGGCCAAGCAACTGGATTATTAGGATTCTTGAAAGCTGCCACTACAAGAGTAGAATCTGACTCCAACCAAAGATTAACCCAATTTTTCTCAAAAGCCAGTTCAATTGCTTTTAAAGCACCACATAACTCTGCAAAAAAAGCGGTTTCCCTACCTAAAGGTTCAGCGAAAGCATAAACAAAGTTAGCATTATGATCCCTAAAAAAACATGACACTCACTTTAAAAGCATGACACTCACTTTTTTATGGATATTAATTTGTGTGCGATGCATATGTAGTTTTATTGTCCATTGAATTTTTTTTTTACAAAAAATTTGTCAATTTTTTATAAAAAATAATTGAAAAATGTGGCGGGCGGCCCATCGGCCCATGTAGGCCCATGTTTATTGGGCTGGGCTAAGCGGGCCGGACCACTTAAGTCCAGTAGATGTCTTGGCCCTATGGGTTCGGGCCGGGCCGGGCTGGGCCGTCCCATTTGACAGCTTTAATCATAATATTGGAGAAAAAAAAATCCTTCGTTTCCAAAAAATCGCTTCATACTATGGGAGAGAAAAAACACTCCTTTAGTTCCAAAAAATTGTGTAATTATACTGTTGATAAGCTATGGGAGAAAAAAATATATAATCAAAACCACTGTACTTGGTTGAATTGGTTATTCATGAATATAAGCTATAACAAAAGTTACTCGACAGAAATATCATGTCTGATAGGGATACAAATCACATGTAAAAAATACTTATACTTCATACAAAAAATATTGATATGGAAAATACAATTAAATAAACACAAGTGCTATTTCATTAAAAAAAATCTATGATTATGGTGTTTTTGGAACCGAAGGAGTTTTTTTTTCTCCAATACTATGATTATGGTGTTTGAAATTTTTTAAACATACAATTATAAAAAAAAAATCAAAATGGAAGAAAACAATACAGGAAGAGGAACACTAAATAAAGAAAGAAATGATCTAATAAAAAAATGATTTGTATTAAATAAAATAAAGAAGAAATATGTTAATTAAGACTCACATAATACATTTTCAATAAAAACCATTGATTCATATCTCACGGTTAAATATTGATTGTTCTCATTTTTCACAATAACAAAGTGTTTTCGCTGGATTCGCCCCCTATATATATATATATATATATATATATATATATAGAGAGAGAGAGAGAGAGAGAGAGAGAGAGAGAGAGAGAAAAATGTATATGCACTGACGGTGTAAAATAATTTTACACAGTCAACCAATACCAACCATATTTTCCGCCAAGTCATCCCACTATACTCCACCTTTTTAATATGATATGGCAAATGGTGATTTTTTATTGTCTGATCGTGTAAAACTATTTTACACCGTCAGTGCATCTCCATATATATATATAGAGAGTTTAATGGGCATACAACATCAGTGTAAAATTGTTTTACACCGACATCCAATAAGAAATCAGCATTCATCCATGTCATATAAATAATTTCAAAATAACCATACATGAGTGGGGTGATGTGGCAAATTGGTGAATTTTTATTGGATGTCTGTGTAAAACTGTTTTGCAACGACCGTACATGTTCATTAAATCCTATATATATATCATATCTAGTCACGATTAAATATATGTATATATAGTTAAATAAAAAACCTACTAGGAGAAAACTAATTAATTAATAGTCACGAAAAATAATTAATTACCTTATTTTATTTATTTTATCCAAAGGTCAAAATAAAATTAATTAATTATTTTATTTCCTAAAGACAAATAGTTAATAAAATTGTTAAAAATCCTCTGATAAAAAAGATAACTTTATTAACTTTCAATTAATTACTTTTTACACATTAAAAAATAACAATATAATTTTAAATATATCACATATGACCAAATATAATAAATTTTATAAAATAAGTACATTATATAATATGTGATCAAATATGATGGTTACATTTTTTGTCGAGTAAAAATATAACAATTCACCATTTTTCGTAAAATCACCAATAATTAGATAAATTTAGAACAAAAAACTAGTAAATTGGTCGAAAAATTAAGAACAAAACCACAACCACCAATAATGGTTACTTTTTTTGTCAAAAAAAAAATATTATGAACCTTAAAAGGTTAATATTTGTTTTTTAAAGTTCACATAAAAATATTATATAACTTAATATATATATTACTTACTTGTTGTGCTGAGTAGTGTCTGACTTGACGAACCGGCGAAAGCCAAAACCACGACAACCGACGAACCAAACAATGCTCTCTAAATAAAATAAAATAACACTATTAACATAAATATACTTATCATTAAAAAAATATAATAAAATTAAAATCATTAAACAAAAGTAACCATACTTACTTCGACATATAAAGTTGAAAATAAAAAATTTAAAGTTAATGTTGAAGTTGTTTGGTATTTATAATATGTATAATAAAGTTCAACATTAACTTTAAATTTTTTATTTTCAACTTTATTCTTAACGTGAAAACTGAGAAGTACAAAGATGTACTATAAATTTGTTGTTAATATGACTTCATATGAAGTAGGAGAAATTTGTAAAGTTCAAAAAGTAACAATACTTTTACCATCTCTTCACTATAAATTTGATTTATAATAAAAAATATATTAACTATTTGATTGATATTAAAGATTAAATACAATTATTCAATAAATTTAAAAACATAGTTATTTATAATTAAGGTATGAGTAGTAGTAACAATCTCTCTCTTTCTCATTTATAAAACAATTTATAGAACGAGCTGAGTTGTCCTGCACGTATACCTCTTTTTTTTGGATTATTAAGTATACCTCATTTTACTATGAGCAATATATTGTGATTAAGATTTAAAAATACATATTCTCAACAAAAAAAATAATTTAAAAATACATTAAGCAATTAATTGAGATAATTAACTAATGGGTTTTTTATGATTTAAAAATACATTAACAATAATAATAAATTTAGAAGTTCAAATAAAAAATACATTAACAATAATAATAAAAACCAAAAGAGTTTATTATCAATCAAATAATAATAAAAAATACATTAAGAAAAACTAATGTTTTAATAAAAAATATTGTCCAAACTAAATTTAACTACTATAAATATACACAAGATTAAAAGAAACTGGTAAAATTAATTCAATAATTAATATATTATCATCCATTTTAACAAAAAATTTCTAGTCACTAAATGGGCTAATTTATAGTACATAAAACTGATAAAATTAGACTTAATAATAATAAAAACCATTAATTAAAAAATTTGTGTTCGAAGTTCAAATAAAAAATATTTTTTTGAAAGAGCAAAAAAATATTCTAGATACTAAGTCATACTTACTTGTTATGTCGAATAGAGTCTACATACTTTTATCTCCAATCGTAAACAACACAACACTTTCTACATTGAAATTAAGAATATAACTATTAAAATAAATACACAATAACTTTTAAATATAAATATAATATGATAGATTCTAACATTGTATAAATATGCTAAAAAAAATACTAACAAGAGTAAAGACCAAAAGAGTGATTGAGAGAAGGTGGAAATTGTAAGAAAAAATATAGAGAGAAGTTGGAGAAATTTGTAGAGAGAAGGGTTGAAATGGTGAAATGAATGAGATTAATATATATATAGAGAAGGGTTGCAACAGCTATTTCCAATCTGGACCAGTTACCGGCGGCCTAAGCCGTCGCTAATTGTAACGGTCCTTTTATTAACCAGCAAAGAATTACCGGCGGCCATGGCCGTCGCTAAGTGCTGCACCAATTCCAAAACCTGCAACGGCTATATTTTGCGGCGGCCTAGTCCGTCGCTATGTTCAAGCATAATTTTGCGGCGGCCTAGCCCGCCGGTAAATGGCTACATATTTTCAAAAATAATATTTTAAAATTTTGTGGCCGATTTGCTACACTTTGCGGCGGCTTAGTCGGTCGGTAAATTAATATTAAATCCATTGGAAAATCCTTGTAGTGTCTCGATCAAAACTAAGTGTTGTTTTTTAGTACATTTTTACTCCAGTAAGAAAGAATAAAATGTTCACGAGGTAGAAGATCAATACTGTATTTATCACTTCTTCAAGAAAGAATACATTTTTATCATGGTCAATTTTATTTTTTATCTTTCGCATAAAATAAAGCATGATTTTTTAACATAAAATCATTTCAATTGAGGAAGACCTGCAAGCCTTTTAAAGGAAAATCGTTTACCCGTGTTGAATTGCTACATTTTCCATACAAGCATACAAGAAACAAATAACATCATCTAAGATGTGTTGCATCAGATTCAAGGTGCATGATACAATGATAAAAATGGTACCAGACTAAACGAACGCCGCTATTCAGTCACTACAACATAGTCTAAATTTAATTCTAAAGAAAATTATTCAAAACACAGCACCACCACGGGTCATAGAAAGCTCGATGAACGCCAATCCAAGAGAATACAGCTCGAAACCAATTGAGATATTCTAAATTTCATCACTTGTATAGCTGCTTGAATCTTCTGCAGGCCTCCAAGACATTTTCTCTGTGACCAAAGGCACTAACCCTGACAAAACCTTCACCGCCGGGTCCAAAACCACTGCCAGGAGTTGTAACCACATGTGTCTTCTCAAGAATCTCACTGAATACATCCCATGAATTTTGGCCTGGGAAGTGAACCCACACGTACGGTGCACTTTTCCCTCCATACACTTTAAACCCGAGAGAATCAAATGTGTCCACAATTATGTTAGTATTTTCTTTGTAGAATCCAATAACCCCACGCATAGCCTGCATTCAAATTCAGCAAAACTATTATGTAACTTGTTCTTTGAAAATGCATGTCAAATAAGTTTTTTTCTTCTGTAATGCCGTTTTATTCAGAAACTTCATTAGTAATAAAACAAAAGAACCAACCTTAAGACCTTCTGGTGAAAGGCAGGCAAGACCACCAGCGTGGGAAATATTTGATGCACCATTGAAACAAGTACATACGATACGGTTGAAGTCCTTGGCAACAGGAAATCCATCAGAAAACATAACTGCTTTGGAATCACAGTCCAACCCAGTCAAACCTTAGTGAACCCAGCATACTTGCTAAATGATGAAGTTTCAATGGCAACCTGCAAAAGGCTATAAGATGTCATACACATTCATGTTTGATGGAATTCATCAAACTTAAAAAGCAGATTCCTAAGACTAATTATCATAGGAAAAATTACCAACAATCCCCTGGAATTGGTAAATTCCGGTCAATGCATCATCACGTTGTTTTTGTTACGAAAATTTCCATATTGGTATAACAAAGATGAATCATCCAAACTATCTAGAAAATTATAAATAACTTGTATAAGCAAGTTGACAAACTGTCTCCAAATTATTCAGTGGCTAACAAATAGCACACTCAAAGATAGCTTTGAAAAGCTAGTCCTCCTAAACTATTTCTTATAGCAAAGTATCCGAAAAGCTAAAACTAGAAGTAAGAAGTTTGACATGGCATTATTGTATCAGCTAGGTCAAAGCTGGTCATGTAAGAAACAGAACTTATGGTGAACTATCACAATAACTGAATCCAGAAGGCATGAGACTTGCTGCAAAATAAATTGAAGTACAATGACACACATAAGTTAACTTGGAGTTCTAGCACAAGCCACTTGTCATTAGGTTGAGAGGAAATAGCATCTAATCAAGAAGAATCCACTGGATAGATTCCATTAAAATTAAGTACATCAATTAAGCACTTGAGAGACTCTTTGGAAGAACTTATAAAACAGCTTATGACATGCCCAGAAGCTGTTTTCAGCTTATTCCTATAAGCTCTCCAGAATAGCTTATGAAAACAACTTATATGAAAATACTTTGTATTTTATCTTTTCTTATAGAATTCACTTATTATATATAAGCACATGATAGAAGTTCATGCTATAAGGGCTTAATGAAGATGTTTATCAAAAAGGACTTAATTAAGAATCATATTATAAACTGACTACTGACCTCTTTGGCTCCAGGAATTTCAAAGATGGAGCGTGGGTTATCGCCAGAAATATACATGGCATATGCTGAATCATATACTATTATAGATCCATTGTCCTTTGGCACCAGTAGGATTGTTTGGAGAACAGAAAAATATGATATCTGGTCGAGAAAGAGATGACAAATCAGGGAAGAAACCATTTTCTGGATTACACCTCATGTACTCGATGTTTGCAAACTTCTGGACGTCCTTTTGGTATAGACCAGTCTGGCCCATAATTACACTCGAGTCTACATAGGCCTGCATATAAAAGTTTTGTTATTCACAGAGAAGCTACAAGAAACAAAAGCAAGGGTGGTAAAGTGTTCCCTAACTTCCCTAAGTTCATGTTATTCCAAATCATATTTAATTTATTTTCTAAAGAATTCTATACATATTTGCATGATTCCAAATAATAAACTGTGAATGCCTCTACAAGCAAACACTTGTTCGACCGGTTTAACAGAGTTTATTACGCTAACAGATAAGCCCCTATAGGAAAAACTCAGATTTGTTCCACCTGTTATTTTTTAATAATCATTTTATAATTCTCGATTTGTGCATGTCATCCTTGCAAAGGGGCTAATAATCATTTTATAATTAAAAACATATTGAATCAAAGTTGAAAGTTTGTGTTTTACACATTTCAGATGTCACTTTTTCAAGTAAGGAATAATTTTTTCATTCAAGATTTTCTGATCAAAATTCAGATACTGTAAAAGCCTTTCTCAAATAATAAGAATGAATGACACTCTTGAGTCCTCTTATTTAACATAACCAAAATAAAATGTGCATAAAAACGATTAACGAATTAGAATCAGTTAGCAGATCACACACTAAATCAATAAAAACAGAACCAAGACAACCTCTTTTGGCATATATGTAGAAACATAATTGAATGCTTAAGCAACTAATTAAAGGATAATTGTAAATAAACATACACATAGATGTGAATTACCGGGTATGATGGATCCTGCACAGCCATTTTCACATTTGAACCAAAGACAATCTGCCACAAAATGAAAATAAAAGAAAGACTTAGTTACATTAACAAAGAAGGGCCTTTGAAATCAAATGATAACAGTAAGTGAACCAGGAGAAAAACACAATGGGTAGAGAAGGTGATTCAAAAAGGACAGAATATATTTAAAAAATACAAAATGAACCTGGAGACGAGATATATCACATTTTGCTCCATCTGAGACAAATATATCATCATCTTCGATGCCAAGATCGGGGTAAAATGTTGAAGCAATTGCGCTTCTTAATGGCTGCATAAATTAGGAAAGTTATTCAAGACTTCCAAGCACCATAAACTTGTGTAAAAAGGAGGCAGCAAAAACTTAGAAAATTTATACGCTTAAGACTAAAATTTTGGCAATTATATGCTTCAATATCAAACTCTTTGCATCTTCATTCACCCAATGGTAAATATTAACATCAATAGCAAGAACTGAACTTTGGCATTTGGAACTCCTCATTGCAAGAGCTTTTTTTAGGAATGATTACAAAGACAATGTTTTATTGTTATCCCAAAGCTTTGGAATATAAAATATAAGTAAAAACCATAAAATGATATAGATAGCTACAAGTGTTGCTCAAAACCGACACTAACTTGGAAAGATTTAAAAGCCAAATTTGACAAATAAACTATCAGCGAAGTTGGAAAACTGTATAACTAACAATTTAGTTTGACATGTGAGGGAAAACAGTAGTAGATTATGGTGTGGAAGTATAGAAGAAAGGACAATGGACAAAAGTTACAAAACCTCTCAAAGATATCAAAATTGACATACCTTTTCACCCTGTTCAGCTCCATAACCATTAACCACTATATCCTTCTAGGGTTGATAGTGCGTGTGATTTCTGAATAAATGAACAAACAAAACATTTTCATATGTTTAGTTAACAACAGGTGAAGCAATACAATCATTTAATTGAATTGATAAAGTAGTATTTCCAGTTAACAATTCTTCACACACCCCTACGCAATATTACATCTTTACGATCAATAAAAAACAAGCTTAAAAAGAAGCAACTTGACACACAAAGCTGTTGGGGGGGAGGAGAATCAAGGCATCAGTACTATAATGAAATTCACCAATAATCAATCAATAATCATTGAATTCCAACTTTAACAGACAAAATATAATCTTCTGTCAAAAATGCAAACTTTGAAAGATACATCAGTTTTACTAATACAAAAGTTCTACCTTTGCCAATGCCGAAGTTATGACTTCAGGAATGGGTTCAGTAGTATGACCAATCCCAAGGCTTATGATTTTCGCATCAGGGTACTTCAGCAAGTGTGCAGCCTTTCTTCGAGCAATAAAATGGCAAGGCAAAACAAAACTAGGTCAGTGAAGAGGAAGGAAGAAATTAACCGAAAGCAGAAAAATCAAAAAACATCACATACCTCAGGAAAGAGATAACCAGCTTGAAGTTTACCCAAGTTTTCATTGCGAGAGACCCTTGTCTTGTAGGCTTCAAAACAAAAAAGGAATAAGAAAAAAATGTAATCTTCCTAAAAAAATAGATCTATATATAATTCAATAGATCAACTAACATACTCTTTTTCAAGACTAATAAATAAACCACTACACCCTGGAAATTGCTATCAACCCAAAATATCATTCGATGAACTTTCAAACCCGATAAGTATAGCTATTGCCTATTAAATCAGCTAAAAGTCAACCCATTTCCCTCACAGCAACATATGCACCCGAATTTGTTACAGATTAAAAAATAATTTGGATACTAAATAATTTAGAGATTTTTTAGAAAAACATAAGCTATTTTACATTTGTTTACCGTATTGAAAATCACTTTTTTAAAAAGTCATAAGTCAAAATAATTGAAAAAGTACCTGGAATTGAAATTGGATGGAGCTAAGAAAGGAGAGGGAAGATGAAGAAATTTAAATGGTGAGATTTTGGGTTATTGACATTTTGGAGTGGAGAAGAGTATAGTGTAGTGTATGCGGCGTGAGTGTTGAATTCAGTTATGTTATGTATGCTCCATTGATAGTCCAGTAGGGATTATGATTATATGACTTTTGAGTGGGAAAGTCAGGCTGACTTTGGCTCAATCTAATTCGTCAGATGCATCTCACGTTCCAAATCATGCCACATGCTAAAGTCTGTGTGTTTTAATTTGTTGAAAAAAATTAAAGACTTTAACATGTGGCATGTTTTGGTTCACTCAATTGATCAAACGGACAAAAATTGGCTAAAGTCACCGTGACTTTGCCGCGTTAAAGTCACACAAGCGCGGTACATAAACCCTATTTATTACAATCATCATATCAGATTATATAAAAAAGATTACAATATTATAAAGGAAAATGCTAGATGCAGCGAATTTGGCATCACGAAAATTTTACGAACTAGGTTACTTTCTCCTATTTGTATTTTTTTAAAGCCTTTATCTCTTGTTTTTATCTCTTGATTATAAAAATTACCATATTGAAATTGAATTAGCAAAATGCAACAAAAACAATCGTATTATTCGTAAAAAGTAAATATTGAATTAAAGAAGTTTACATATGTGAACTTAAATCAACTAGCAGAACTA